>JARQOC010000002.1:286320816-286691957 GCA_033576535.1 Allobates femoralis | reverse complement strand
GAAACGTTTTGCCCCGGTCCCGACGGATTTTCTTATCACTATTATGCCGCCTTTGGCCCACTTCTTGCACCTCATCTTCTCTCCTTATTTCACCACTGGCAAAAGCAGAACATGATTAAACCTGAGGGGTTAGCCGCCTCCATCTCCACCATTCTTAAGCCAGATAAATCGCCCTCCCTCCCGGGTAATTATCGCCCTATTGCCCTGCTAAATTGTGCTCTAAAAATGTACTCAAAGCTGCTAGAGGACCGTGTCAAGACCGTATTACCCTCCTTGATCGCTCTGGACCAGGTGGGTTTCATTCCTGGTAGACAGGCGAGAGATGCCACAAGGAGAGTCTCTGACCTCTTGGAGATCCTAGAGAGGAGAGGTACCCCTGGTGCACTCATCTCTTTAGACGCTGAAAAAGCCTTTGATCGAGTGCATTGGGGGTTCTTGGCTGCGGTCCTGGAGAAATTTGGAATATTGGGCAACATGTACTCGTCCATCATGGCGCTATACTCTTCCCCCTCTGCGGTTGTTAGAGCGGGTGGTTTCACCTCCTCAGCCTTCACCATCTCCAATGGAACCCGTCAGGGTTGCCCCCTCTCACCTTTATTGTTCGCTCTTGTGATGGAACCGCTGGCAGCTATTATTCGTACCCATCCTGCTCTGAGGGGTGTTGAAGTTGGACCAACTGATCACAGAATATCACTTTATGCGGATGATGTTCTTCTTTCCTGCACTCATTTGGAAACATCAATACCTGCTCTTATGGAGATTCTTGAAAACTTTTCCAACGCCTCTTATTATAAACTCAATTTATCTAAGTCAGCAATTTTTCCTATTAATGTCCCCTCTCCGCTCCAACGCTCCCTTCGCGATGCATTTCCTTTCCTTTGGTCGCCCACCAGTTTCAAATATTTAGGAATCCACATCACACCAAGAAGCGTTTGATCCAAACTAACTGTGAAGCTCTGCTGGCCGATCTCAGAACGACGTTTACACACTATTCTACCCTCCAACTGTCTTGGATGGCTAGGATTCATCTGGTGAAGATGATGGCTCTACCTAAAATATTATACCTGTTGCGCTGTATACCCTTTCGCTTCCCTCGCAGATTTCTCAATCTCTTTCAGGCGACTTTGGCTAGATTCATATGGAGTGGTAAAATGCACAGGATTGCGATATCGACACTTTTTCTTCCGTATAAATCCGGTGGACTTGGTGTCCCTGATATTACGGCCTACTACATAGCTGTTTCTCTGGATATTGCCAAAATATATTGGGTAAACGCTCCCCAGTCTCTATGGCTTCAACTGGAGACTTACCACACTCCATGTGGATCGACCAGACTTCTCCTTGAAATGAATCTTATGCGCTCCTTCTCCCCATCTGACAGCCTACTCTCCACCCGATCGGTCCTGGCTCTATGGAATGCCTTATCCCATTCCCACCTTCCTTTTCTTTTCCACTATATCTCTATTAAAGCAGTGGAGTGTCTGATGACGGAGATCTCGCTCTTGCCGTGGAGGACAAAGGGGGTGCTTATGCTTCGAGACATCTTACAGGATAAACAGATTATCTCTTTTCCTACATTACAAACCAAGTATTCCCTCTCTTCCTCCTGTCTCTTTGACCATTTACGCCTCTCACACTTTATGCGCTCAGTGTCTATCCCAGACTGCGACCTCTTGACAGTTAATACTCCATTGCAGGCTTTCTTCACCTACTGACTGCGGAGTGTCGCTTATATACAAGGCACTCCTCTCCATTAAGGCTGATCTAAAATTGCCCTATATGCTGAAGTGGGAAACCAGATTAGCGTTCACTGCCTCTCTGACACAATGGCACGAGGCCTCGGGCATGCAGCATCCTACACTTCATGTATTGTCATCTAGAACAGACCAAAAAGATCATGTTGGACTGGTACCTCACTCCTGCCAAACTTTCTAAATTTCATGGCAGAGATCCTGCCCCCCTAACTACGTGTTGGAGGGGATGTCCGAGACTCATATTTGGTGGAGCTGTCCACGTTTGACGTTGTTCTGGGCGGAAGTGAACTCATTGCTTACGTCCCTCACTGGCCTTACTATATCTCTAGAGGCCCCCTTAGCTTTACTGGGGATAGACCTGTCTTCATTCCCATGCATATTACGTCCCATCATTACAAATGTCCTTATTGCGGCCAGACTTACTATTGCGTCTCACTGGCGCACCTCCACCCTCCCTACGAGGTCTGAAGTCATAGTGTGCTTAAATCAGCATCTCTCATATGAAGTGATGTTGGCACAGGGTCTGACACGGAGAAATCGTATATTAAACTTTTGGGACCCTTGGGTATCCTCCCCACACAACACAGTGTCATTGCCCTCTTGAGCTCCCGTCGCCGTTTTTTGTTTTGTTGTTTTGTTGTTTTTTATTTATTATTTTTAGTGATATCTGTTTTATTGTTCTTATGCATTGTATCTCTGTGAATCTGATCTAGTTTCCTGTATATTATTCGAATTACTCGCTGTCATGACCGGTATGCTCCCTCCCCTTGATCCCCTTCCCCTTCTCCCCCCTTTATATTATGATCTAACTTTTGTGTTTTATGTGATGCTCTTTGCACCTACATTACTTGATTGATTTGTTCTGTTTTATAAATTTCAATAAAAAACAAATGGTTTAAAAAAAAAATCTGCCAGGACGTTGTACAACGTCCTGTGTCGGGAACGAGCAGAAACACAGGAAACGTCCTATGTCGGCAAGGGGTTAAAGGGCACATTATTTAAAGAAGCCCTCATCCACGTCTCTTTCCAGGGGCATCGGAGTGCCACGCACTTTTTTTTTTTTTTTTAATCTTTCATGTAATCAAAAAAACTATCATACAGCAACACTGTCTTACAAATGAGTATAAAAAGGACCTTTCACCAACCATCCATGGTGATCTAATTACAGCACTGAATGCAGCATGTCTGTTGCATTCAGGCAAGGGGTCCCCCAGCCCTTGACCCCCTCTGTACCCCGAGATAATAGACTTTGAAAACTTACATACTGAAGCCGAATAGGAGGTAGCTAGTGGCTGGAGCCAGTTCTCTCAAAGGGCAGTTTCACGCCCCCTGGATCTTGTATCCGCCCGCTGCCACCTCCATCATGCCACTCATTCTTTCCTTCATCTGCAGCATTGTACATAGAGCGAGAGATCGCTTATTGTGGTGCTGGCCGCATTGTCCCGCCTCCTGTCGTGACGTTACCGCTTATACCCGCCCTGCTCCATGTTAACTATGGAGCAGGGCGGGTATAAGCAGTGATGTCACAGCAGGAGGTGGGGCGGCCAGCCTCCTGCCGTGACATCACCGCCTTTCCCCATCCTGCTCCATGGTCAACATGGATCAGGGCAGGTATAAGCGGTGACATCACCGCAGGAGGCGTGGCAATGCGGCCAGCACCGCAATAAGCGATCTCTCGTTCTGTGTACAATGCTGCAGGCGAGGGAGAGAATGATTGGCATGAGGGAGGCGGCGGCAGGCGGATACAAGATCCAGGGGGCATGAAACTGCCCTTTAAGAGAAGTGGCTCCAGCCACTAGCCACCTCGAGTATGTACATTTTCAAAGTCTATTATCTCAGGGTACAGTAGGGGTCAAGGGCTGTTGGACCCCTTGGCTGAATGCAGCAGACATGCTGCATTCAGTGCTGTAATTAAATCACCATGAATGGTTGGTGACAGGTCCTTTTTAACATTTTTCCCAAGGAAAATGCATTTTGGTTTCATTTTTGGACGTTTTATTGTGAGTCCGTAAAAGTGGCGTAATACTCAGACAACATTGTTCACAGTACTGACGTGGGAGTCAGAAATGCTGAAAGGGGACTTCCCCTTTCTGTTCCGATGTCATTTGAGCACTGTTGTTATACTTTTGTGACAATTTCAGGGTTTATCCAGGCTGCCGGGGGTCATGCTGGAAAAATGCTCGAGTCTCCCATAGGATAACATTTGGCTCGGTGCTCGGGTTGAGTACCTGAGCATCTCAAGATGCTCGACCTGAGCATCGAGCAGCCGAGCATTTTAGTGCTCGCTCATCACTAGTGATCTTTTGTTGTTTGCAGAACTGTCCCACAGATTTCAAATGCACAGATTCAGTTTTTTTCAATACCTGCAAATTCGACATTTTATACAATACTGCACCCTTCCTGACTGGTGGACGTTGAGGCTGAATGACCCACTGCAAAAATATTTTAAATTAGACTACCCTAATAACCACAGTTTATCCCTATTTTATAGAACCTTAAATTTGCCAGTACAGTCTATCAAGACATCTTATATGATAAGGTGGGACAGGGCTCTTACATTCATATCCTCTCCTGAGGATTGGTGGCTGGCAGCTAAAATGACCAAGAAATTTTCCTCCTATATTAATCATTTAGAGGAGTTGAAAAACATCCATATGCACTGGTATTTAACGCTGCATAAATGCTTTAAATTTGATGAGTTGTCCTCATTGTTATGCTGGAAAGGATGTGGTGCGCTAGGAGACATATGGCATGTGTGGTGGGGGTGTGCTATAGTTAGAACTTTTTGGTCTCAGGTTGATGATTTAATTCAAAACATTTTTGGAATACATTTCCATTTAGATAGCCCTCTAGCAGTGTGGAGCATTCGTTTTGACTCTATTCCTCCGGGGTTGTCTCCAGTCTTGCCTCACATACTGAGTGCCGTGTGGCAATGTCTGACTAAATGCTGGAGATCCGAGACTCTACCTACTCAAAAGGAACTAACTGCCAGAATTAACTCACGTTATCATCACGAATGGTATCTAAGTCTTCTCTCACACAATGAGAACGTATTAGCAACTTTTGAGACCTATGGTCATTTTCAGAATTTACGTTACTATTATTATACGTTTCTCTGACACAGTTAATTTGAACTGTATCTAGATTTGCTGTTAAAACCTGGGGTCCCTCCCTTCCCTTGACTTTCCTCTTGTGCGAGCCGCGGTCCCGACCTATCAGCGGCGGCAGCTGTGTGCGGCAGCACACTGGACCGAAGGGCAAATTAGCCCTCCAGTTCTGTGTGCTGATCCAGGTGCGGACCTGACCGCAGTGTGAAGCCGCCCTTAGGCTGGCTTCACACTGCAGTTTTTTCACTGATCAGTGTCCATCAGGGCCACTTTACACACACCAACCTATCTGTCCAACTTCTGAACAACTTACTGGTTGCAGTGAAATCATGGACACATTGCTCCATTTTGTGGCTGTGTACAAATGGAACTATGTGTCCATGATTTCACTGCAACCAGTAAGTTGTTCAGAAGTTGGCCAGATAAGTTGGTGTGTGTAAAGTGGCCTTCAGTGTTTGTGTGCCAAAACCAGGAGTGTCTCCAAAACTCAGAACAGGTGTCAATCTTTCAATTATAGTTTTTCTCTGCAAGTTCCTTTCTTGGTTCCTCTCTGGGTTTTGGCACCCAAACACTGATGGACACTGATCAGTGAAAAACTGCTGTGTGAAGCCAGTCTAAGGCCGGCTTCAGACTGCGTCTCAGATCTGATCCGTGGCTGTCCGCTTGAGGCAGACAGCTGCAGACCGGATCAGCACACAGGACTGGGGGGCTATTATGCCCTCCGATCCTGTGTGCAGACCCAGCTGCTGACAGGTCAGGACCGCGGCGCCCGCCGTCCTCACCTATCAGCAGCAGGAACTGCGTGCGGCTGCACACAGGATCGGAGGACATAATAGCCCCCCAGTCCTGTGTGCTGATCCGGTCCGTAGCTGTCTGCCTCAAGCGGACAGCCACGGATCAGATCTGAGACGCAGTCTGAAGCCGGCCTTAGTCTGGCTTCACACTGCAGTTTTTCACTGATCAGTGTCCATCAGTGTTTGGGTGCCAAAACCAGGAGTGTCTCCAAAACTCAGAACAGGTGTCAATCTTTCAATTATAGTTTTTCTCTGCAAGTTCCTTTCCTGGTTCCTGGTGACACTGATCAGTGAAAAACTGCAGTGTGAAGCCAGCTTATGGTGGGTTACACACACCAATCATTGTATCCAATCTCTGAACCAATCTCTGTTGCAGTGAAATCATGGATACATTGCTCCATTTTGTGGCTGTGTACAACATGGAGCAATCTGTCCATGATTCACTGCAACCCGAGATTGTTCAGAGATTGGATACAATGATTGGTTGTAAACCCACCATTAGACACTCCTAATCAACTCGTTACCTGCATTAAAGACAGCTGACTTTAATTGTCACCTGTATAAAAGACTCCTGTCCACAAACTCAATTAATCAGTCATGGTGGGGTTACACGTAGCGATATCGTCCCGATATCGCTATACAACTGCGCGGGAGCGTGCATTTTTAGTGCGCTTTTCCCGATATCGCATCGGCGGTTTACACGTTGCGATATCGGGAAACAACGTCCCTACGATGTGTACGCCCACCAACCCAGTAACAACCATTTAACATGGGAGTTAATGGGTAGCGTCGGCGTACACATCGGAGTTGGATGTTTACACGCAACGATCCGGCTCCAACAGGCATCCGATATCGGGCGGTTGAATAGCACGCTCATTCGACCCCCGATATCGGATTACCATCGTTCCTGCATCGTATTGTACCTTCAAACAGTACGATGCAGGAATGATATCGGGTCCAACTCACAAACCACTTGACTTTTTGTCGGAGTTGGATCGGAGTTGGACGCCGATATCGCGGCGTGTAAACCCACCATCAGATTCTAACCTCTACAACATGGGCAAGACCAAAGAGCTTTCTAAGGTTGCGTTCACACGCTCCATAGTCGCCACATATTTATGCAGTTGCGCGCTTTTGCCCATGTTTTGCGCAAAAAAGCGCAACTGCATTCACACGCTGCACTTTTTTGGCTGCGCTTTCCCCAAGCCCTTTTTGTAATGTGGCCTATGGGAAAAGTACGCCGAAAAAGGCACAAAGAATTAACATGGTCATTCTTTTTGCGGACACGCTTTACAGCGAAAGAGCATCTGCAAAAAGATGCCAAAATACGCAGCATATGAGTGCATGTCAGCAAAAGCCATAGATTTTGCTGGGATGCGCCTCCAGCGTTGCATTTCACTGCATTTACATAAGCGCTAAAAAGCGCTGCATGAATGCACAAATATGCAAAGTATAAATGCAACCTTAGGATGTCAGGGAAAAGATCCTAAATCTGCACACGGCTGGAATGGGCTACAAAACCATAAGTAAGATGCTGGGTGAGGAGACAACTTTTGGTGCTGTAGTATGAAAATGAATGAAATACAAAATGAGTGTCAATCGACATCGATCTGGGGCTCCATGCAAAATCTCACCTTGTGGAGTATCCATGATCATGAGGAAGTTGAGAGATCACCTTAAAACTACACGGGGAAAACTTGTTAATGATCTCAAGGCAGCAGGGACCACTGTCACCAAGACAAACTATTGGTAACACATTACGTAATCGATTAAAATCCTGCAGTGCCCGCAAAGTCTCACTGCTCAAATAGGCACATGTGCAGACTCATCTGAAGTTTGCCAATAAATACCTTGGTGATTCTGAGAGTGATTGGGAAAAGGTGCTGTGGTCAGATGAGACTCAACTCGCCATGTTTGGAGGAAGAGAAATGCTGCCTCTGGCCCAAAGAACACCGTCCCCACAGTCAAGCATGGGGGTGGAAACATTATGTTTTGGGGGTGTTTCTCTGCTAACGGTACAGGACTACTTCACAGCTTCAATAGGGCACTGGATGGAGCCATATCCCATAAAATGCTGAGTGACAACCTCCTTCCCTTCACCAGGACATAAAAAATGGGTAATTGCTGGGTCTTCCAGCATGACAATGACCCAAAACATACAGTCAAGGCAACAAAGGAGTGGCGCAAAAAGAAGCACATTAAGGTCATGGAGTGGTCTAGCCAGTTTCCAGACTTTAATCCCATAGAAAACGTAGGGATAGAGCTGTAGCTCTGAGTTGCCATGTGACAGCCTCAAAATCTTAAAGGGAACCTGTCAGACTGTTTATGTCCCTCCAGTTATCAATGTCTGTAGCTTCAGCTTTATAATACTATTCTAATCATCCCTGTCTGAGCTCATAGTGTAATGTGAAAGGTGAAAAAAAAAAACATTTATACACTTACATTTCCTTATGTAATGAGGCAGTCAGTCCCCAGATTGGAGGACGGGGACTGTTTGGCAGGTTAATAGTTAACATTTCAGCCTTGTGCTAGAACATGTTGGGAGACTGGATGTGATGTCACAACCATGTGACTACAATAGGCGGAGCTAAGTTCTCATAGAACATAATACGTTTGCTGGCTTAGCTCCGCCCACTATGGTAACATGATCGTTACATCAGGTCCTTTAGCCATCCAAGTTAAAAGTGAGTTAACTATTATCCTGCCAGACAGTCCCCCTCCTCCAAGGTGGGGACTGAAATGTAAGTGTATACTGTAAGTACTTTTTTTCACCTTTTACATTACACTATGAGCTCCGACAGGGATGATTAGAATAGTACTATAAAGCTACAGGTACAGATAGTAATAGCTGGGGGGGCATAAACCACCTGACAGGTTCCCTTTAATGATTTAGAGATGATCTGCAAAGAGAAGTGGACAAAAATTCCTCCTAACGTGAGCAAACCTCATCATCAGCTACAAAAAAAGTCTGACTGCTATGCTTCACAACAAGGGTTTTGCCACCAAGTATTAAGTTTTGTTTGCCAGAGGGATCAAATACTTTATTTCTCTCTGCAAAATAAAAATAACTTTATATAATTTAGACAATGTGATTTTCTGGATATTATTTTTGATATTCTATCTCACTGTTAAAATGAAACTAACCCTTAAAAATATAGACTTGTTCATATCTTTGCCAGTGGGCAAACTTACAAAATCAGCAAGGGATCAAATAATTGTTTCCTTCACTGTAGATAAGATAGATAGATTGATCGGATTAGTTTTCCGCTAATTGCTTGCAGGGCCACTCATTAACCTTCATGCATATTTGTTGCACTGACCGACAACTGTCAATTACAGACGCTTACTTTATGGGAGAGAATCTGTGATTGGCTGTTGCAATCGGACTGTGCTCTCACAATTTGTATGGTGCATGTGCTTGGCTGCAACCAACCTGCCATCATAGTGTGTAAAATAAATACTTAATGAAAAAAAATGCATGGAGCTTAGCTGTATTTTTCATTTTCAGCACAGATAAAGTGGACAGCTGCAGGCTGCTACTCTCAGCTGCCTAGTTTTACCTTAGCTGGCAATGAGAAATACAGGGGTGCCTATTTATTTTTAAATGATTTAAGTAAAAAAATAAGTGTGGGCTTTGCCCTATTTTACTTTCCAGCCAATGTATAATTAGGCAGCTGGGGGCTGGTATTCTCAGCGTGGTGAGGCCCATAGTTATTGGGCCTCTCCACGCTATAGAATACCAGCCCACAGCTGCCCCAGAAATCTGCGCATTCATTAGAAGGGCCAATTCCTGATGCTTTACCACACTCTTCCCAGCACTCTGGTGCAGTGGCATTGGGGTGATAGAAGGGGTTAATGACAGCTGATGATTGACAGCTTAGAGTGTAGGTGCAAGCAGAAATTAAAGAAAAGGATAATCTGCTGCCAATCATTCACACTATTATCATTAGTAATTTTTCTGACTGAGCTCCCTTTTCCCTTCCCCTTCCCCAACCTGTAGCCAGCTGAGACCTCCATCTTGTTGGACTCCAACACATACTTTTCATGGTTTTAATTACAAATAGAGGCATATAAACCCATTTACATTACACATCTCCGTTAGTCATAGTGTTAGGACCGGATGAGACGGAAGCACCTTGGCGTTGGTCATCGGGCACTCCGCAGTGGCCACTGCTGAAGCAAAGTCTTTATATTTGCATTGTATTCTAATTGTATTTGCTATATTCCTTTTTTGATTATACCTGTATTAGCTGTGCAGCCAGGCCACTCATTGCACTCATTTCAATGTGCACATTAAGTGTTTAGTGTTGCAGCAGATGATCCTTTTCTTTCTTCGATGATTGACAGCTTGTCATTAAACTCTGGAATGGTAATGTCAGACGTCTTCTGATTCTCTCCTATTACCAATCCATTAAGTGAAGCTCTAATAAACACACACAGAGAAAAAACCTTTATTAGAAATAAAACTGAGAAAAATCCTTCACTAGAAATAAAACACACTGACAACCTTCGTTATCCAGTTTATTAATCCCAACACATAACCTCCAATAATAATCCACAACAAGGTCCCACATCACAATCTCAGCTCTGCTGCATCAGAGGCCGCAGTGAAGAAGAAGCATCCTCCAAGCAGAATGATAGCACAGAGAGCTGCGGCCATATAGCCATATGAGCAGTGAGTCACTGAGGTTATTCACAGCTCAGGTACCATGGTAACCGCTAACCATAGTAGTTTCCATGGTATCTGAACTATGTATGACGAGAAAACGGAGGAGAGGGTGGAGAGGTATGAGGAGCAAATGGGGAAGAGTGTGGTGGGGTGTATGAAGAGCAAACTGGGGAGGGGGGGGTGTATAAGAAGCAAACAGGCTAGAGTGTGGGGGAGTGTATAAGGAACAAAGGGGGGAGAGGATGGGGATGTATAAGGAGAAAACTGGGGGGAGGGGGTGTATGAGGAGCAAATGGGGCATGAGAAGATTGGGGGAGTGTATGAGGAGCAAATTGGGGAGAAGGTGAGGGGTGTACGAGGAGTAAACTGGGGGGGAGAGGGTGGGGGTCTATAAAGAGCAAACTGGGGGATGTATTAGGAGTAAATGGATGGGTAGAAGGCAGTAGGTGTATGAGGAGCAAATGGGGAGAGAGGGTAGGGGAGTGTATGAGGAGCAAATGGAGAGAGAGGGTGGGGGAGTGTATGAGGAGCAAATGGGAAGAGGGTGAGGGAGTGTAGGAGTAGCAAACGGGCAGAAGGTGGTATAGTGGTCGCTAAAAAGAGTCAATGAAAATAATAAAAAGATGGAAATAGTCGGTGACGACACCTACGGGTCCGGTAATGTTACCGACGCTGCGGGACAGACCTCTGGGGTGATGGTGGAGCAGCAAGATGGTCACGCTCCCCGTAGGTGGAGCGGGATCCCCGGGCTGTAATGGAAGTTATAGTTTTTACACAGGGGCACAGTTTGCACCAGGCCTTGTCACTTGTCCTCTCCCTGCTGCAGTCGGCGGCTCGTCAGATGGAGACAATAAAGTATGATACACAGTCTTTTCACTCTATACAGGTTTACTGGCAGTTCTTAAAACAGGTTGACAAATAGCACAGTCTTTTCGGGGCTGCCTAGCCTGGGTAGTCACTGGGGAACCAGGATGCTTCACTCAGGACCCTCAGTGGTATGCCTTCCATTCCTATCCGGTCCCTCACTGCGCTCTCCCCTGTCTCCTTCAGCGCTCCTGCGCACCGAGCCTCAAGCCAGCTCCCACGGATCTATTTGTGGAGGACTCCTCTCCAGGTCTCCCAGACCCTATACGGTCCCTTTTTATGGATGCGCTGAGTGTTCGGCCGTGACTATCTCTAGAAGCTCAGGCCTCTGGTTCAACGGCTCGGGGCTAGACACCTGCACTGTGCTCAGAGCCAGTCCTTTGTTCCGGGACAGATCTCTCCAGCCAGTAGATGTAACGGGTTCGGATTCAGGTGCACCGCACTACCTGGTGCCCTTAGGATCCCCTTCTGTCCTGACAGCTTCTCTGCCATACCCCTCTGTACCCCTCACTCCCCAACGAACCTCTCCGACTCTCTGACTGCCTAACTCTTCTCCCACACACACACTTTTCTACCCTGTCACTACTCCCATGGGACTGGGTCCTCCCTAAAGAGGGTCCACCCACGATTCCCTACCTAGGGTGTGTGTGGATGTGTGTTATGAGGGTCCCTTATGCGACATCCCATAGAATACGGAGCGAGGAGGTGATGTGTGGCACCCCTGCAGGGGATTGCCACAGGATTCATCGGTGCAAGGAGGGATTTACACCTTGGTACACACAGCACACAACACCTTCCACCTCAGACCTGGAGGGGGAGCTCTACTGGCTGCCTTAAGCCAGTTCTCCTATAAAAGATCTAGGCTTGAAGGGAGGAGTCAGTTAGTTAGTTCCAGTTAGTAGTTAGTTCCAGTTGGTGGAGGAGCAGGAGTGAAGGAGCTGGTCGCTGGGATAAAACCAGGCCCAGGACCAGGGAACACTGACTCAGCTGTGCTGCACCCTAGGGAGAGGGTCGGAGGCCAGTGGAGGGATAGGAGAAAGAAAGAAGGGAACAGACCCAGCTTCCCTATTGTTTACCTGGACATAGGACCATATGGAGTTGGAAAGACTCAAGTGGTCTTTCACCTCAGGACCACAAGAGATAGTGGGACCTTGATCAAGGTAGTGAGAGATATAGGGGTGTACTTCTTGCACTAATAATAAAAAATGGTGCGAGGTTGGTAACCCCAGACGCTATGACCCTGTGATTATACAGGGATAGTTTTATATCACTGACACTGGTGACAGTCACAGTGCTATCCTGCACTATTGTAGTTTTTATTTGACTCTATAGTCATTTTATTAGATGATAAATAAAGGTTAAGTTTTAACCCTTCAACCTTTCACCTTTTAATAACATTAAAGCCCTGGGAGGGAAGAAGGAGCGGAGAGTTCAGTTATAGGCAGAGCTTACCCAGACCACCATGCACAGTGACAGAGGAGGTCTCACAACTCTCCAAGGTGAAAGTACCAAATTGCACTGAGGACCTGGTTACCTCTCTGGACTGTACCTGTTACCGGTCATCAGTAAAAGGTACCGAAACAAAGACTACTGTGTGTGTGCCTGCTTCACCGCCGCTGCCCACAGCATTCGCCGCAGAGACGCTACTACGACTCCCCTTATCCATCCCCGCTGCCCTGAGATAAAGCTCCACCTGTGGGGAGCTGTACTACACTGAGCTGCACCTCCATCACCTCAGCGGCCAGCCGCAGCGCTGGCATACACATTAGCAGGTACCACAGGTGGCGTCACATAACTAATCCCCATCACCATCATAATCACCCCCACCATCCCCGCCATTGAGGGTCCGGACACGGGACCAGGGACCGACCAGCCGTGATTCCCCATCCAAGTCATCATCAGCCCCGATATCCGAGTACCCCCTACACTGTTGACCGCC
This sequence comes from Allobates femoralis, assembly GCA_033576535.1. Taxonomy (NCBI): domain Eukaryota; kingdom Metazoa; phylum Chordata; class Amphibia; order Anura; family Aromobatidae; genus Allobates; species Allobates femoralis. Next base: position 286,678,830 of record JARQOC010000002.1, on the reverse strand, counting down.
TCAGATGGGTAGGGACGCAATATGGAGGAGGACATTATGGGAAGCAAGGGTGTAAATTTGAGGATCCAGTACAAAGAGTGAGGAAAAGATGGCTCTGCCACCTGCTCTTACAAGGACTTTCTATCTGTCCTCTGCTGTGTGAGCCCTGTGTCTCCTCCAGCAGCTGCAACACAGACTGGCTCACACAAACAGAAAGGAGCTTGACTGCTGATATCTGACACTCCAGGAAGCAGTGAGGAGCCTTTGCCTCAGGTCAGGTCCTGCTATTTGAGAAGTCACTGGAGAGGTAAGTGAAAGACAGCTCCTGCAGAGATAATGGTGACTCAGGAAAGTTAACCCTCGCTGGCACACATAAACAGTGTAAGTGCTATCAGGAGACATTCCCACTCAGAGGATGGTTATTAACAATCTTAGCCACACATCCAGCAGCAACAGGGCTGAGATACAGAGCTAAGACCAAATAGACTGTGCCTGGATAAGTGGAGGGAGAGAAGCTCCCTCAAGGCTGCTCGGTACTGCACTTTTGCAAGAAACTAATGTGGCGCCCCTGCGTCCAGGAGGCCACAAAAGGGAACTGCAGCCAGGCAGGTAGGACAATTGTTGCACAACAACACCCTCACAGCCCACACAACCCACATGTAGGAGAAGGTAGCATCCAGCCCTAAGATTGGATACTCTAGGCAATTGAGGGGTGGTGAATTTAGAGGAGTGGGTTGGGCACACATGAAGTCAGGTGACTTGACAGTAGAAATAGGAAGGGGAGGAAGAAGGAGTTCAGTAGGCCATAGTGAGCTGAACAGCAAAGACCAGAAGCTGAGGAGCACAGGCTAGAGAACAGCAGAAGGCTGAGTGAAGCTGAGCAGACAGAAAGACTCACATGTCCTGAGAGTGTACGGTGTAGGAGCGCAGAATCTGTACCGAGCCAGTGCGAGCCGGAGGAGAGAGAAAGCCCGTCCGAAGCCAATACCACCAGGAGTATGAGGAGAGAGTGAGGGACGGTGATATCCAGGCCCTAGGAACACAGCTGAAGTTACCGACTGCAGGCGGAGTAGCCCTCCTATTATACTAAGAGACGCAGAGAGAAGGAGCCTGGTAGAGCCTCATATTGCAGGACTGCTGGAGGCTGGGCTGAGTAGAGTGTCGGCTCTAAAGGGGACTGTAGTTTTACCCGGAATCCCCAAACAACACGACGAGGGACCACAGCTACACGTTAGGGTCCCTACCCCAAAGGACAGGCAGCTCAGTGACGACGAGGAGGACCCACAAGGGCCCGAGTCACCGCCATACTGTCCGGTGTCGCACATCACGAAGTAAACCAGAGAATGTAAACAGCCCGGAAAGGACTTAGAGACTGTGTGAGTGGTCACAAAGAGAGAGGCCTGGCTGCAGAGTAAAGGGAACCCGGAGAGGGAGAGTGTGCCCGTGTACTTGTACTTAACTTTGTAAGAGCAGTAACTTACTTGTGAACTGTCTGAAGAACTGAGAGTAAACACAGAAAACCCTGAGATTGCCTCCCTTGTGTCTCTGCATGAAAGCGATTCTCTCCATACAGGATTACAGAAAGCCCTCCACCTGCAGAGCCACAGCACAGCCTGTCAGCACCAGCACTGAGGAGAGATCCCTGCAGCGTTTGCACAGAAAGTGTACCGAACATTCTACAATAGACTTAACCCTTACTGCCCCGGGGAACACAGTTCTACCCACTGGAACTATCCCATCTAGCTGCTATTCCATCATCCCCGGAGGTTCTGCAGCAGCGGCGGCCCCATCACTGGCCACATATAATGGGTGGCGTCACAACTGACAATCCCCTGTAAATATTCCCCTTTTATTGCCGAGTCCGGGACACGGACCGGACCAGGACCACCTGTAACTTCCCCAGTAGCAGACCGGTCCATTACCGAGTACCCCCGTCCCAGTGGGCCCGACACTAACATCATCCCTTACAATCTCCTGGCTCTACAACACCTTGGCCCATACAGGACCCTGTCTCTCTGATCTCAGAGTATATTCTAGTGGCTGGCACCATAAACTATCTTTGTGGGGACACCTGATCTGCTGTAACCCGCTGCAATTTGGGTAACACTGTTGTGCAGTCGGTAGCTGCTCCCACTACAGAAGATCCTACTCCTCAATGACCCCCACCCTTACTTGTAGGACTGCAGCAGTCACTGCCTCACAACTCCTGCAGCATTCAGACTTATCAGCTCTATTGTTAACCCCTGCAGTGCTAGACGCCACCTGGGCCTGTAGTGCTATATCTTCTGGATCTCCACACGTGCTTTATTCCTCTATTTCTCTGATACTATGGATACATAACGTCATGTGAAGCATCATGTATACTCAGTAGAGACTAACGGGTTATAAGAATCTCATAAGAATTAACTCCCGGGGGCGTGTCCTGACACTGTAGCATGCAGGACGTATAATCAGGGAGCTCCCCTGGAGGCGACTATTGCCCGGTCCTTTAACGGCGCATAACAGGCCAAATTGTCTCCCTTTCAGTGCCAACAGCCTCCCCAGACTGTCAGGATGCCTAGGACTGGCTCACGAAGCCGTGGTCCATCACAGAGGGTCACAGATTTCTTCCCCTCGGAGCGCCAACAGGGCTTCAACAACCAAGATGGCGCCGGCTGCGGCGGCAGTTTCCCGCTCTCCTCGAGCTCCACATTCCCCAGGTGAGCCAGCGGGGAGATCTCCTCACAGCAGGGCGGAGAACACGGCTGCCATAACATATGACTCCCTCCATGGCCTCCTAGATAACCTCCGCCGCTCCATCCAAGATGATATCAGAGACATTGTGGGTGAGCTGAGGGCGGATATGGTGGCAGTGGGGGAGCACACCAGCCACCTGGAACAGAAAATGGTGGAGTTTGCGGGAGCGCACAACGAGTTGGCAGATAGCTTTCACAATATGGATGTAGACATTCGAGCTATGCGTGCCACCATGTGGGACTTGGAAGATAAACTGCGCCGAGGAAACCTGAAGGTTAGGGGAATTGCGGGAGGTGGAGGGAGAGGAGTCTCATTATCCAACCCTTCTTTCACCTCATTCTCCCTACAGTGGCTCCTGGAGACTTAGCAACTGAAAAGATATATCGTCTCCCACGATCACCCCGCATTGGCAAAGAGGTGCCCAGGGATGTCTTGGTACAACGGTGCACCCTAAGATGAGAGACATTCTACTACAGACTTTGCGGAGGAATCCGGTAGCTAAGGCTCCTTATTATGCATGGTCCCTCTACCCTGACTTATCTCCGGGCACCTTGGCGAGACGCCGCAACTTTGCCCCTCTTTGTGCCATCTTGAGGGAGCGAGGTGTTCAATATGCCTGGGGATCGCCAGTAAGTGTCTAATTTCGTTATAAAGGCTTGAGGCACTCCTTCTCCTCGCCATCTAAGATGAGGGCCTCACTGACTGAATGGCACTTGATGGATCACGGAAGTCCCCCTCCTCCGCTAATGCCAGTCCATCGGCTCGTCGTGACACAGAAGGCACCCCGAGACGACAAGAGCCTATTAGGTGACTGCTTACCCCGAAGCTGTTCGCCTCTGGCGGATTCTAATCTCCCTGAACGGGCATCCCAGTTAACCTTGGTCTTTGCTTGGGTTTCGTGGGCTGCTCTGTAGTTTATTCCCTGGCTTCCCTACTTTGTCCCCTCTTGTTGACATCGTAGGAGTATTGGATTGCTGGGAATTGTTCTTGTTACCCCCTTGCTCAGATTTGAATGAACTTACACTGTAAATATTCCTGTGATTGTTAGTCCTTTCACTCCTATCCTTCTCCTTCCCCCCCCACCTCTTCCTTTTTACCACTGTCACAATTCTTTATTCTAGTTCTTTCTGAGTCTTCCCCCCCCCCCTTTTTTCTTCCCCTTTTGCTTGGCCATTACATTTCTCCGCATACCCCTTCTCTCTTCTTTATCTTTCCCACCTTTCCCTTTCTCTCCTTCTTTCCCCCCTTTTCGTATCTTTACCCCTTTCCTCCTTTTCTTTTCTTTGCTTTTAATTTGGGCGGGTTGTGTTGGCTGACCAGGCGCCCAGCATGAGTTTTAAGATTGTCTCTCTTAATGTTAGGGGACTGAACTCCCCTGTAAAGAGGTCCTTTCTGTGGTGGGAGGCGGCTAGATCCCGGGCTGATATCCTCTGTGTTCAAGAGACACACTTACTGGCGGATGACAATAAGAGATTAAGACATCCTAGAACCCTCACAACTTTTTCTCCAACAATGTGGTTAAAAAAGCGGGAGTTTGTTTGATTATTAACTCTTCTTTGCAATTTACATGCAAGACAGTAGTGGCGGACTCGGCAGGTAGATATCTCTTCCTAATGTGTGAAATTTCTGGTATTGCTTACACGGTTGCCACTGTCTATGCTCCAAACTTGGCTCAGATGGGGTTCCTGAGGTCGTTATTTAACAAATTAAGGGGGAGTCCGAGTGGCGGGTGATTCTCTGTGGTGACTTTAATGTCATAATGGAGTCCTGGCTTGATACCTCCTCCCTCTCGACCCACCTCAGGGGTGGCCTTCTTCCTCTCTCCCGGGAGTATCGCCTCCACAACATCTGGCGCTATCTCCATGCTGGAGAAAGAGACTACACCTTCCATTCTGGCCCACACGGATCCTACTCCAGGATTGACTTTTTTCTGGTTGATGACGGATCCCTGGAGGTGTGCCGAAAAGCTGAGGTTGGTCTTCTCACTTGGTCAGATCATGCGCCGGTGGAGGTGGCTCTGGGGTGTGGGGGAGAGAGGCCACGGAGGTGGCGTCTGGGTCCGGACCTCCTCTTGGACCAACATTTGCTGGAGACAATTGATACAGAAATCCAGTCTTACTTTGAGCTGAATGACAATGGAGACGTTTCAGATGAGACCCTCTGGGCCTCACATAAGACGGTCATTAGGGGATTACTCCTTCAAAAAGCCTCGCAACATAAGAAGGCTAGAGATGCTCAGAGACGGGACTGGATTGACCAGATCCAGAAACTTGAAACAATAAATAAGGCTAACCCCTCTCCTGCTCTACTAACAAAGATCTCGGAATTACGAGTACAATTACGCTCCCTTCTTCTCCGACAATATGAGATAGACCTCCGGAAGATTAGAACGGATTATTACGCAATGGGAGACAGGGCGGGTAGATTGCTGGCCAGACGTCTTAAAAAAAGGTCGATTCAATCCTCAACTACTGCTATGCGGGATTCCAGGGGGGAGATGGTGAGGGATCCGACAGAGATGGTAGAGGTCTTTGCTTCTTATTATTCTAGACTATATAATCTAAATTTAGACCCACTTACCCCTCAGCCTTCCCCGGAGATGATTGACAAATATTTGGCAAAGATTCAATTTCCCACAGTCTCTGAGGACTCCCTCGAGAAACTCAATCAACCCTTCTCCCAGATGGAGATCAGTAAGGTTATCTCCTCTCTGAGTTCGGGCAGGGCCCCTGGCCCGGATGGATTTATCAATGATTACTTTAAAACATTTAGCAAAACCTTATCCCCCTACTTGCTACGTCTGTTCAACACCTGGAGATCTAAAGGCTCGATTCCATCTGAAGCCCTTGAGGCGACAGTCACTATAATATTAAAACCAGGGAAAAACCCGGAACTGCCAGAAAGCTATTGGCTGATCTTGTTGTTGAATACAGACCTTAAAATTTATTCCAAATTACTTGCTCTGAGATTGGCGGAGGTTGTTCCAGAATTGGTTGACCCTGATCAGGTGGGATTTGTGGCGCGGCGTCAGGCGAGAGATGGCATGAGGAGAATGCTAGATTTAATCGAATTAGCGGAGAGCAGGGGGGTCCCTAGTGCATTCCTGTCACTAGACGCAGAGAAAGCGTTTGACAGGGTGCACTGGGGATACCTGGAATGGATCCTGAGGAGGTTCGGTTTTGATGGTCCTGTCCTCTCGGCGATCCTGGGTCTATATTCTAACCCCTCCGCCAGGGTGTTCTCCTCGGGCTATCTCTCTGATCCATTTAGGATTTCAAATGGGACTAGGCAGGGGTGTCCCCTGTCCCCCTTGATTTATGCCCTGGCAATAGAACCGCTTGCTGCAACCATCCGCGCTGACTCAGTTGTAAGGGGAATATAGGTGGGAGATAGCGATCATGTTGTGGGCTTGTATGCTGACGACATCATCATATCTTGCTCTTGCCCTGAGGTTTCCCTTCCGAGGGTATTGGCCCTGCTCGACTCCTATGCCAAAATCTCGTACTATAAGGTGAATGTGTAGCGGTGGCTGAGAGGACCACCGCAGTGCAGAATAATGTACGGTACACAAGATGGGAGTGCAAACCACAAGGGTGAATTTATTAACAGGCGGGGAAAGATGTGAAGAAGGAAGGTTCAAGCAGGGGTAAACAGTGGCAAAAGAGATTTAACAAAGTCTTTGTTTTCTCTAGCTGGTCCGCTCAATAATACGGTTCTCCAGCTATCACAAGTTAAAATCACATAGGTAAATGCACAAAAGCAAGGTAAAATGCTACTCTACGTATAACCTTTCTGGCCTCGCTACACAGGCCACACGGCTGCCGTGTTCTACCTACTGAAGCCTATTCTAAACCCTGAAAGGTGCACAATATTCAACTCACAGTGATGCTGGGATTTGGATGCAGTCCTGGGGCTGCAAATCTTCTCCTGTGTCAGGCCCTCACTGGATCCCAGGCTTGTCTGTGTCTCACTGGATCCCAGGCTTGTCTGTGTCTCACTGGATTCCAGGCTTGTCTGTGTCTCACTGGATCCCAGGCTTGTCTGTGTCTCACTGGATCCCAGGCTTGTCTCACTTTCAGTTCACAAGAAAAACTCCTGTCCTTTCTCAGACACACAGACGGTCTGTCTCCTCTTCACAAGTTCATCGGCTGCTCTAAAAACACACACTCCGAAGGGGAAAAACAGGACATACCATCATCCCACACCTGGGGGGGTTTCTGTCTCTTAAAGTGGCAGCGTGTTTCTTACTGTCCATAGCAGTAGCACCCCCCAACATGCCTCCCTACTTAATGATGGTCGTCCTCGGCCATCACAACATCAGGCCCACAGTGTAATGACGGGATGTCAATGTGAACACAGCACCTGTGGAGGAGACAAAAATGGCAATACAGCAGACTGAGTACATTGTTCAACATATCGGATTGGTGGAACCCCTGCAGTAGACCTCTGAGACCTTCTAAGATCTTGACTATCAGGCCAGGCCTGGCTAGCTCCCGGAGGAACACTTGCTGCAGGAGCCACAGTGGAATCTTGACTATCCTCTTCTTCACGTGGCGGTAGGGGCTCATCCATGGGATCTCCGCTCCTGGAAGGCTGAGGGTCCCCCACTGTGTTGGGGACTGTCCACCAGTCATCGTCGACTTCACACACAGGTGACGTGAGTTCAGGGAGCGGGGCAGAGACTGTAGGAGGTATTGGCGTAGGAAAAGCTTCGGACCGGCATGGCCGCAACATATTTCTGTGTAGTACTCTAGGGCCGGACGCCCTATTCTCAACTTGCACCTTGTAGACTGGGCCATCAGCATATACCCGTCCAATTACTCTGTAGGGTTGTACTTCCCATCTCTCACTCAGTTTGCCCTTGGGGCGCTTCTCTCTGACTAACACTCGATCTCCAGGTTGCAGCGGTATTTCCTGAATCGGTTTTGGGCTCGTATGTTCTTTCTTCTGTAGCTGTTGACCGGCCAACCGACGGATCGTTTGTAATCGATGTCGATGTTCTTTCACCCACGAAGTGACAGTTCATTCCATGAAATCCTCTGGCTGCTCCAAATTCAGCTCGATGATCTCTCGCCCAGTTCTTCCAAAGAGCAACAGATATGGGGTGTAACCCGTAGTGGAGTGAACTCGGTTATTGTAGGCCCAGACCAATTCTGCCAGGTACTCCGGCCAACATGCTTTCTTATCTTCCTCCAATGTCCGCAGCATCTGAAGTAGGGTTCGGTTGAAGCGTTCACATGCTCCATTGCCTTGGGGGTGGTAAGGTGTAGTCCGAGATCGCTCGATGCCATACATACGATATAGTTCCTCCATCACTTTACCTTGAAAACATGCCCCTTGATCGGAGTGTATTCGCTTCGGGCACCCATACACTCGGATAAAGTCTTGGCAGATAGCCCGTGCCGCCGACTCTGCAGTCTGATCTCTAGTCGGGGTGACTACAGCGAACTTGGAGAAATGGTAAGTCATGACCAAGCAGTATTGTAGTCCCCGAGCTGAGTGTCCCACGAGGAGATAATCAATCATCAAGATTTCTAGCGGTTCTTTGGTCTGTATGGTCTGAACGGGTGCTCTCTGTTCGGTGCTTTTAATGAGGTCGCATACTCGACATCGCCGGCAAACCTCTTCTACCACAGACTCCAACCGGGGGCAGTACACGTACCGCTGTAACCATTGGTAGGTCTTTGCAGGTCCGAAGTGAGCGCCAAACTCGTGTGCTTCCTTAGCTACCTCTTGAGCCAATTTTCCGGGGATGACCACCTGCCATCTTGCTTCTATTTCTTTTGGCTGTTGTCTCTTACGATATAACACTGATTCTCGAACTTCTAGTCTATCCCACTGGTGTAAGACGCTCTTCATCTCGGCATCCAGGTTAGCCCTTTCTTGTTTGTCGGGCTTCCGCTTCTCAGCTACCCAGTGTTTCATCTGTTGTAGCCCTTCATCTGCAGCTTGAGCACGTCCCCATTCTTCATTGGTTCTTCCCAGGGACCGGGGCAGTGTGCAAGCCTCCCTACTTAATTGTGACGCCACCACCGGGGGCTCAAACTTGCTAAAGTCTGGCGTTTCTTCCTCCTCTAGTTGTTCATCGAGATCCCCACTGGGGTCTCCACCGTCACTCTTGACAGTCCATCCGCATTTGCGTTTTCGGTAGCGGGACGATAACAGATGGTAAAGTCGAACTTTGCAAGGCGAGCCACCCACCGTTGTTCCAAGGCTCCCAATTTAGTATTCTCAAGGTGGGCCAGAGGATTATTGTCTGTTCGGACCTGGATCTTGGTCCCTGTCAGGAATCCAGCAAATTTCTCTGTCATGGCCCACACTAGGGCCAGGAGCTCTAGTCGAAAGGAGCTATAATTGTGGGGGTTTCTTTCGTTGTCCCGCAGGGACCTACTGGCGTAGCCGATGACTCTCTCATGTCCATTCTGTATCTGAGACAATACTGCACCGAGTCCATGAAGGCTACCATCCGTGTACAGCAGGAATGGTCGGTCGAAGTCCGCATAGGCTAGGATCGGGGCTGAAGTAAGGGCATTCTTCATAGCCTGAAAAGCCTCATCTTGTCTCTGAGCCCAATGGATGCCCTGGTTCTTTGACACTCCGGCGGTCCCCCTCAGCAGCTCATTCAAAGGACCCGCCACCTTTGCAAAGTTTTTGACGAACCGGCGGTAATACCCGGCGAGTCCAAGAAATGCCTTGAGTTCTCTCACCGTTTGAGGGACTGGCCACTTCTGGATGGCCGCCACCTTTTCTGCAGAGGGCAGGACTCCATCTTGTGAAAAATGTGTGGCCCAGATACTCGATCTCTCTCTTGAAGAGGTGGCACTTTTTCGGCTTCACCTTCAGGTTATGAGACTGCAGTCTTCCGAGTACCTGTCCAAGCCGGTCAAGGTGTTCTTTGAACGAGGCTGAAAACACGATGATGTCATCCAGATAGATCAGAGTAGCTTCGAAATTTAAGTCCCCCAAGCACTTTTCCATCAGCCGTTGGAACGTGCCCGGAGCATTGGAGAGTCCGAAAGGCATCCGGTTAAATTCAAACAGTCCCATCGGGAGAATAAACACGGTCTTTGCTTTGTCTTTTTCCGCCACAGGTACTTGCCAGTACCCGCTTGCTAAATCCAAGGTGGAGAAGTACTTGGCCTTCCCCAATGCCGTCAAGGATTCTTCGATTCATGGTAATGGGTACGAGTCGCGAACGGTACAGGCGTTGAGTTTCCTGTAGTCTACACAGAACTGAATGGTTCCATCCTTTTTCTTGATGAGTACCACCGGAGCCGCCCAAGGGCTCTGACTGCCCTGCACTATCCCCAAATCCAGCATTTGCTTCAGTAAAGTCTTCACCTCTTGGTACATCTTGGGGGGGATCTGTCGGTACCGTTCTCGAATCGGACGAGCTTCCCCGGTTGGTATCTCATGCATGATAGCTTCAGTGCAGCCGAAATCTTCAGCGTGGCGAGCGAATGCAGCCTGGTTCTTCCACAACATAGCTTCTACTGCTTGCACACGCTCGGGGCCCAGCGATTTCACATCCACTTCCATCTGATCGAGGATGACCTTTCCACTCCACTCTGGGGAGGGCATCTCTTCAGCCCTCGCAGAGACTGCTAGGGTCCACTCCGTACCTTCTATCGGCGATAGGGATATATCTTTTTGGCTCACCACTTCACCTTTATGTAAGTATACCAGGGCCAGATCTGTCCCTCGAGGCAAGGTGACCTCACTGGGGCCCACATTCAAGGCTCTGATAGGGACGCGTCCTTGTTGGACCACAGCTACCGTACGAGCTATCATAACTTCTTGGTCCACTCTTCCGGTTGCTACAGGCTGCACAATCACTTCTACCCCATCGAGATTGCGATAGGTTCCCACTGGGAGGTGTAATATACTTTCTCGTCCGGGAGGCAGGATTATAGGCACCTTCCCAGGAGCCCTGATGACCCCTACCGTCTGATGAGATGGCACACTCTTCTGCGTCCCACAGACACGGATCAGTCGCTGAAGTGCTTCTTGCGTAGGCTTATGTGTAGTAGCCTGCTTCCAGTATCCGGGTCCCCGTTTGGTGAACATAATCTGATCTAATTCACGTAGGACATTCATCCCCAGTATTACAGGTACATCTTCTTTGACGGGCTCGGGGACTAGTAGGATCCCTTTTCTCCCCACTTCTTGCCCACAGATACGAACATTTATCCACACAACCCCTGTGACCGGGATCGGTTGCTGATTAGCGGCAATCACCCGGATCAATGTCTCTTTCTCTGGCCTGGCCAGTGTCTGGAAATGTTGATTGAAGTATGCTTCTGGCATCGTCGTCACTTGTGACCCAGTATCTATCAAGCAATCCACTGGGACACCCTCGAATTCAGCACGTAAGATGGGACACCCAGCGATCAGGTGTTCGTCATGATACGGAGCGGCCTCCCTTCTCGCCTCCCCCGCAGAGTGTCGCACTACTGCGGGGGTTGGTAGTTTAACGGAGGCTTCTGTTGGCCTTGAGTGCTATTCCGGCACCCTCTGGCAATATGCCCCCGACCTCCACATCCCCAGCATCGGATGTCTTCTCTTCGCTGAGGAATACCTCGTGCCTCTGGTGGCTGCTGAGAGGAAGCCTGCACCCTCCAGTTTCCTATTGGTAGCGCCGGGGAATTATTGCGTGCGTACGATGGGCCAGGTTGAAAGGAGGACGGTGCAGCTGGGTAGGGAGGTGCAATAGACAGATCCCCCATTCTTTGCTCCATCTGGGTCAGCTTCTCCTGTACATTGAGAACGGATTTCTGTAAATCCTGCACCACCTGGACCAGCACCTCTTGGCGGTTTGGGTCCACGCTGGACTTGGCGTCTTGGATGCGCACCACCCCAGAAGCGTAGCTTTCTTCTTTACTTCGGGCTACTGTTTCTGTCAGGATCTGACGAAATATAAGAGCCGGGTTCGCTCGGACCCGTTCGGACAGGGCTCGCCTCAAGGATATGCTGTGTAATCCTAGAATAAACTGCTCCCGAAGTATCCGGTCTGTGGAGCCTATGCCGCCGAGTCCATCTGCCTCCTTTTTCTGCACCTCTGCTAACACTTCTTGTAGTGCTGTGGCATACTGAGATATCCCTTCTTCTTCCCGCTGCAGCCTCGAAAAAAATTTGGCGCGAAGATGTCCCGCACTAGCAGTCTCGCCATAGATCTCTTCCAGGAATCCAACTAACTCTTTCAGGGTACTACGGGTGGGTTCTGGTTGTAGACAGACGTTTCTACGGGCTTCTCCCTCTAGTGCAGTCAAAGCGATGTCTACTTCAAGCTCTGGGCCGATGTTATAAACCTTCAGGGTGCTCTGCAGTCGGGACACCCAGTCACACAGTGCCATGTTATTGCCGTCAAACTTTGGGAGTACACTAAATATAGTGCCCATTGGGAGTGTCCTTGCAGGGGTTCCACCATTGCCCACATTACCCCCGTTAATATTAGCATTCCCGCCGTTGCTGTCTGCTGCCTCCATCTTGGTGACCGTACCCTGCTCGCAGCGCCACTTGTAGCGGTGGCTGAGAGGACCACCGCAGTGCAGAATAATGTACGTACACAAGATGGGAGTGCAAACCACAAGGGTGAATTTATTAACAGGCGGGGAAAGATGTGAAGAAGGAAGGTTCAAGCAGGGGTAAACAGTGGCAAAAGAGATTTAACAAAGTCTTCGTTTTCTCTAGCTGGTTCGCTCAATAATACGGTTCTCCAGCTATCACAAGTTAAAATCACATAGGTAAATGCACAAAAGCAAGGTAAAATGCTACTCTACGTATAACCTTTCTGGCCTCGCTACACAGGCCACACGGCTGCCGTGTTCTACCTACTGAAGCCTATTCTAAACCCTGAAAGGTGCACAATATTCAACTCACAGTGATGCTGGGATTTGGATGCAGTCCTGGGGCTGCAAATCTTCTCCTGTGTCAGGCCCTCACTGGATCCCAGGCTTGTCTGTGTCTCACTGGATCCCAGGCTTGTCTGTGTCTCACTGGATTCCAGGCTTGTCTGTGTCTCACTGGATCCCAGGCTTGTCTGTGTCTCACTGGATCCCAGGCTTGTCTCACTTTCAGTTCACAAGAAAAACTCCTGTCCTTTCTCAGACACACAGACGGTCTGTCTCCTCTTCACAAGTTCATCGGCTGCTCTAAAAACACACACTCCGAAGGGGAAAAACAGGACATACCATCATCCCACACCTGGGGGGGGTTTCTGTCTCTTAAAGTGGCAGCGTGTTTCTTACTGTCCATAGCAGTAGCACCCCCCAACAAATGCGTCTAAATCTTTGATCTACCCTGTCAATGTATCCCCGGGGCTGGCGGATGAGTTGTCCTGTACCCTCCCCTTCCAGTGGTCTTCAGAGGGGATCCCATATTTGAGAATCATCTTATGCCCCTCTTCGAGGGTTGTAAAACGGAATGTTGATCTCTTTCTGGCGGCACTGGGAAGGGCGACGGACCCCCTGGTATAGGGATCCTTGTCATGGATTGCTAGAATTCAGTCATTTAGAATGACCTGGCTTCCCAAACTCCTTTATCTCTTTCGGTGCATCTCCCTAACCTTTTCTTCATGTATACTATCTCAGATTCAGAGAAATGTTAACAAATTCATATGGGCATCAAAAAAAACCCGAGTTCAGAGGGGAGTCATGTACCAAAAATTGAGATGCGGAGGAATGGGAGTTCCAGATGTGAGTAAATGAATACAAACAGGAGCTCGCCCTCGCCTCCAATGATCCGATCCCAGGTGTGCAGAGTGGCTGGTATCCACCAGGTCCATAGACAAATTTCAAAGAAAGTTCAGCACACCGGGTCCATATTTCTTCAAATGGATATTCCTTTATTTAGTGCTCATATATAAAATATTAAAAGCAACATCTTGCGGGGGCAACCCGGTCAGACGCGTTTCGATAGACTTTATCATTGATAAAGTCTATCGAAACGCGTCTGACCGGGTTGCCCCCGCAAGATGTTGCTTTTAATATTTTATATTTGAGCACTAAATAAAGGAATATCCATTTGAAGAAATATGGACCAGGTGTGCTGAACTTTCTTTGAAATAGTTCCAGATGTGACCTCATATTATAGAGCCTCGCTCCTGGAGGCACTAAGCTTCTGGTGGTTGGATACTCCGGATTTGAGATGGGTGCAGATTGAGTCTTGTCAGATTGCTGGGGGTTCCCTGCGTGATCTTCTGGCTGCCGAATCTATCGCGCCGATTAATTGTGCCTATGATTTGGGAGCAGTAGAGGCGGGAATTAGGGCGTGGAGACGTGCTTCGGGGAGGTGGATGAGGTTGCCGGCTGCTGATATCCCATTCAGGGCTCTCCGTTTCCACATTCCATCCTTGAGATTGACGGAATGGACGGCCCAAGGTCTGCTCTCACTTGTGGATATTGCAGGCCACAATGGCATTCTATCTGGGGAGGAGTTGGTCATCAAGTTTCCATCTCTCCGGCGTTCGTGTTTTCAACTTTGTCAGATCACTCATTTTTTGTCATCTAAACGTCTTAGAGCTTTATGGTCTCCTCCTAGTCCTTCTCCCTTACGATCACTACTTGCGACTAATGAAAAAGTATCTGGTGGCCTTGCGAACCTATATGCGGGTCTATTGGAAGAAGGCTCTCAGTCAAGTCTCCCTTATAAGTTTAGATGGGAAGAAGAGCTGGGCTTCACGGCGGATGATGAGGAGTGGGAGGGGGCAGTCCGATGCATATCGAGGGCAACAAAATGCATAAACCACATAGAACAGCTCAAAAAACTTCAATTAAGATGGTATCTCTCCCCGGTAAGAATGGCAGGATTCGGGGGGGAGACTGTGCGGTCAGAGGGGTACGTTGGCCCACATTTGGTTGTTTTGCCCCCGAATAGCCCAATTTTGGGTTTTAGTGGAGGGCTTGGTGAAGTCCCTTGTGGACACATTTGTTCCCCTCACGCCGCAGATAGCTTTGCTCTACTTGGGTCTGGAGGCTCTTCCCCCTGTGCCTCGTCATATACCTATTTATGTCTTAATAGCAGCTAGATTAAGTGTGGCTGCGGCCTGGAGGTCCCCGTCTCCCCCTACTATGAAGGATCTCACTTCTAGATTAAACCTTATATTTACATTTGAATATTACCTGGCTCAGGAAGTGGGTCACAGAAGATATGTGCGAGAGGCATGGAGCTGTTGGGCGACGCACCCCTTGGCTGTCTCTCTCCCTCAATGATGGATTGTGCTGGGTATCCTGGTTGGTCTGCCCTGCCCTCCCCCTGACTTTACTGGACCTTTTGTCTACCTGTATCTTCTACTCTTCCACTTTCTACCCTGTCCTTGCTTCTCATAGCTTTTCTCTCTCCCAATTCAAAGTTCCTCTCTTTCCCTTTCTTTTCCCGATCTATATTTCTGTTTTATTCTTTCCCCTAGCCCTTTGTTTTTCCCCCTTCCCTTTTCCTCTCTCTCCTTTGGATAGGTGTGCTTAATCTACGCCGAATGCATAATACTGGTACTTCTATGCATTGCAAACTGTTACAGACTGTTTTGTGATTTATTTGAATTGTTACTTGAAAAATAATAAAACATATTCATGACAAAAAAAAAGAAAACGTTTTTATGCACTTTCACAGGATGCTGTGAGATTAGTGATGGGATGCTGCAGGGACATGCTTTGCTAGCTTAGGAGGCGTTTTGGAGGTGACAGGATCCCTTTAAGCTCATGATCCACGTCACGGATCCTCATGCTCATGAGTCCTAACAAAAATATATACAAAAGCTACTCAAAAAGGCAGCATCACGTTCCTCCCACCAACACACTTTTCTATCCTGTCACTCCTCCCTACAGCGGGCCCACCCACTGTACCCTACCTAGGGTGTGTGTGGATGTGTGTTATGAGGGTCCCTTATGCAGCATCCAATTCCTCAGTCACAGGAATACTACACATTCTTTTATGGGTGCAGTACCCCTCCGTGGCATCCCGACCCGTGGGGCGCCACAGCACCATAAGAAGGAGAGTGTGTAAATCATATTTCGTACAGGGAACAGTGAGGAGGAGCAATTATTTATTCAGGGGCACTGCATAGTACAGATATTTTTACCAAGGAGAATTTTGATCATTCTGCTATTTTTAAGGGTATTGTGCCAGGATGTCCAGCCAAAGACTGGAGAAGATGATAGTCTCCAAAAATAAAAAAGATTATACCAATCAGAGAGAAGGTCATCTATAAGGTATTTGGATGTAAATTATTATTTGTGACATTACAATTGTTTTACATGTCTTGATGGTGGTTCTGATGATGAATTTTGTTACTGATGAGGGTTGTGATTTCTGTACTGATGGGGGTTATATGAATGTATTTCTGTACCTCCGGTGGGTCTGGTTATATAATTTTGTGCTAATATTGCGTCTGATCCTGTACTCATGTAACAATCCATAACTTGTAAGCTTACTTGATACATGGCTATGTTACTAAAGTATTGTGGCATCTGACAATTTAAGGGTTACTATATTTTTGTTAGTAGAATTAAGGGGTTGTCCCACGTTTGTGATGAGTGTGCAGTCACTCTGTGTGTCACTCCATGTGACTGCAGACTTCTCAATTCTCAGTGTGCACACTCCAGGCTGTCGGGATTTTCTGCTGTCGATGGTGAGAGTGGGAGGTCATAAAACCAGAAGTATGTAATTTACATACATACACTCACATGCCATGAGTGGGTCAATCACGTAGTGAGAATGTGACAAGAAGTATATAAATCCTATGCTTGTGCTCACATGACTGTCCAATCTTGCCACTGACACTGGAGAATCCTAAAAGTGTGCAGACCAAGCGCTGTGAGAATTCAGAGGCCTGCAGTCACCTTGAAAGACTACAGACTTTCATCTAAAACCTGGACAAACCCTTTAATTATAACACTAAGCAGTGCAGCCCAATCCTAACATCATGTAATATACTTACTGTCAGGCTGGAAACACACTGTGGGAGTGATATGCGACTAAGTCGGACGTATCACGGATGATAAACTTGGAATGACCTCCCCCCTCTCTGGTCGGGAGCGTCAGCTGTTTGTGTTTCTAAGCAACTCCACACTCCCATCCTGACAGGGGGGAGGTCATTCCAAGTTTATCATCCGTGACAGATCCTACTTAGTCGCATATCACATGGAAAGCGTGATTCCGGACTCAGGATTCAGCTCTGCTTGCTGGTTCCAGCAGTCATCACATGGCCACTCCACTTATATGAGATTTTTATCCTATATCATTGTAATGGTGTATACCTTTTCCTGTCCTTTATTTATGTATACTATGCAATTTATTGTGCTGTAACTTAACCTGTAAGGCTGGCTTCACACTACGTTTTTTGTGATCCTTGTTTTTGAAACAAACAGAACAGGATCGTTTTTGCCCCCCATACATCCCTATGGGACCGGATTGGCCCTATTTGGCCATCTGGTTTTGTGAATCCGGTGCAGGATTCGTTTCTGTCCTGTTTTTCACGGGACAAAAAAAATTATGCCTGCAGCGTTTTTGGGCTTCGGTGACAAAACAGGACACAAACGAATCTGGTCCGACAGTTATCGTGGGGTCTAACAACAGAATCATTTCCCAGATCCGGTTCAAGGGTACAGAGCATGCGCAGAACAGGAGTGCTGCTCTGTACCCATAGTAAATCTGTGTAATATCACTTTAGCAGTGTATCTATATACACTGCTAAAGTGATATTAAATAAAGCGATGGATAAAAATAAAAATAACATAAATACTCACCTTTCCGGCGACGCTGCATACATCTCCTGGTAGTTTGAGGACCTTGCATGATGTCACTGGGAGGGGCAGGGCAATCCAATCACATCACCGCATCAGCGCGATTTAAAGAGCGCTGATGCGGTCATGTGATCGGGTTGCCTTACCCCTCCCAGTGACATCATGCAAGGTCCTCAAACTGCCAGGGGATGTATTCAGCGTGGGACACTCGGGAGTCATCGGAAGGTGAGAATTTATGATTTTTTATTTTTAAACATCCCTTTATTTAACCTTTATTTAATATCACTTTAGCAGTGTATATAGATACACTGCTATAGTGATATTACACAGCGCTGACAGCACAGGCTCGGCTCCCCGCTGCTCTTTCTGTGTCTGGATACCGGACTGGACACAGAAATGGCATCTGTAGGTGCCAATCCAGTGCTGTTCGTTCCTGTTCGTTGGATCCTAAAAAAATGGGATCCAACGAACAGCAACAAAAACGTATTGTGAAGCCAGCCTAAAGGCCCCCTCACACACGTCAATGTCGCCAGCGATCTGATCGCTGGCGACATTGACGGCTGATCGCTGGTGAGCTGTCAAACAGGCAGACTCACCAGCGATCAGTACCATGTAAACAAGCGGGTAACTAAGCTCTGTGCGGTGCTTATTTACCCGCTGTTTACCATGGATACCAGCTCGCAGCGAGAACGCTGGTATCCATGTAAACAAGCGGGTAACTAAGCGCCGCACGGCGCTTAGTTACCCGCTGTTTACCATGGATACCAGCTCCCAGCGCTTGCTGAGAGGCGCTGGGAGCTGGCTGATCGGGTGTCTCCCGGTGTCACACGCAGAGATGCTGCATGCCCACCGGGTGACCATCCCCAGATTTTCAGACCTGTCCGAAAACCTGGCGACCATCAAGCAGCAATTTATCGCTGATTGATTCACCATGTCACACGCGTCAATATCGCTGCAACATCACGTACAGCAGCGACATTGACAGCGATATTGACGCGTGTGACGGCCCCTTAACAATTTGCCTGGCCTGTCTCCCTGGACTATAATGTAATCAGGCTTTGATCAACAGCTAGTGGGGGATTGTGTCATTGTTCCTCACAGCAGGAGGAGACTCCAATAACCAAACCTGTAAGAAACAATGGAGCCCTGAGTTTCTAGAAGCTTCTGACTGGAGCAAACCATTTCAATAGTAGGTGTGAACCCCCCTATACATGGGCTGATCCCAGGATCCGGACAATAGACTCATGTTTAGGATCAGTTAGTTAGTTGAGTGCTGACGTGCAAGGGGTTGAGATCTTAGCTGAGGCAAAATCTTGGAGCCCGTGGGATTGTGTGGTGTCCTTCATCGGTTGGATCCATTGGAATCTATCTGGACTATTTCTTCTGTTAACCTGGCATCACGAATGCCAGGTGATGCCCCCGGAACTGCTCCTTGGTTGTGGACTCATTGTGGACTTGGCAGAATTGTCTTCATTTGTGCGGTTCCATTTTCCCTGTTCAATAAAACTGGTTGGATTGATCTTTGGCCTGGTGTCCCTTCCTGCTCTATCGCACACCCCGTCACAAACTGATTGGCAGTGGAGGGATCAGAGCAGAAGGAATGGAGGACAGTGGCCCATCAATATCTGGAGCCAGAACCGGAGAGTACAAGAACTGGACTGTAGGGAGCCTACAAACAAAGGCCGGGAATTAGGAGTCGGCTACTAAGGACTCTCCAAGGATCAAATAATTGAGGCTTTGGAAGGAGCTTGCCTTCAAGATGACGCTAAGGAAGGATTCCCACAGCAAAGGGAGGAAATGCGGGATATGGAGGTAAATACCCAAAAAAGTCAGTGAGTTGTGTGGCACGAGGAGGAGATGGCACTGCTTGGAGAAGAGGTCCCCATAGAATATAAAATGGGAGCCATTCATAGGGAACAAGAGAGGCAGCGCATGGTGGAAGCAGCTAGAAGCTCCAGACAGACTGTAATCCCAGCATCCACCATGAGGGAATTCCCCAGAGTGTCCCACAAAGACTTTAAGCCATTTAATGAGGCTGCAGGCGACATTGAGGGCTTCTTCCAGGACTTTGAGCATCAATGCCGATTAATAGAAGTCCCAGAAAGGGAGCGAGTCCGACATCTGGTGGGGCTCTTAGAGAGTGGAGCTGCGGAAGCCTATAGAGCTATGGACCCTCAGTGGAACTGTGAGCATGGGGAGATAAAACAGACCATCCTGGAACATTATGCTGTAACACCAGATACTTACAGGACTCAGTTCTGTACTTTAGCCTGTGATGGAGGAGTGTGTATTAAGATGTATGCCTACAGACTCAAACAAGTATGTCATCGCTGGCTAGAAGGAGAGGGAGCCTTAACCTGGGAGACCTTCCTTCAGGTTATCCTGAAAGAGCAGTTCTATGCCAAGTGCCCTGCTGAGATCTGGGAATGGGTGATGGAAAGGAACCAGCAACAGTGGAAAAAGCTGCTGCTTTAGCTGATGAGATTCTCACCATCAAGCCTCAGTGGATGTATCTGCCGGAGGATGGAGAGAGGCCTACCAGCTCCCCAACCTGGTGGCCCCTTGCCCTGCTGTCCCCATTTTTCATCGTTTCCCTAAGACACTACCTCATGCTGATACCCATGTGACTGTGCCTCCAACTGTTCCTACTACGTCTTCTGGAATACAACGAGGAGAGAAACTAACAGAACGCAGGTGTTATGGTTGTGGGCATCCCGGGCATCTGCAGGCCACATGCCTAGCTATCCAATAGAGGAGGCGTCCTCAAACCCCTACAGCACCTTCAGGTGGGAGCTGGCCTACAGGTTCCCTTACCCTCTGCCCAAGAGGGCGCCTTGGAAGTGGTGAGACACCTCGCAGATGTTATAGATGTGGGCAGCCTGGACATCTGCAAGCCTCCTGCCCAGCTGGTCACATGAGGAATCATCTTGCACCACACCGGATTATTAATTATGTACAGCAAAGTGCCATGGAGGAAGATGTTTTAGAGTATAGACTGGGCACACCAAACGAGTTAAATGCAAACTCCACAAGTCAAGGAGATGTGCTCATCTCCTTTCACCCGGCAGGGACACACAACAGGTTCCCTATACCTTTGAGCCTTGTCTCAATTCTGATAAGATGTGCCCAAGACCCTTATAGGCTTTTAAAGATATTACCCACAACTGGTACTAGTACTGGTCTGCGGTAGTGCTACTGGTCTGGTTTTCCTACTAGATAACACCTGACGATTAATTAGACTTTTCTAAAGGATTTATTGGAGTATTAATCCTTTGATACAACAATCTCTACATATCCATACCATAAAACCAGTACTACTTTTGTACCCTGAGGAAGGCCTGTGAGCCGAAACGTTGGTCTGTGTACTGTGTGGCCAAAATAAAGTAACACAATTTTTGCACCTTGATCTACTTGTGGAGTTTGCATTTATCTCGTTTGGTGTGCCCAGTCTATACTCTAATATTGGACTTTTTTTCACTGGAGCACCCGACATAATACGTCGAGCTCTCTATACTCTCTGTAAATGGAGGAATATGTGTCACCACTACGGGAGGACTGGCTCAGTGACTCAGCCACCCATGTTGCACCACCAGGAGTTTGTGGGGTGCAGCCCACTGCAACAATGACTTCTACTCATCAGAGTAAGCACTTGAAGGAAGTTGTGCTGGATGGACAGAGACTTGTTGGATTTTGCGACTTGGGGGGCTTTCCTCACGCTGGCTGATCCCCGAGTGGTTCAGCCTGAGGCGATCCATGAAGGACCTGGGATTGTTATTGAACTGGCTGGTGGCAAATGGAGGACTATTCCCAAAGCTACTGTGGGTCTGAACTTTGGCTTTGGGGTCACGCGATGTGTGGTTGGTGTGATGAGCGGCCTGCCTGCAGATGTTCTCCTGGGCAATGATGTAGGAGAGCTACAATGCCAATTTCTGGCTGCATGAAGCCTAGTGTAAGTCCCACTATGAATATGTGTACTTGACAAGTGACCTGTAGAGGTCCCTAATCCGTACACAAATTGAGGGGGGAAGGGTTGTAAAGGTGTATACCTTTTCTGTCCTGTATTTATGTATACTATGCAATTTATTGTGCTGTAAGGCAACCTTCACACATGCGGTTCCCTCCGCAGCGTCCTGTGGAGGGGAACCGCAAGCTGAGCGCAGGCACCGCAACTCCCTATGTTTAACATGGGGATGCAGGTGCCTGCGCTCGGATGCAGATTGGCGTGCGCACCTGTGCGCACCCATTCACTGTAATGTATGATTTGTACGCATGCATATGCATGCGCACACACTCTCATCCGCACCAGGAACGCAACATGTCGCATTCAAGGGTGCGGACAAGAGTGTGTGATTTGTCCACATGCATACAAATCATACATAGCAGTGAATGGGTGCACACAGGTGCGCACGCCAATCTGCACCAGACTGCAGGCACCTTCATCCCCATGTTAAACATAGGGACTTGCGGTGCCTGCGCTCACCTTGCGGTTCCCTCCACAGGACGCTGCGGTGGGAACCGCAAGTGTGAAGCCAGCTTGTAACAATTTGCCTGGCCTGTCTCCCTGGACTATAATGTAATCAGGCTTTGGTCAACAGCTAGTGGGGGATAGTGTCATTGTTCCTTTCAGCAGAAGGTGACTCCAATAACCAAACCTGTAAAGCCCCCGTCAGACTAAGCGAGATCGCTGCTGAGTCACAAGTTTTGTGATGCAACAGCGACCTCAACAGCGATTTCGCTTTGTTTGACACGTAGCAGCAATCAGGCCCCTGCTGTGAGATTGCTGATTGTTACAAACCGTTCTGGAGCATTTTTTGGTCGTCGTGCTCCCGCTTGGCCGCATGCATCGCTGTGTTTGACAGGGATAATGACCAACGATCTCAACACTATGCCCGAGAGTGACAGGGTCCCAATGACCGCTGTATCGTTGCTGCATCGCTGCTGAGATCTGACTGTTTGCATCTCACCAGCGATCCCTACCAGGTCGGATCGTTGTCTGGATCGCTGGTACGTCGCCAAGTGTGATGGTACCATATGAGACAAAGGAGCCCTGAGTTTCTAGAAGCTTCTGACTGGAGCAAACCATTCAATAGTAGGTATGAACCCCCCTATATTATTATTATTATTTATTTATATAGCGTCATTAGGTTCCATGGCGCTTTACATGAGGATGAGGGAGACAAGAACAAGTACACTAAATCTAGGCGATCAGGACGTACAGGTACAGGAGGGGCAGGGTATGGGCTGATCCCAGGAGTCCGGACAATAGACTCATGTTTAGGATCAGTTAGTTGAGTGCTGAGGTGCAAGAGGCTGAGATCTTAGCTGAGGCAAGATCTTGGAGCCCGTGGGATTGTGCAGTGTCCTTCATTGGGAGGATCCATTGGACTCTATCTGGACTATTTCTTCCGTTAACCTGGCATCAGGATTGCCGGGTGATGCGCCCGGAACTGCTCCTTGGTTGTGGACTCATTGTGGACTCGGCAGAATTGTCTTCATTTGTGCGGTTCCATTTTTCCTGTTCAATAAAACTGGTTGGATTGATCATCAGCCTTGTGTCCCTTCCTGCTCTGTCGCACACTCCGTCACAATCATATATTATGGTCCTGCATCTTTGTTTTTCACTGAGCATTGAGAGAATTAGGTAGAGAAGCTTGTCGGAGTCTCTAAATGTTTTTTTTTTGCTTTATTTCTAATAAAATATTTTCCTCTGCGTTGTGTTCTCTTTTTATCTTTACTAGAAATTCATGGTGGTTATGTCTAATATTGGTGTGACCCCATGAATTTCAGGCTTAGGGCCAACTGATAATACAAAGCTGGCCCTAACTCCATTATTACCCAGTAAGCCACCAAGCACCAGGGCCGCTGGAAGAGTTGGATACAGCGCCAGAAGATGGCGCTTCTATGAACGCGCCATTTTCTGGGGCGGCTGCGGACTGCAATTCACAGCAGGGGAGGCCTGAAAGCTTGGGTCACCCTGCGCTGTGGATTCCAGCCCCCAGCTGCCTAGTTGTACCTGGCTGGACCCCAAAATAGGGCAAAGCCCACATTGTTTTTTTTCATTATATAAAAAAAAAGCCTTCCCTATATTTTTGTTTCCAGCCAGGGAATTGTAACGTGACGCCACCTGTAGTACCTAGTAATAGGGTTACTAGTGCTGCGGCCGGTCACTGAGGTGATGGAAATGCAGCATTGGTATTACAGCTCCCCACAGGTGGCTCCATCTTGTTTGCCCACCATGCCTCCCGTCGCCTCTGCCGCTCAGCTTTCATCATCCTGGTTGAACTGTGGCCTCCCTACGGGTTGCCAGGAGTATGGGGTTGGGGTTGAAGGATGGCTTTTGTATCGCCGCATTCCCATACCAACCAGGTCTTGTTGTTGCTCCAGACGATCGGCCCACCATAGCTCGAAGGGCCCGGACGCCTCTGCACCACCGACTGCTCCCTTCTCTCGGTCCTCCTCCCCGGAACTTGCCTGGTGATTGGATCTTTCCTCGACCTCCTCCACAACCAAGTCGGGCTCCTCGGAGAACCGCACCAGGTCTTCCGGTTTGGCAGGCTCCGCATCAGCCTGGTCATCGTTGGTATCGGACTTGCGGTTCTCCTGACTGGGTAGTTGCCAATGTCTCTCGTTTTCCTTTCCGCCACACCCTGTTCACTTTTTATAGTCCCGAGCTGGTGCGGTCCAGTTCTTGACCCGCCCCCTTGGTTGTTGATGGCAAGGGTGGCGGGGAGACAATTTGGCGCCTCTTGCATGGCCCTACTGCATTAAGGGGCCGAGGCACGCCCCTGGGCAAGCACATAGTCTTTTACATATTCAGACCCGCTTAATTGGAAAGTCAATCAGCCCTCGGGTCTTTCTTGAACCAGCCACTGCACTTCGACAATCCTTGGCAGAGCGGAGGGGCGGGACTTATCTTCGTGCTCTTTTCCAGTCGCGACACTCTTCCCGCTCTTTGGCGCATTAATGATGGTCCAATTTACAGTTCACAGCACAGTCAATAAAGTCCAATTTAAGCACACAGTACCCGGTTTTACCGGGTACGGGATCCTATTCGTGACGGCAAAAATGAGTCGGTCGAAAGAGTAGGGGGTACTTGGATTTCGTGACAGGTGGTTACTTCAGTGGGGATCACGGCTGGTCGGTTCCCGGTTCCGTGCCCTGGACTTCAATGGTGGTTGGGGTGTGATGATGATGATGATAGGGGAATTGTAACGTGACGCCACCTGTGGTACCTGGTAATAGGGTTACCAGCGCTGCGGGCGGCCACTGAGGTGATGCAAATGCAGCTTTGGTAGTACAGCTCCCCACAGGTGGAGCTTTATCTCAGGGCAGCGGGGTTGAAGATGGGAGTCGTAGTCCTCACCTCTATGATGCTGTAGAGGCACTCCGGGCAACGGATGAAGAGAGAACAGACACCAATTCAGCTCAAACAGTTCTTTACTTGCACCAGGTGAAATCAGTACACGGTACAGTCTTGGTTAACCGGGGGCTGTAGCTGCGGATTTTGGAGGCTTTTCCAGAGTCTGTCAGAGGTGTCCTTAAAATTGCTTTCTTGGTCCTTTTCCCTTCTTTGCCCTGATGGCCTTCTGTACTCCCACTCGTGAGTCTAGTCTCTAGTCTATGGGGTCTGTTGCCTAAAGTCTCTGTACTTCTCAGCGTCATGAACCCAGCTGCGGGACTGATGTTGGACTACTTGATGGGTGCTGTGGCTCCCTTATGTCGGGCCCACAGCCTGCCGGTCTGCGGTTAGGAATAAACCATTAACTAACCGCCTCGGTTCTGGTGTACGGTGGTGACCTGGGTCTCCAGCTGGCTCCGACCAGTCCTGGAGTGGCCCCCTTCTCTGTCTGGGTCACCCCTCTCCTAAGAGGTGCCCTCCTGTCACGGTCACAAGGTCCCCTGTGTTCGTCTTCCTTGCTGTCTTACACCATCTGACTGACTAGTCTTCTAACTGTCACTTCTCGTCTCCCGCTCATCTAGGCTCCACCCCCTGGGACCTACTGAATATACGGTCCCCTGTACTAAGGTGGCCTACTGTATGGGTGTTGGGGTACAGACTCTGTAGGGTCCTCCATATCCACGGCTACGGAGGCACTACACCTTCTGTTTGGTATGCAGTACCTCCCTGAAGCACCTTGCCATAGGGGAGCCACAGGAGCTCTACTTGCCGATTTCAGGCAAGGTCCCCTATAAATTCAAGTTTGGAGGCGGAGTTAGGCAGTGCAGTTCCAGAAGAGGACTGTGAAGTCACCTGGGAACGGAGCCACGCTAGGCCCGTATGAGAGGGAAGCCTAGCTAGTGTGAGGGACCCAAGAGTGAAGGTCAGAGGCAAGGCGCACCAGAGAGGGGGAGTAGGACCAGTTGGGGTCACCCCAAAGGAGAGAAAGAGGCAACCCGGACGCTGGAGTCCGAGTCTGCACAGGTCCAGTAAGCCCAGCAGAGAAGACCGGAGGACCAAGAAGACTTCAAATATCCCGGTGAGTCTGGTAATTACTGAGGCAGCAGTGTGGGCGTGAAGGCACTTTGTCCTGGACAACTTATCTACTCCACGGTGAACTGTGGAAGTGCGGTCCCTGCAGCAGCTACATTGTTCGAGTGAGCATACCGGTTGTGGGTGACACAACCTAACCAGGTGAGCAGCTTTTATTCTGGCTATTACCACTAATCTCTCTTAGGAAATAAGCCCCTATTGCGCGTTCTCATTCAACAGAGGGCCAGGTTTTAAACAGCCCAAGAATACAGCACACACACAGTAACAAGGAGGCCTCATAACTCATCATGGTGTGGAAATCCTGAACTGCTACCCAACCACCCGGACTGCACCCTGGACGTAACCTTGAACTAAAACATCAGTAAAGGTACGGAAACAATAACCCTGTGTGTGTGTGTGCCTGTTATTGCGGTCCCTGATCCTGCTCCCATCATAGACTGTCCTGTAAAATCTCTACCTGATGAACCGCCTCCCTCTGCATCACAAGAGACAAGGCTGTGTGGAGAACTGATCCTCTTACACCACAACTGCCCCAGTGATTCCACTCCACCTACGGGAAGCGTAACCATCTTGCTCTCCACCATCACCCCAGAGGACTGTCCCGCAGCGCCGGTACCATTACAGGAACTGTAGGTGGCGTCACAAACACTTTTTACTTTTCCCTTTTTTCAGTGACCACCTGGGCCTCGAGACCGGGCAACAGGCTCCGTGATATCCCCGTGAAGTACAGCCTGGGATCGGGTACCCCACGGCCCTGGGTGGGTCAGCGGCTTTGCCATATTTTTGTATGCCAGCCAAGTACAACAGGCAGGTACAGGCTGCCCCAAGCCCCAGTTGCCTATTTGTATCCTGGCTGGAAACAAAAATATAGGGAACCCCTTTTTTTATTATTTCATAAATTAAATGAAATGAATGAATTTGGGTCCAGCCAGGTACAACTAGCCAGCTGGGTGCTAGAATCTGCAGCGCAGGGTAGCCCAAGCTATCTGGGCCCCCCCCCGCTGCAAATTGCAATCCGCAGCCACCCCAGAAAATGGCATGTTCATAGAAGCGCCATTTTCTGGCGCTGTATCCAACTCTTCCAGCAGCCCTGGTGCCGAGTGGCTCGCTGGGTAATAATGGGGTTAGGGCCTGCTTTGTATTATCAGCTGGCCCTAAGCCCAAAATTCATGGGGTCTCGACAATATTAGACATGACTACCATGAATTTCTAGTAAAAATGTAAAAAAAAACACAACACAGAGAAAAATATTTTTATTAGAAATAAAGCAAAAAAAATTTAGAACTACATCTTTATTAAAAATAATCTTCAGTCTGACGTAGTCCACTGGGATAGAGCAATGTTAGCACTGCTACATCGCTCTGCATAGACTCTGCGAGAAGCAAGCTGACAATGACTGTGAAAGTCAGAGTTCACCCGAGTTCATGACCCAGGCAATGAACGTCACCATCCGAACACTTTCAGAAAAAGCTGAAGTCTGCCAAGTGCAGTGAATACCGCCAGAAGTTAATCAGCGGCCCTATAACCGCGAGATGGGAGGAGGCGTCGCTAGACAGGTAAGTATAATTATAATGTAATGTTTATTATAAACTAGCTGTGAGCCCGATGCAAATGCATCGGGATTCTAGAACGTGCATAAATTTGCTTATAATAGTTATAGCTGGTCTGAGTACTTTTTGGGGAGGTGTGGAGGACTTTTTGGGGGGGTGTTGAATACTTTTTGGGGGGTGTTGAATACTTTTTGGGGGGTGTTAAATACTTTTTGGTGGTTGTTGAATACTTTTTGGGGGGTGTTCAATACTTTTTGGGGGGTGCTCAATACTTTTTGGGGGGTGTTGAATACTGTTTGGGGGGGTATTAGATTAATTTTTTTAATTTAATTAGTTAATGTAATTAATATATTAATTTTATATATTATTTTTTTTGTTGTTTTTTATTATTATGTTTTATTTTATTGTGTATTATTTATATTATTTATTTATTTTTTTTTTAGTATTTTTATTATTATTAAAGTTAAAAAACCGCACTTGCTGCACCTGCCGCAAGTCCCCCTATACTTTCTATGGGGATTACCGCAACCGCGCCGCAACCGTTACACTTGCGGCGCGGTTGCGGTAATCCCCATAGAAAGTATAGGGGTACTTGCGGCAGGTGCGGCGGCTGAGGTAGCAACTCGCAATGGCCTCGCGGCCATTGCTAGCGCTACCTCTGCGGTAAATCGCTAAGTTTGTGGCCGAGCCTCTGGTTCTATTTTCGGCCAGCGACTCGCTGAGTAAAACAGCTGAGTGTGAGTGCTGAAGATCCGATACATTCATGAGCCTAATGAGCGGCTGAACCTGTGGGGATGAGTGTTTTGCTGGGCTAAACCTGAATGGTGCACAGGGGGTTAATCACATGTCAGGTCTGTGTGTAAGTGAAGATGTGCTGATTGACTCACTGGGTTGCAGCTGGGAGTGAGTAGGCTGGATAGGAACCTGCCAGGTGTCTGAGTGAGGAGAGGACGATTCAGAAGTTCAGAGCACTGCCATGTGAAGAGGTGCTGGAAGTGATCCGTCCTCAGTGGGTAAGTGATGGGAGCCTACCAGCTGATGTGTGCATGGCAGCCAGTGTCCAAGGGCCAGGCGGTCACAGCTGACTTTGGGACATTGAGGGGGGGGGGGGCAGCCATTGAGAGGAGGAGTAGTAGTAGTAGTAGTAGTGGTAGTAGTAGTGGTAGTGGTAGTGGTAGTGGTAGTAGTACACACCGACTCGCATGGATCCCCATTCAAAGTATAAAGGGAATTGCGCCGGCTGACGTAGCGACTCGCAATGGCCGCTTCGCGCCCATTGCTCGCGCATGGTGACGTCACAGCGTGACATAGCCACGGCGTTTTCGGGGGCCCACACGAAAATGCCTACGCCAATTATATAGTAGATTTTATTCTTTTCTATACAGCTCCAGGCCCCGAACTGGCCCGAACTGTAACATGGGTTTCCCATGGAAACCCGTGTTTAGGACCTTGTGACTGAACACTAAGTGTTCGATACGGGTCCTGAACTTTACAGCTTGGGGTCGCCCATCCCTACTTGTGATGTAACTTCTGATTGCTTGCTGGACAGTCAGAAGTAGTAATCACAAGATAGCAAGCAAGACTGGAATTGGTGAAAGGGTGAGTCATATGAGTAGGATCAGAGACCTTAGATTAAAAGCACCAGTCCAGCATTGAAAGAAATGCTCAAGTGGTGCTTTAACTCCTTCGTGACCGGGTGATTTTCAATCTTTCGTTTTTCCCTCCCCTTCTTCCAAGAGCCATAACCTTTTTACTTTTCTGTCAATATAGACATATGAGGGCTTGCTTTCTGCAAGACGAGTTGTACTTTCAGAGGAAATCATTTATGTTATCATAAAGTGTACAGGAAAATGGGAAAAAAATTCCAAGTGCAGTGAAATTGCAAAAAAAAGTGTAATTACACGTTTGTTTTTTGGTTTTTAATTCACCATGTTCACAATATGGTAAAACTGACATGTCAGTATGATGCCTCAGGTCAGTACGAGTTCTTAGATACCAAAATTGTATGCTTTTATCTGTTATCTAACTGGTGAAAAAAAAAAAATTAGAAGTTTGAAAAAAAAAATTGCGTTTTTGTTGTCCTCGCCATGTTCCACGGCCCATAGTGTTGGTGGCTTATTTTTTGCGTCTTGAGGTGACATTTCTAATGATACCATATGCGGGTAGATAAATTGTTTTGATCGCCCGTTATCGCGTTTTATTTCAATGCTGCGGCGACGAAAAAAATGTAACTTTGGTGTTTGGACTTTTTTCCATTAAGTAGTTTACTGATCTGATTAATTGATTTTATATCTTATAGATTGGGCATTTCTGAACTTGACGGTACCAAATATGTGTATTTTTTAAAAATTTTAATAGTTTTATTTTGAATGGGGCAAAAGGGCAAAAGGAACAGTCCTCCCCTGTGTGACATCTGTGACAGAATAATATACACTGCGAAACCCATTAATATACACTGCGAAACCCAAATTAAAGTAAGCCAAGTGTCCTAAAAATAATAAAAATAGAATACTTACCCTCCGCCGGGTGATCGGGGAGTCGAGAGCCGAGACATCCGAAGGAATCGACCTTCCAGGACCTGTCTAGTTCGCTGATTGGTCACTCGCGGTCATGTGATATGCGCGACATAGCACGTCACATATCACATGACCGCGAGCGGCCAATCAGCGATCACAGGCCCTGCAAGGACAGTACCTGCGGAGGATCACTTGGCTCCCGGTAACCGGAACACCTGGCGGACAGGTAAGTATTCAATTTTTATTTTTTTTTCACACATTTTGCTTTGGGTTTTGCAGTGTATATTAATGCACTGCGAAACCCAAAGGGGCTGTCACAGATGTCACACAGCGGAGGAGGAACAGGATTCTTCCTCCCTGTGTGACATCAGCAGCGGCGTATTCCCGCTGGAATTGCGCATTTCCTGAAAGACGATGCGTAATTCCAGCGGGGATAATGGGCTCCTATGGGAGAAAGCACCAGCGCAGGTGCGTAAAGAATTCACATGTCATTCTTTTTACGCCCGCGCTTTCTCCCATATACTTACACAGTGTCTGCACGGCAAAAGTGAATTTCACATTCACTTTGCCGGCAGATGCACATTGCAATTTTTGAAAAGCACGCACAAAAAAGCACGCAAAAATGTGTGAATGTGGCGTCCCACTGGTCAGTGCGCCACTTAGGGGTACTGCACCCACAATAGAGTGTGCAGTATTCCTGTCGCAGGGGAGTGTAAAGTCAACATGAGGTTCCCACCCTAGCACTCACTCACTATCCAGGGATGATGGGGTTAAATCTTAGGATAGAGACCCAGTCCCAGAGGGGCGTAGTTAGGTGAGGCGGGAAGTCACACAGTCTGTTTTAGTTTGGTCTCAGGAGCGAAGCAAGGTGGGAGCCTGAGAGAGAGAAGGGTCTCCCAGGGAGGGGTCCTGAGAGTAAAAGGCAGCCCAGGAAATGAAAGAGGAAATCCTGTATCGGACTGTCCATAGTCCGGGGGACTCCTAGTTCACCAACGGAGTGCCGCACCGAGGAACAGTACAAGCGAGTTCACCCCCTGAGCCGTCGACCCGTTGTGGGTTTGTTCAGCAGCCCTGACATTCCTGTTCAGAACGGGCAGGACAGTGCAAGGAAAGTGAGGAGTCGCAGGACAGAACAGCAGGATGTGGATTGACAAAAGAAGGTATACTACGGGAAGCTCAAAAAGCCTACCCTCTTCTGCGACTACCTGGCCAGCTACCCGTCTAATGACTGTAAAAGCTGTAACCTAAACTGCCATCTGAATTGGTTCCAGTAAAAGTACCCGTACAGAGTCATACCGCCTCAGTGTCTCCTTTCATCTGAACCGCTGCACTACTTCAATATACCATATCCAGCACCACCACCACCAGTTGTCACGCCAATACAGGCGGAGGGAACGAAGAGACCCACTGGACCACAGAATCTGTGGATGCCGATACCAGAAACACGCTGAGACAGAAGGCAGGTAAAGGAGTTTTATTTATAACTACAAAGGAAACACGGAGCCCCTGGAGAGGGCCTCAGGGTCAGAGCCACCAGAACCTCCCACCGGAACCCCGCGACCTTGACCCCTGTACAGGGATATGACTCAGCGCAACGTGGGAGGACCGATGACCCCGGAGCCTGTTGACCGACTGCCAGGCGGCACCCAGAAAGAAGGAAGGCAAGAGGGTGGAGGGATCCTCAGGCAGCAGCTGGCGACGTCTGAAGCTGGAGATGCGAATAACAGGCAGAACAGGATCCCTCTGAAAGAAAACAGAACACAGTGTAAGCAAAATGCAAGGGAACACTGAAGCCAGCCAGGCCTGGACAAGAGCTCAAGGAGCACAGTAGAATGCCCAGACACTGGCTGAATGCAGGGATTGATCTTAAGTATCCACCCCTCAGCAGCGATTGGCTGAGAGGGGTGATTGGGAGAAGGACACACACTGGCCCTTTAAGAGAGTGCACAAGCAGGCGCCCGCCCCCTAAGTGCACTACCAGGAAGACAGAGGAGGGCTGGAAACTACAGCAGCTGAAGGGGAGGACAGGGGAACGTGACCCAGACCAGCACGGCGGAACACAGAGCGGGACCCCCGGGGCAGCCGGTGAGTAGCAGAAGCAGGAGCTAGTATCACCCGAGCGGGCAGCAGGCGCAGGCTGGGAAGGGACAGTGACAGTACCCCCCCTCACGCTCCCCCCCGCCGAAGACGGGCGAGGAAACGCCGGAGGAGACGGGGAGCAGCGACATCTGCCTCCGGCACCCATGACCACTCCTCAGGACCAAAACCCTTCCAATCGACCAAGTACCAGGTCCGACGCCCTCTCCGCTTCATGTCGAGGATGGCCTTGATCTCAAAGACATCATTGTCGGAGACAGGGGGAGGATGCTCACCAGGATCCTGGGAGAAGCGGTTGAGTACCACTGGCTTGAGGAGAGAACAGTGGAAAGAATTGTGAATCCGCAAGGAAGAAGGTAGTCGTAATTGGTAGCATACCTCATTCACCCGTCGGAGGATTTCAAAGGGCCCAATGAAGCGTGGAGCAAACATGAACGAGGGAGCCTTCAGGCGAACATACTTAGAGGAGAGCCATACCTTGTCTCCAGGCTGAAACAACGGAGCATCCAGGCGCCTCTTGTCCGCGTGATCCTTCATACGTCGGGTGGCTCTCCCCAGTGCCGTTCGTGTCTCGGCCCAGATCTTGGCAAAGTCCTGTGCTACTTCCTCGGCTGCTGGAGTGGATGTCATGAGAGCCAGGGGAGTTGAGATCCTGGGATGCTGTCCGTATACAACAAAGAATGGAGATTTCTGCGAAGACTCACCGGTATGGTTGTTGTACGACAGCTCTGCCCACGGGAGCAATGATACCCAATCGTCATGATGAGAGTTGACGAACAGCCGTAAGTAGCCAGTCAGTACCTGATTGACCCGTTCGACTTGTCCGTTGGGAAAGAGGATGATAAGCCAATGAGAAATCCAAGGAGATGTCGAGTTTCGTGCAGAGGGACCTCCGGAACCGGGACAAAAACTGCACTCTCCTGTCGGAAACTATATGAGAAGGAAGACCATGTAACCGAAGAATGTGGAGAACAAACAGCTCAGCTA
This sequence comes from Allobates femoralis, assembly GCA_033576535.1. Classification (NCBI taxonomy): domain Eukaryota; kingdom Metazoa; phylum Chordata; class Amphibia; order Anura; family Aromobatidae; genus Allobates; species Allobates femoralis. The sequence continues at coordinate 286,645,736 of JARQOC010000002.1, read as the reverse complement.
ACCTGGGAGTCGAGGGAAGACCTGGCAGAGGAACGAAATGGCCCATTTTGAAGAAACGATCCACCACAACCCACCGGAAGAAGCAGGGAGGTCCGTGATAAAGTCCATAGCAATGTGTCTCCATGGTTCGGAAGGGACCGGCAAGGGTAGTAGTCGTCCGGCTGGCAACCGCTTGGAAGTCTTATTGAGGGCACAAGACAAGCAGGCCGAGACGAAGTCAGATACCTCTTGACCCATCCCCGACCACCAGTAGTGACGGCCGATCAACTGGAGAGTCTTTGTCAAACCAGCATGCCCAGCTAGCCGGGAGGCGTGTCCCCAGTGAAGTACATGTTGTCGGTCAGGCTCTGGTACCAACGTCTTACCTGGAGGGATCTGCGACACACGGAGCGGGGCTACCACAACCATCTTGGATGGGTCGACGATGGAGCGGGGCTCCTCCTCATGGTCGTTGGTAAGGAAGGACCGGGACAGGGCATCAGCTTTGACGTTTTTATCTGCGGGGCGAAAATGGAGACGATAATCGAACCGTGCAAAAATCAAAGACCAGCGTGCCTGACGAGGGTTGAGCCGTTGAGCGGACTGCAAATAGGCCAGATTCTTGTGATCGGTGTAAATCACAACCGGGTGCACTGCGCCCTCAAGGAGGTAGCACCCCTCCTCCAATGCCATTTTGATGGTGAGCAGCTCATGATCCCTGATGGAGTAGTTTCGCTCACTGGATGAGAAGGTTTTGGAAAAGAACCCACAGGAAATCATGCGACCAGAGGCAGCCTTCTGCATGAGCACGGCCCCAGCGCCCGTGGAGGATGCGTCCATTTCCAAAAAGAATTGCTTATCCGCCACTGGTCTGTGCAGAACTGGCGCAGAGGAGAAAGCACACTTAAGCGCCAAGAAGGAGGACTCGGCCTCTGCAGTCCATCCATTCACAGGGGACCCTTTATGGGTGAGTGCGGCAAGAGGCCTGACCAGATCCGAGAAATGCGAAATGAACTGCCGTAGTAATTGGCAAAACATAGGATCCTCTGGATGGCCTTAATCCCGACAGGACGAGGCCACTTCATGACAGCCGAAACCTTCTCCGGATCCATCTCAAGGCCGGAATCGGAGATGACGTACCTCAGAAACGGCAAGGAGGACCGCCCAAAGAGGCATTTCTCGTACTTGGTGTAGAGACGGTTCTCCCGTAGCCGAAGAAGGACCTGCCGGACATCTCTTCGGTGCGTGGGTAGATCTGGAGAGAACACCAGGATGTCATCGAGGTACACAACCACGCAGACGTACAGGAGGTCCCGGAAGACATCATTCACAAATTCTTGGAACATGGCGTGTGCGTTGCTCAATCCAAGGGCATCACCCGATACTCATAATGGTCATCGCGGTATTGAATGCCGTCTTCCATTCATCCCCAGCCCGAATGCGGACGAGATTGTATGCCCCTCGCAGATCCAACTTGGTGAATTTCCGGGAACCACGGAGTCGGTCAAACAGCTCTGGAATAAGAGGCAGAGGATATTTATTCTTTACGGTGATGGCATTCAGACCTCGATAGTCAATGCAAGGACGTAGCGACCCATCCTTCTTTTTGACGAAGAAGAGCCCAGCACCGACTGGGGACGAGGACTTCTGAATGAACCCCCGAGCCAGACTGTCCGTGATGTATTCCGACATAGCCTGGGTCTCGGCTGGAGACAATGGATAAATTCGACCTGTGGGGAGCGGCACCCCGGGAACCAGTTCGATAGGGCAGTCATATGGTCTGTGCGGTGGTAGGATCTCTGCCTCCCTCTTGTCGAATACATCCGCGTAGCCCCAATAGGCTGATGGTAATCCAGGCATGGATGACTGAGAGGGAGGCAGGCGGGCAGGACGGACGGACAGCAGGCAGCGGCTATAACAGGCCGGACCCCAACGCTGGACTTCCCCTGTTCGCCAGTCGATGACTGGTTCATGCGTGCGTAGCCATGGCAGACCAAGCATGAATGGGGGAGAAAGCGTAGGCAACACGTAAAAGGAGATCCTCTCCGTATGGAGGGGTCCGATCTGTAGTTCTACCTCGTCCGTGATGCCCTCAACGGAGTCCTGCAGGGGTCTTCCGTCGACCGAAGTGATCATACGGGGATGCTGCAAGGAACGTACCGGGATGCCGCACCACAGCGCCAAATCACGTTGTATGAAATTACCTGCTGAACCTGAATCCAAGTATGCCGACCCCGAAAACCGTCTATCACCGACCTTAACCTGTATGGAGATAGTTAAGGGTAGAGAGGAATCGCTCTCACCTAGGATGGCCTCTCTTACCTGTCCTAGGTGGAGGAGTTTTCCGGCCTCTTGGGGCATTGCCCGGCGGAAGTGGTCGGATCCCCCGCAGTAGAGACACAGTCTTCGAACGACTCGCTCCTCTCGTTCTCGGGGACTCAGCCGGAGACGATCCACTTCCATGGGCTCTTGAACGCCAGCAGAAAAAGACGAGGGAGCCAAGCGGGGTGGTCTTCGCTCCTGGGTCCTTTCCTTCCTCCGTTCTTGTAGACGTCGATCAATACAAACGGCAAGGGAAATGAAGTCGTCCAGGGTACCGGGCAGGTCCCGAACAGCCAGTTCATCCTTAAGGCGACTGGACAACCCGCGCCAGAATACTCTGAACAGTGGTTCATCGGACCACCGCAGCTCCGAAGCCAGAGTGCGAAACTGGATTGCGTATTGTCCTACCGTCAGGGTACCTTGCTGTAAATTGAAGAGAGCCTCGTTCGCGGATGCCATCCATCCTGGTTCATCAAAGATCTTATGGAACGTCTCCAGGAAGGCCTGTAGGTTGCATACCAGCGGGTCCTCTCTCTCCAATAACAGATTGAACCAAGCCAGGGCTTCGCCTTCAAAATGGGATGCCAGAAAGGCCATTTTTGCCACGTCCGTGGGATATTGGTGTGGAAGTAACCTGAAATGCAGCTGGCATTGGTTGAGGAACCCCCGACACAACTTAGGATCCCCAGAATACCTTGTTGGCTTGCAGAGGCGAGGAGAAGAGATAGCGCCACCCATGGCTCCAGGGTCCTGTGCTGGTACTGCGACCTGAGGGAGAGGCGCCCTCTGAATAGCCGAGAGCCGTTCCTCCACCACCGTCACATAGTGTAACATCTGGGCTTGCATCTCCCCCTGGCGATCCAGCTCCTGGTGAAGACCTGAAATACGAGAAGTCAAAGAGGGATCAGCCACCTGAAGAGACCCCAGACGGGTCTCCAGGTTGCGCATGAAGCAACCACCTGCTCCTGACTCTGGCGGAGGCTGGCCAGCTCACTTTGAGCGTCGAATCTGGGATCGGCGGGGTCCATGGCCTGGGCGTAATCTGTCACGCCAACACAGGCGGAGGGAACGAAGAGACCCACTGGACCACAGAATCTGTGGATGCTGATACCAGAAACACGCTGAGACAGAAGGCAGGTAAAGGAGTTTTATTTATAACTACAAAGGAGACACGGAGCCTCTGGAGAGGGCCTCAGGGTCAGAGCCACCGGAACCCCGCGACCTTGACCCCTGTACAGGGATATGACTCAGCGCAACGTGGGAGGACCGATGACCCCGAAGCCTGTTGACCGACTGCCAGGCGGCACCCAGAAAAAAGGAAGGCAAGAGGGGTGGAGGGATCCTCAGGCAGCAGCTGGCGACATCTGAAGCTGGAGATGCGAATAACAGGCAGAACAGGATCCCTCTGAAAGAAAACAGAACACAGTGTAAGCAAAATGCAAGGGAACACTGAAGCTAGCCAGGCCTGGACAAGAGCTCAAGGAGCACAGTAGAATGCCCAGGCACTGGTTGAATGCAGGGATTGATCTTAAGTATCCACCCCTCAGCAGCGATTGGCTGAGAGGGGTGATTGGGAGAAGGACACACACTGGCCCTTTAAGAGAGTGCACGAGCGGGTGCCCGCCCCCTATGTGCACTACCAGGAAGACAGGAGGACAGAGGAGGGCTGGAATCTACAGCAGCTGGAGGGGAGGACAGGGGAATGCGAACCAGACCGGCACGGCGGAGCACAGAGCGGGATCCTCGGGGCAGCCGGTGAGTAGCAGAAGCAGGAGCTGGCACTGACCGAGCGGCAGCAGGCGCAGGCTGGGAAGGGACAGTGACACCAGTGCTGACCTGCCCCGGGGACTCAGCTCCACCTGCAGGGATGCTGCAACATCCAAGCTGCAATACCATCGTCTCCGGAGGTCTGAAGCGGCGCTAGTGAACCTCACCAGAATCTTTTTGGTGGCGTCACGACAAACTTTATTTTATTCCTTTTCCACAACTCCCCCAATTTTTAGGCTGACCACTAGGGCTACGGATCCAGGCGGGCCACTGGTGACATCCCTGCAACTTTACCGCTGGGTAACAAGTCTCCACAGGCCCTTGGGTGAATCAGCTTTCTGGCATCGCCGAACAGGATCCCATGCCCGGTGCAACCGGGTACTGTGCGCCTTATAAACTCTCGAAATTGGTTAAAAGAACTGTTCCCACTATTTTACCAGGAACCCCAAAATGGCGGCCAAACCATGTGAAAGGACAATGTGCTGGCCCAGGGGTGTGCCTCAGCCGCTAACCATGGGAGGGCCAAACCAGAGGTGCGAAACTGTTTGCCCGCCGCAAAGGCCATCAATCAACCAACGGGACGGGCCACAGCAAAAGGGTCAAGAAGCTGCGCTTTAAAGAGCAGGAAGGGTGCATCCGGAATGGAGACCGACAGAGAAGCAGTCCTGGTAACCGTAGCGATGGCGGCAACCCGACTGTCTGACCTGATTCGAGAAGTGGAGGAAGAGGCCCGAGCTGCACGCGGGGACCCTAGGGCGATCTCCCTTCTGACCAACGAGGGAGATGCAGCCTTTTGGGAAGCCACCTTCAGAGAGCTCCGCACCAATATCACCGAGACTGTGGAGTGGGCTGTTCGCAGGTGGAGCGCGGACGTGGCCCTGGAGTTGACCCGTAGGGCAATGGAGAGTCAAGCCCTGGAAGCCGAGGTAACCGATCGAGCCTTGATGGAGCACCTGGCGACTAGTTGCAACCCGGTCAGAGGTCCGCAGCCTGAGAGCAGAGCAGAAGCAAGGGTACAGACGGAGAACCCCGAGGACCTGCCCGCAGACAGTGCTGAGGCCGCGACACCGGAGCCTACAGACCCCTAAGGAACAGTGACAGAGGCTTATGGCCCAGGAGAACCCGACCCGGAGCCAGGAATGATTGTCAAGGCCATCGAGGGGGACGACGACCAGGCCGGCTCCGAGGAGGAGGAGCCAACCTACAGCAACCTGGAGGACGGCAGCGAAGGGACCGGAGCAACCGGTTCTGAAGCGGCCTGGTGGAGCAGCGGGGAGTTGTGGCGTGAGGCCCCACAAGGGGTGCGCACAACCATCAAAGCTACCCGGAGTCCCCCAGGAACTTTTTTCCCCGTTACCGGAAAACTACCCCCAGGTCAGCCCAGCTGACCAGGTGGCACGACAACGCCGCCGCGAACAATGGTGGCAGAGTGAGATGGACAGTCATCAAGCTCGAGCCGAGGCCCGCATGCGACCCCCATTGCCCCCCCGATCAACGGAAATCAGGTACCGTGATGTCATTCAACCTGATCGATGGGTGGGGGTTTGTGCGAGAACCTGGCCCTTACGAAGAGATCTTTGTGGGAAGGAAGGAGGTAGAATCCCTCCTGCAGAGGGGTCACCCGGATCAAGACTTGTACCGTGGTGATAGGGTAACATACGAGCGACATGCGGGACCACTGGAGTGGTTTGCAATTAGTGCATCCCGTATTTAAGTCATGCTAATACCCGTTATGCATGTACATAGTTAATAGTAATAACGTGAAACAGCTCAATTTAACCGTTCGGAGACTTAAGGACATTGTTGAGAACTCTGCCCTTTCCCCTTTTTCATTGCGTTTGAGCCTGGACTGAAACCGTTAAAGGGATCCTGTCACCCCCAAAACACCTTTAAAGCTATTAAAACCTGTCCCTACAGCATATTAACACTTTCCCTACACTATTTTTAGCTCCTAAATGCAGTAAATGATATTGCATAAAAACGTTTTATAAGTACCTGATTAGTGATGATAATGAGTGACTATGCTATTCATAGTCACTCATCAAGACTGCCCCTCTGCTTCATAGCACGCCTGAATAGGCGTGATCTACATCCAGGATTCAAAATCGCGCGTCCCTTCTGTGCCCTGTGTTCGTAGGAGGCTGCAGTGTGGCTTGTGACGCGATCCGCGTCATTCCCGGCGCCCTGTGACGTATTTACAAAGGCGCCGCGCTGTTAGCTTCAAAATGTGCACTGCGCATGCCCAATGCGCATGCGCAGTGCACATTTTGAAGCTAACAGCGCGGCGCCGCTGTAAATACGTCACAGGGCGCCGGGAATGACGCGGATCGCGTCACAAGCCACACTGCAGCCTCCTACGAACACAGGGCACAGAAGGGACGCGCGATTTTGAATCCTGGATGTAGATCACGCCTATTCAGGCGTGCTATGAAGCAGAGGGGCAGTCTTGATGAGTGACTATGAATAGCATAGTCACTCATTATCATCACTAATCAGGTACTTATAAAACGTTTTTATGCAATATCATTTACTGCATTTAGGAGCTAAAAATAGTGTAGGGAAAGTGTTAATATGCTGTAGGGACAGGTTTTAATAGCTTTAAAGGTGTTTTGGGGGTGACAGGATCCCTTTAAGCCAGAAACTCTTGTGTGATTTGAAGCAGCCCAGCGATGACAAAGGACACTTGCTTGGTGACGGACAATTACCGCTGGGTCTGCAATGTGTGTACCAGCCCTGTTGGGTCGATATTAAGTTTGCAACTTTATAAGAAAAGTGCCTCCCATAAAGGGAAGAAACAATGCGTATTGTTTGTAAATGGAAATATTACCTGTTCTTGTTTATTCAAAATATAAAGGCTCTGTACCAGGTCGGGGTAGAGACACTTACGGACAAGCGTATTTCATCAAGGGAGAATGTGGCGCCCCACTGGTAAGTACGCCACAGTAGGGGTACTGCACCCACAATAGAGTGTGCAGTATTCCTGTCACAGGGGAGTGTAAAGTTAACATGAGGTTCCCAGCCTAGCACTCACACACACTAGCCAGGGATGATGGGGTTAAATGTTAGGACAGAGACCCAGTCCCAGAGGGGCGTAGTTAGGTGAGGCGGGAAGTCACACAATCTGTTTTAGTTTGGTCTCAGGAGCGAAGCAAGGTGGGAGCCCGAGAGAGAGAAGGGTCTCCCAGGGAGGGGTCCTGAGAGTAAAAGGCAGCCCAGAAAATGAAAGAGGAAATCCTGTATCGGACTGTCCATAGTCCGGGGGAATCCTAGTCCACCAACGGAGTGCCGGCTCCGAGGAACGTTACAGGCGAGTTCACCCCCTGACCGTCGACCCCGGCCGTCGTGGGTTTGTTCAGCAGCCCCGACATCCCTATTCAGAACGGGCAGAGAAGCGCTAGGAAAATGAGGAGGTGCAGGACAGAACAGCAGGACATGGGATTGACAAAAGAACGTATACTACGGGAACCTCAAAAAGACTTTACCCCTTTCTGAGACTACCCGGCCTGCTACCCATCTAAAAACTGTAAAAGCTGTAACCTAAACTGCCTTGAACCGGTTCCAGTAAAAGTACTCATATAGAGTCATACCGCCTCAGTGTCTCCTTTCATCCGAACCGCTGCACTACTTCATATCCAGCACCACCGCCACAAGTGCTGACCTGCCCCGGGGACTCAGCTCCACTTGCAGGGAGCTGCAACATCCAAGCTGCAATACCATCGTCTCCGGAGGTCTGAAGCAGAGCTGGTGAACCTCACCAGCATCTGCAGGTGGCGTCACAACAAACTTTATTTTTTTTATTCCTTTTCCACAACTCCCCCAATTTTTAGGCTGACCACTAGGGCTACTGGTCCGGGTGGGCCATCGGTGACATCCCTGCAACTCCACGCCAGGGTACTGAGTCCCCATAGGCCCTTGGGTGAATCATGAACGTAGTCTAACTTTAGCTATGTTTTTTTTTTACTAGCTAAATATTGGAATTTTGCTTGACTATAAATATTTCTGTCCCAATTTCAATTAATGGATCCTGTATTAGATGATTATCTTTGCCTTGTAATCTCAAAATGGAGGCAAAATGAAAATAACTACTGAAAATGTGACTAAACCCTCAGACAAGTGAACACCTATTGTTCGCAATTGCAATTGCAATTGTTCGCAATTTATGTAGGTAGCTACAAAGTAGTTAGTGAAAATGTAAAATTACCTCTAGAAACTCTAATTTAGATAATACCATTACCACTGACTGCAAGTTATCAATTGTTTGCAATGAACAAGATTCAATGTGCATTGTTTGTGATTCTGCTAACACATGTGGGCTCTGCAGAGGTCACTAACATTAGTCTGGCCCATGGAGTCATCTCATGCACTGGTACACTTTATATACACTTAGAATAGAATTGATGTCCTAGGGGCTATTGTTTTTCCACTTCGTTTGAACATGGTGCATATGAGATAACAACATTACAGATAACCTGATCAAACCAGCGTGAGTGATTGAGGAGACAATGTTGTAGTGTCTAGATCCCAGCATATCGTAGACCTACAGTAGAAGTAGAGTAGTTTTATCTTCAGTGGCTTATCACTCCACAGAACTATTTGGGTATTTTTCATATAAGAAGATACATTAAAATAACATTGTATGTGTATGTTCAGTACATGACTAGTCAGGCGTTTCTACACTACATTTACTACTTACACACACAGCCATCCAACAAGCAGGCAATCTGTTGGTTCCTGGAACCAATGAAGTTATTTTCTTCCATTCTTTTTTTGCACTTGGTGGCTTCTTGCTTAACAAGTCCAAAGTTCACCTAGTGTTTGAGCGATAAACAGAGCCAATAAATGAGTGTGTTGTCACTAGCAGAAAAAAGGGAAAATGAGCCCAGCCTCCATTCTCCTCCTCTCTTGGCACCCTGGATGATGGTGTTGCCTTCCCACTCATTTGCATGTGTTATGATGTCCCATGGAGGAGAGCATGTCTGCTTATAGAAGAAGAAGCTGACCCTGTGTAGGAGTTTCCTGAGTTTTCTGAAGGCACCAGAAGAACAGGTGCTCAGTGCCAGGGGATTGATTCATTTTTCCTTCACTTTCTCCCTCCCTCCCCTGTCCTTGTAAAATGGTCTCCAAATTATCGTCTTTGCAGCAGGAACTACTCAATGCTCTTCTACACTCCGGAATTACCAAAGACGTGCTCATCCAAGCCCTGGAGGACCTCATCCCTACACCCAGCTTTGGGGTGAAGCTGGAGAACTTACACATGTCTCCTGGGCACGACCCTGACACCAAGCCTGTCTTCCACACACTCACTAATGGGCACCACAAGGCCAAACTATCTGGAGATGAGGGTTCAGAGGATGGGGAGGACTTTGACACCCCACCAATCCTCAAGGAGCTACAGTCCCTCAACACAGAAGAGGCGGCAGAGCAGAGAGCCGAGGTGGACAGAATGCTGAGGTGAGCTGGGGCCACACTCTATACCTCCATATAGGAACTCACACACTACTCTATACCTCCAAATAGGAACAAACACACTGCTCTATACCTCCATATAGGAACTCAAACACTCCACACCTCCAAATAGGAACTCACACACTCCATACCTCCAAATAGGAACTCACACACTCCATACCTCCAAATAGGAACTCACACACTCCATACCTCCAAATAGGAACTCACACACTTACTCCATACCTCCAAATTGAACTCAAACACTCTATACCTCCATATAGGAACTCACACACTACTCTATACCTTCAAATAGGAACTCACACACTCCATACTTCCAAATAGGAGCTCACACACTCTATACCTCCATATAGGAACTCACACACTCTATACCTCCAAATACGAACTCACACACTCTATACCTCCAATATACGAACTCACACACTCTATACCTCCATATAGGAACTCACACACTTACTCCATACCTCCAAATATGAACTCAAACACTATACCTCCATATAGGAACTCAACATTCCACACCTTCATATAGGAACACACACACTCCATACCTCCAAATAGGAACTCACACACTCTATACCTCCAAATACGAACTCACACACTCTATACCTCCATATAGGAACTCACACACTCCATACCTCCAAATATGAACTCAAACACTATACCTCCATATAGGAACTCAAACATTCCACACCTTCATATAGGAACACACACACTCCATACCTCCAAATACGAACTCACACACTCTATACCTCCAAATACGAACTCACACACTCTATACCTCAATATAGGAACTCACACACTTACTCCATACCTCCAAATATGAACTCAAACACTATACCTCCATATAGGAACTCAAACATTCCACACCTTCATATAGGAACACACACACTCCATACCTCCAATAGGAACTCAAACACTCTATACCTCCAAATAGGAACTCAAACACTCTATATCTCCATATAGGAACACTCCATACCTCCAAATAGGAACTCTCACACTCCATACCTCCAAATAGGAACTCACACACTCCATACCTCCAAATAGGAACTCACACACTACTCTATACCTCCAAATAGGAACTCACACACTTACTCCATACCTCAAAATAGAAACTCACACACTACTCTATACCTCCAAATAGAAACTCACACACTACTCTATACCTCCAAATAGAAACTCACACACTACTCTATACCTCCTTATAGGAACTCACACACTCTATACTTCCATATAGGAACTTACACACTCTATACCTCCATATAGGAACTTACACACTCTGCACCTCTATATAGGAACTCACACACTCTACACCTCCATATAGGAACTCATACACTCTATATCTCCACAGACACTCATTCCTTCAGAGAGATGTAATAATCCATATATTATATATGTGTGTGTTTATATATAATGTGGCATATATATATATATATATATATATATGGGTATATTTATTTTTACATATGTATAAATATGGATAAATGTATAAATATCTATATTTATAGATGGATATGTACATCTATATACATGTATCTATATCAATGTGTGTGTCTATATATATATATGTGTGTGTATTTTACATACATATATTATATATATTTATAAATGTGTATCTCTATATATATAGACATAGATATTTATAGATAGATATATACATCTATATACATAACTACATATGTGTGTATGTATATATATTATACATATGAATATTCATGTTTTTATTTCGTATATATATAAATATAAAACTTCACAAATGCTTCCCTATAATGCAGCTTGCACGTATGTATGTAACCTGCCTTACTGTATTATATAATGCTTTTATTGGTCTGTATACAGATATAATGATAAATACGTTATAGATTTTTAGACAAACATAATTTGATAGCATATTATAGATAGAAATAGATAAAAAAAATACCCACTTTATAAAAAAGAATCGTTGTAGATGTAAGCATAAGGAATTAGAACATAAATATTCACAATTCATAGATGAATAAACCTGATAAATGTTATAAGGTATAGCTTTTATATATATATATATATATATATATACACACACATATAACATTATAAATAATATATCTATCTCTCAATATTTACACATATATACACGCATGCATATATATATATATATATATATATATATATGAATGTGTGTGTAAATATAAATATATGTAATAATTCTTTCAGTTTATATGCATATATAAATGTTATATCTATCAGTATATATGTATATATATATTACATCTAAATGTGTATGTATATATAGTAATATATCTAACAGTCTCTCAATATATATACATATACACAAATGTATCTAGATACGGTAGATACATGTCTGTTACATATATAAATGTGTGTGTATATTTATGTGTATGTATATATATATATATGCATGCCATCGAGTGTGGTTACTATTGAGCCGCCATCGTTGTGTGCTGTGTACATGGTGACGGTCTATGCACTCTCTCCTGTGTACACTCCTGACTGACGGTCGGTTTTTGCCGGTCTCGGTCTCGCCGCTGTGTGACTGACGGTAGAGTTATTGGCAGTGTTTGTCGCATTTATATACCGGCCTGACTGTCACTGAGGAAGATAAATAATGGGCGGTAAAGTAAGCCGCATTCTGGTCAGAGCTCTGGAAGTTCCATATTAACGAGTTACGGAAGAATCATGGAGGCTACAAGCTGAGGGAAGTGTTCCTCATGAAATGTGTACATGAGCTGTAACGGGGAGGGAGGCGGGCGGCCATGTTGTGTGGAGTTACCTGACCTGCTGCTCAATCTGCACGGTACCTGAGGAGACATTGTGTGACCACAAGCAACGGTGCTGGGTATCTTACAGCCTGACACTGGTAATACTCAGGCCAGATAGAAATCACCGCACTCAGCTCATCCCACCATCAATAATAAGAATAATACATAGGAATATAAGGCTTGTGTGAAACCAAATGATATGAGTGACCCTGCTAATGAAATACATAAAGTAGAATCTAATCTATCAATCGATCTATCTAATCCCCATCTAATTCCCCATCTATACATTGTCTTTTTCCTATTATCACTATTCTTCCTTCATTCACCAATATCTCCCACACTTTTATCTTTAGGTCACACCTGGCAATTAGTTATTCTAGTTTGTACCTTCCTAAATGTGAAGTGCAAAGGGATATGCAAGCTCTTAATAAATATTATTACTTTTATTATTGCATATTCTATTCCTAGTATTATTCCTAATACTTTTTTTATTTGTTATGTTTAAAACAGTACATTTATTTTCCAGAACTATAACCTTGATATCAAACAGCAGAGGCTATAAATATTTCCACACTATGACCAGTACTTGATTTATGAAAAGACTTTACTTAATATATAAATAAAATATATACATTTAACACAGAAGCAGAATACATGTAGCATATATACGGTATACATACTACTTATTTTGTCTAAATATTTAGATCTAAATATCTATTTATATCTATCTACTGTATATATCTATGTATCTTTTTCTGTCTATCTATCTAAGTTCAACTCGGACTAGCTATATAAACTCTGGAAAGATTTCCTCCCTGTCTTGCTTTGGGCACCATTGCGGCTCACTAGAGAAGGCTTCCTGCAGCCTGTATCAGGAGGAAACATTGGAAAACTAATGTATTTTTCAATATAATGTTAATCTACTTTTCCAACTTTTCAACTTTTTTTATTCTATTGGAATGAATTTTTCTTTCCACTTATAATGTCTCTCTGCTGTAACATTGTTCAGATGCATTTACCATGATTAAAAAAAAAAAGTAGAATATATGAAGAAAGGAGGGGAGCTGAACAGTGCAACAATACAGCATGCACCTTAATCACCCAAGAACAATGCTCCATTAATATTCCTGGTTTTCATTTTCTGTGTGCTCCTGTGCATTCTTCCTTAGCAAAAAACACATGTAAACCTTATGAGTGTGTACATATGCCCTAAATTAGGTGTTTCACATTTTTATAAAATAAAAAAAGCATTAGGCATATTAGACAAAGTAATTTCTGACTATAGTAAGTTCTTTAATTCTTTTTACTCTTGATACTGTATTATAATAAGCTTAGTGTAAGATTTACAGTTTACTGATACATTTGAAAAAGTAATATTAATGGGATGACCATTTTTGTATTTCATAAATTACCTTTGGCTAGGAACTTTCCACTAAACATTCCATTAAACATGTTAAACAATTGTCTATATTATTATGTATACAATTAAAATAGTTCCTTAAATAACATAACTATAGTACAAAAATAATGCAATAAAAATATAATAAACTAGGACAATTATAATAATAATATAACTAGTACAAAAATAATAAAATAAAAATATAATATACTATGACAATTATAAGAACAAAAAAGAACATTTATTACATAACAATCTGGACTTTTTACTTTTGCTAAAGTCATGCTATGTTAGGCTACATAGCATATTTTTTTTTATGTGGCTCTTTTATGTAGTTGCGCTTTTTTGCTTCATATATACGCAAAAAAGCTCAATTGCATTCACACACTGTGTATTTTCAGCTGCGCTTTTCCTGAGCCCATTTTATAGTGTGGTCTATAGGAAAAGGGTGCTGAAAAAGGCTCAAGGAATTGACATGGCCATCTTTGTGCGGATGCGCTTTGCAGTGAAAGCGCATCTGCAAAAATATGGATTGTCCAAAGCAAGATTCCCGGGCACTAGTCTTGGCCCCCACTATCAGACCGCTTCTCATCACTGAGCTAAGCGGTGTTGCACTAGTCTCAGAAAACAAGTCCATGCACTCATAAGAAAGTATGAGACGGCACTCACCGTTTGTGGTGTTATAATCTCGACTTCTTTATTTCATCCGTGCAGGTTACAGGCAATGGTGGAGGGAGGGGGTGCGGAGGTGTCCACCTGCGCACCCCCTCCCTCCACCAATAAAGAAGCCGAGATTATAACACCACAAGCGGTGAGTGCCGTCTCATACTTTCTTAAAAAAATAGATTGTGTGAATGCACTTCGCTGGGATGTGTTACACCACTCGATTTCACTGCATTTACGCTAGTGCTAAAAAGCGCTGTGTAAATGATGAAATATGCTACGTGTGAACATAGCCTTAAGTCCACAAAAGCTCGCAAGCATGTTCGGTCATTTATTTGCTGCATATATGTATTTAAAAAATATATACGGTATATTTTGTCTACAGCAATAAATAATTGTATTGACGTTTAATGTAATGTCCTTTGAATATGATGTGATTTTAAAATTCGTTCTTGTATCCCTCTACTGAACAGGTGCGTTTTAAGTCTTTTATATGCCCAGCCAATGTATTCTGTGCCAGCACTGTATTTGGCATCAGAGGCCTGCAGACATACATTCTATGATTCTACATGGCAGGATGTATATGAATATATATACCTTAGTCCAAGTAACAACTTGTCACCTTTCAGTGCAAAAGATTTCCGTATTTCATTTTGTGTATATATTTATTTATTTTTACAAGGGCCTTTCATCATATTGCTTCTTGAAGTCCTGAGTATCAATGTTAGCTCTGGATTTACCATAGTATTAGTGGGAGGATTTAGCAAATAACTACTTCAGTTGTGGATCTGGCTATGAATACACACGTGTATTTATTTAAATGGTGTAAAAGAACCTGTATACGTTGTGAGGTGCAGAAATATAGTGCGAGCATAAAGATTGAATAGTACTGTAGTACTGTAGGTTACATCTCTTAAACAATGGCTATATTAGTAGTAATAGTACCTTACCAGTTTTGTTAAATACTTTTTAGTTACAATGTTAATTTAAAATACAGTACAGTATTATGAAGATCAGAAAGTTTCATGGAGGTAGAGAAAATGTATTGCTTTAGGAAATTGTAATGTTCATGATCACTCCCTGTTTCCGCAGTAATTTTACGTCAGTATGTTTTGTAGATATGGATCCATACTATTGTGTGTCTGTGTGTGTGTGTGTATATATATATATATATATATATATAACTAGAAAAAAATTCTCTGCAGCCCTCAGCTATTATCAGTGATGTACATATGCTAACAAGCTGTATATATATGAGAAAAAAGTTTAAAAACTTACGTTTTTTTTTCAAAAAACTCAAAATTCTTATTTTTTTATTTCTGAAGTTCTTAGTACACACGTTGGCCAATGTCTGTTTGCTCATCAACTGCGACAAAGTGACTTCAGGTCTGATGAGTCCTAACGCTGACACCCCTGCCCTCCTTGTCCTCCCTATCCCACTACTAAGTGGGCGGACACCATCTCGACCCTAGACCACCTGATGGTGATGAGGGTGCAAATTGCAGACATGGAGCCAGCAACTCCACACGATACAAAAGAGAAAAAAACTGCACAGCACTCACAGACAAAATGTGAACTGGTGACAGCAGGGACGCTGGGTCAAACAACTAGAAAAAAATTCTCTGCAGCACTCGGCTACTACCTGTGATGTAAATATGCTAACAAGCTGTATATATATGAGAAAAAAGTCAAAACTCAAAATTCTTATTTTTTTATTTTAAGAACTTTGAGTTTTTTGAAAAAAAAAAAAAAAAAACGTACCTTTTTAAACTTTTTTCTCATATATATACAGCTTGTTAGCATATGTACATCACTGGTAGTAGCTGAGTGCTGCAGAGATTTTTTTTCTAGTTGTTTGACCCATAGTCCCTGCTGGCACCAGTTCACATTTTGTCTGTGAGTGCTGTGCAGTTTTTTCCTCTCATATATATATATTATCTCATGGCAGAGGAATGTCCCAATGTGGAGCATGGATGACCGCTCACATATGCAGGATGTCATAAAGTACACATTGTCATTGGACTGGCTTGAGGTTTCCAGCAGTAAGTAACCTAAGTAACCTGCCTGTTCAGGATGCTGTGGCTATCAGTCTTATTATACTAATGACTCATTTGGCAGTGGATTTGTGTGGTGGCTGCGCAGCTCATCTAAATTGCTTGATTAAATGATCATTTATTGTGAACTGCACCATTTCTGTACTTAAAGCGAACCTGTCACCCCCTCCAGGCATCTAAAGATAACATAGCCGCCTTCTGCAGCACTAAGGCTGCATTCTGACAAGGTGTCTATAGCATTTATGCTCCCTTGATTCACTGAAATAAAGACTTTTATAAAATCTGTTTCAAACCAGATCCAAGACCGGGAGGCGGGTTTTCAAGTGTCTGTCTCCCTCCTCTGTGGTGTCAGTCATCCCTCTCTGCTCTCTGTGCACCTCCTCCAGGGCCATCTCCCTGCATTACAGAGCTTTGTCAGCTCTGCTACAACATAGAGCTGCTGGTATAAGAGACCCCACAGTAGTAAATCTAGCAGGAGGACCCTGAGCAGACAGCGCACTGCCTGCTACATAGCAGCCCTTGAGCTGGGCAGTTTTCACTTTCAGTTTCTTGTACCCAGCAGCATTGCTCCTCAGCCCCTGATCTAAAGCACAAACTCAACTCTGCTGCACTGCTGACAGCTCAGCTCAAGGCTGCTATGGAGCAGGCAGTGCTTTGTCTGCTTGTCTTCCTGCTAGATTTCCTACTGTGGGGTCTCCTATAACAGCAGCTCTATGTTGTAGCAGAGCTGACAAAGCTCTGTAGTGCAGGGAGATGGCCCTGGAGGAGGTGCACAGAGAGCAGAGAGGGATGACTGACACCACAGAGGAAGGAGATAGACGCTTGAAAACCCGCCTCCCGGTCTTGGGTCTGGTTTGAAACAGATTTTATATAAGTCTTTATTTCAGTGAATCAAGGGAGCATAAATGCTATAGACACCTTGTCAGAATGCAGCCTTAGTGCTGCAGAAGGTGGCTATGTTATCTTTAGATGCCTGGAGGGGGTGACAGGTTCGCTTTAAGGGTTGTGCCACAAACAATTGTATGTTTTAATGAATAGATTTTAGAATAAAAATAAGTTCCATAATTGGATGTTAAAAAAAATGGTCCTATCCCGAGAAATTGTTATACATGAGCCCCTGTTAAATGGATGTACATTACATGTACATATATTGTTGTAAATGTGCCCCTGAGTAACCTATGCAGGAGCAGTTTGGATATACCACAGCTCCTGGGCAGTTGAGGAAGTAACAGAGAGTATACAGCTGGGTATTGCAGCTGATTCTTTCTGTTATGTAAAACAAGTTTTTTAATAGTCAATTAAATGTTTTTTTATTATATAAAGAATCATCTGTAATCCTGGCTGTATTTATTGTCTGTACACTCTATGTTACTTCCTCCTCTGCCTAGGAGCTGTGGGTATAGCCGACCTGTTCCTACATGGTTGGACACATACGTTACACAAGGACACATACAGTATATAAGAATATCTTGGGACAGGAACATTTTTTTAACACATCCAATTGTGGAGCATATTTTTATTCTAAGATTCATTAATTAAAAATGTACAACAGTTTGTGGCACAACCCCTTTAAGTTTTCTTGTTGCATGAGGGTGAATCACCTTTAAGTGGTGACAAATCTGATGGTGGGTTTACACTTTAAGTTTTCTTGTTGCATGAGGGTGAATCACCTTTAAGTGGTGACAAATCTGATGGTGGGTTTACACGTTGCAATATCGGCGTCCAACTCCGACCAAAAGTCACATGGTTCGTGCGTTGGACCCGATATCGTTTGTGCGTTGTATGGTGTGAACGTCCAATACGATGCACGAACGATGTCAATCCGATATCGGGGTTCGAATGAGCGTGCTATTCAACGGCCCAATATCGGATGCCGGTTGGAGCCGGATCGTCCTGTGTGACAGTCCAACTCCGATGTGCAGTACAACGTCACCCATTCACTCCCATGTTAAATGGTCGTTCCTGGGTCGGGGGCGTACACATCGTAGGGACGTTGTATCCCGATATCGCAACATGTAAACCGCTGATGCGATTCTGGGAAAACCGGACACAAAAAGCGCGCTCCCGCGCTGTCGGATCCAATATCGCACCGACGTTGGAGCGTGTAAACCCACCATGAGAGATGCTGATAATTTTCTAAGGCCGGTTTCACACCACATTTTTTGTGGTTCAGGTTCTGTCCGATGTTTTGCAGGAAACCCCGGACAGAACCTGACTGCCCCGGACAAAAAGAACCGATCCTGTTTTCTGCCGGAATCGGCAGATTGCAGCTGCAGCAGCTGAAATTTCAAGATCGCGCTAGCGGAGAGCTAGCCGCGATCCTGAAATCTCTGTAGGGGACAGCTCCAGGTGCTGAAGTTTAGCAGCGCTCGCTGGCGTCAAGGAGCCACATCTGATTTTATGTCGGATCCAGCGCCACAGACTCCCCATGTTAGGGGAGATGTTAGGGGGTGCCAGATCGCAAGCAACCTTTTTGTGTCCGGGAGAAAAATTCGAATTCTCCCGGATCTTCCCGGACAGATGGAAATCGGATGGCAAATAGCTGCCATCCGGCCCCTCAGGAATACTATGGGGCCAAAATCTGATCTGGGGCTGTCCGCTCACACTAGACAGCCCCTGATCAGATAAACTGTGGTGTGAAACCAGCCTAAATGTTTTCTGTTCTTTATTCTACAAAGAGCTTTATTTCTATTTTTGTACCATTGAAATGTCAGCTTAATGGTACCGTTACACGCCGCAATTTCAGTTGGGAATCATAAAGGCGATATGTCGCCCCGGAGCAATCACCTTGAAATTGCCTCACGATTGCAGCGTGTGATTTGGGAATTTCACGGCGATAAATCGCCCCTCAGCTGTCGCCTGATTCCTGAACAGTGCTCAGTAATCAGCTGCAATCCTTAAGGCGAGATTTCCGTGTTGTGGCGTGTGACAGGACGATAATGATGGAAAGAGCGTTGCCTATGATTTCCCGTAGGCTTGCCTCAAGCGTTCTGTAGTCTGCAATGATTGGTGGTGGCTACTGTGTTCCTATTGGCTTTCAGTCGACAGGGCGCCATATTTGAAGAGCTGTCCGTTCAGCATCACTCACATCCTCAATTGCGTCATGTATTAGCCAGCCTCCCAGAGCAGGCTGACCAATCGTAACGTTGTTGTGTTGTCTGATGAGCGAGTATGGGGCATCGTGTAAACCACTGTGCCACGCCTATCTCCTCGCCGCGCTGAACATGTACACCCACATTGCCTTTGTAATTGCAGCGTGTGAAGCGGCGATGCAATGAGGCAAGATTGGTTCTGCTGTAGGTGAGGCGATTTCCGGAGTGACACATCGCCTTACCTTCAGGGCGATATTGTGATGCCGCCATTGGCGATTTGAGGCGACCATGGAAAAACATGCACGCGCACGTTAGATCGCCACAGATCGCCAGCCAAAATTGTGTGTGACAGTACCATATCTTTCACATTGCACCTTTTTGTTGAGACTCTTGAACACTTCAGTCACTGGCAATTTTGCTGGTTGCAGTGAAATCATAGACACATTGTTATATTTTGTTGCCGTGTACAAAATGGAACAATGTGTCCATGATTTCACTGCAACCAGCAAATTGCCAGTGAAATTGCATGCAATATTGTGTCGTGTAACGGTACCCTGTCACCAGTGAATATTGCATCTACCGCTTCTTGTGAAAATTAATTTTAATGAACAATCTGTTAAAGGCAAAATATTGCACCAAGTTAAAGGGATCATTTCAGGACCCCTGGGCACCCAGAATCATGAGCAGTTCTGTGCCCAGATCTATAATCCCTGCATAACAGTCCCTAGTAACATATATGAAAGAATTTCTAAAGGCTGTTAATGAGATGCTAATTAGGGTTTTTACTTATTGAGGGAGTATTATTTCCCGCAATCTGTCGGCCCACTTAGCATGTTATAATGCCCCTATGGGTGTGATAACATGTTTTACCACCACAGCGTCATTGGCATCGCTACGGAAAGCAACGCTGTACCTCACAGAATTGAGCTTTTCTGACACTGTGTATGCACCGCGTATTCAGAGACTTCTCTGAAGTTATGACGCATACACCTGGCATCAGGCTGGCTTCACGCTACGGTTTTGTTCCTATCCGTGAGATCCTGATTTTTTCAGTACACCATGGACAGGAATGGACAGGCTTGGATTGTAAACTCCAGATGCCATTTCTGTGTCCCGATCCGGGATTTTGATGGATCCGGACACAGAAAGACCTGGGAGGCACCGAGCCTGCTAAGCGCAGGCAAGTGGTTTCGGCGCTGTTCACTTTCACTTTAGCAGTGTATCTACATACACTGCTAAAGTGAACTTAAATAATGGAATGGTTAAAAATAAAGAAATAAATGCTCACCTGTCCACTGAATGGCCCACAATGCATACACTTCCAATGGTTAAAGGACCTTAATCTGGTGACTGGGAAGAGGCGGGGCAACACGATCAACTGATGGGTCACATGACTGCATCAGCGTGGTTTAAATCGCCTGCCCGCCGGCCAATCGGTTTTGGTGGGTGGGCGATTTAAACCACGCTAATGCGGTCATGTGACCCATCAGCTGATCAGGTTGCCCTGCCCCTTTTCGGTCAGATGATTAAAGTCCTTTAGGTATCAGAGGTGGATGCATCGCAGGTCACCTGGTGGACAGGTGAGCATTTATTTTTTATTTTTTGTATTTTTTTTTAAACTAAATTTTTATTAAAGTTTAGTAACCAAAAAATAACAGACGCGTGCACATTACAGATGCACCAAAATAGAACATTAATCATAATGAACATAAAAAACAAACACAAGAGTTATATTCAAAAAGAGGCCCGGACCCACGATTGCGCGTGGTGGGCTGAGTGAGTTGGCTTGAGCTTAAACATAAGGCCGCTAGGGCCTAAAAAGCACTTAAGAAATTGTAACAGTTATAGTAGTAGCAAAAGTAACATACAATTTAAGACATACAACGACAAGACGGTGGGGGGGTTAATGAGAAGAAGAGCAGGGAAGAAGAGGAGGAAAAGGTTAGGGATAGAATTGTAGCTTCAGTAGACCTTGACCCTATAGGTCCTCACCAGCCACAAAGTAATCCCAGGGTGACCAAACCACCTGAACGCGGTCCACTGAGGCATTTAGTAGTGCGGTGAGGTGTTCCATCCTCCTGGCATCTAGTATTCTACACTTGAGATCCTCGTCTGTTTCTAGCAACGTGAGATCAGGCACCGGGCCGCTGTAAGAATGTGAAGCAGTAATTTGAAGGCCAATTTACCCATGCCCCGCACCCCCAGGCCCAAGAGGTAAACCAGTGGATCAAGGTCCATCTCTTCATATAACACCTTATTTATCAAGAATTTAACTTGACCCCAGAAAAGGACTATTTTCAAGCAGGACCCGTGCTCCCCCGCACCTTCAACAAGAAGCAGTTATAGAGCGATCCAACCCATGGAGGAAGCCCTGCGTGTGGTACCAAAACATTAAAATTTTGTAAATATTTTCCTTATGCAAAGTGCATATTGATGTCTTGGCGGCACCACTCCAGATGACAGACCACTCCCAAGGGGTCTTTCCGCATATAAGGAAAGACCTCATCAGACTCACCCCGCAGATTGGAAATCAATCTGTAAATTTCAGAGATCAAACCCTTGTTGCCCGTACCCCTCCTACAAATCTTCTCGAATTCTATAGGAATGGAGGCACCCGCCCGACCAAATAGAGTGCTGACTAGATCTCTAATTTGCAAATATTGATAGAACTCATGATTGGAAGGCCTCCAGAACGGTACTCTGCTGCAGAGAAGCCACTGGTGCCTGCCGCGGGGCCTTTACTCTTTGGGGGCCCATGACAAGGGCCGATGGGTGAGCTCTGTTATTAATAATACTGGTTATAGCTGAAGGTCGGCGCGAGCTCCTCTGCCCTGCGACTGCTCAGCTCAGCATCCTAGACACGCCCCTATTTTTTTATTTTTAACCATTTCTTTATTTAATTTCACTTTAGCAGTGTATGTAGATACACTGCTAAAGTGAAATTACGGGAACAGAGCAGTTTTAGTGTACTGAGCATGCTCAGTACACTAAAACCAGATCCGGGAAGCAATTCAATTGATTCCCGGATCCGGCACCCATAGACTCCTATGTTGTGTGAGCCGGATCTCCCCGGATTTGTTCCAGTCGACTACTGATATTTGTGTATCTACACCTTAAACACTGGAGCTCCCTTATTATGATTGGCAGCTGTCCGCCCCGGGTGATGCCATGTGTCTGTATACCCTTTACTTGTTAAAACCGTATTTATATATATCCAATCTCTGTATATATATATGGGCTAAGCGCCCAATCTGGCTAGTGGCTGGAACCTTTCTCTTTTAGTCTATAGATTGTTCTTGGTCTCGGTGTCTATTAATAACACAGTCTATTGATATAACCCTTTCTCTGGAATTTTATTGAACTTCTTTAAAACAATTTTAAAAACAACTTTAATCACATCTAAAAACAATGATTTTTATAATGTTTTTTTTAAAGTAGATTTTTTGGGATATGAGGGATCTTGATACAATAGTATGAGTCCCTCCTTCTGGTGCTTCCTCCCGTTGTCCCTCTCTGTATGCCTGTAATATAAATATACGTGTATTACTGTTGTACCCCTTGATTTTTTTGGCTTCCTGTATATGTTAATTAATTTACCTTTGTTATATTGCTGGGGTGATTTCCTTGTAATGATCATCTTGCTTTGTTGCTTCAGTGTCAACCTGCAATTATTTAGTTTGTAATTTACCCTACTTTTTACCAGGATTTGGAAGTATTCCTCTTTGTTCTCACCTGTATGGTATAACTGTCTTTTTTGCCTTGGTGCGGTCAGTGTTGTCCTTATTTCTTTCTGCAATCACAATATTGCCTTATCATTCATGTCATTTCTCTACTGCAGTGGTCATACTCTGACCTTTCTATACCTTTGTGTTGGATTTCATTCAATGCAGTCTCTCCTCCTCTCCTCCTTCTAGTTTCTATCTCTTCTCTCTGAAATGTACAATATACCTTTCAGTCACTACTGCTGCTGGCAGCTTAATTCTCCCTCTGTTTAGGCACTTATTGTTGCCTTCTAATTGGATTCTCCTCTATTTGGCGTTCGATCTCTCTCCTCGCTGTGGAGGTAGATCTGGGCGCGTTATCAGGACGCCGCAGATCTCCTCTTCTGTCAGGTGGGCGCCTTTGTGGCTGGGGCGCGCTTTCCCGATCAGCTGATGTTCTGTCACTGTGTCTGTGTGGTCAAGCAGCAGAGCGGAGCGATCGTGCAGAGTGCTGTGCGAAATCAGATGTCAGATAGTTAGTAGTGTCTACACCAACATGTTTCAGAGGTCACGGCCTCCTTTCTCAAGGTTGTGGACTGCTACTAGAAGATTCCTTCTTATGGGGTGTCGTCTCTCCAAATTGGCTATGCAATTAAGGATTCCCCTCCCAAACATGGGAGAATAATAAATCATAACTGCATTGTATGAGACACCATATACATTAATAAAAGGCAAATGTATGAGAAAATAATAGAACTCATCACAAACGACCAAATATATATAAAATAACAGTAATTGAGGGAATTAAAACTTCAAAATAATTATATAAGCTATAGAGAAAAGCACAGATTGTTTAGATTTTATTTACAAAAAAATACTTTCAAAGGGGAGGGCAATCCAATTTGATCTGTTTTTTTCATTAGAGCCCAAAATCGGTGACTGCTCTGATTTTGGGGCCGGAAAAAAGCAGGACAGAAACGAATCCAGGACTGAATTGGCAGAATCGGATTGCCATTTATGTCCAATTCGGCACCATGGGGATACATGGGAGGCAAAACGGATCCTGTTCTGTCCTTTTCAAAACGGACAGAACAGAATCTCATAAACCGTGGTGTTAACCTAGCTTCAGAGTAGTGTGTATAACCGAAAGTGCAGACTACTTCCGATTATGCACTGTGAGCCTCTCTGAAGACAAGGTGCATACACCCAGTGTTAGAGAAGCCCAATGCTGAGAGGTACAAAGCCGCGTTGCTTTGTATAGCGAGGCCGATGAAACGGCGGCAGTAATGCATTTTATCACACCCAGAGGGGCGTCATAACATGCTAAGTGGGTCGACTAGTTAAGGTAACTAGTGCCCTCTCACCTACTCAAAACTCAAATTAGCATCTACTTTTTCTAAAGATCTGTTTATATATGTTACTAGGGACTGTAAGGCAAGGATTATAGATATGGGCACAGAACAGCTCATGGTTCTGTGTGCACAGGGGACTTGACAGTTTCCGCTTAACCAGTAAATAAAAAGAAATTAAAAAGTATTTGATGTAATGAGCAATTATAATTTGCAATTTACAAACAATTGTGATTAGGTATAGGAATACGCAGTGGCGTAACTTAAAGCTTATGAGCCTCGATGCAAAAGCTCCAATAAAGCCCACAATTATTGCAAATCTTTAATAGTAATGGTCTTTTCTGATAGACATAAGGGACTTTTTGGGCCCTCTAAGCTCTAGGACTCTGGTTAGATTGCAACCAGGGCCGGTTTTAGGCAAAGTGGGGCCCTAGGCAAAAGGTTAAAGTGGGGCCCAAAATGCTTACATATTGCACCATCACACTCAGACATTTGGGTTACATGTACAAGCGCTGAATTCAGACTGGTGAATGAGCGCGGTCTATAATATTCAGGTCATTCAGCGCTTGTTTCCAGCCTTCTTACACAGGATGATGAAGAATGATGGGAGCAGAGCAATCACCGATGGAGCAATCTGTCCTCTACAGGATCATGTTATCGGCAGCTCTTCTGCAGTTTGCAGTGGGCGATGTGCTGCTGAGAGCAAGGATTTCTGTTCCTCCATAAACATCCAATCACCCGATGATGAGCCGCATTTTGCTCATTGGTTGGGTGACTGCCGACCTGTTTACACCTAGGAATCATCGTCTGTGCTGCTGGGAATTATAAATGATGGATGTTACATACACACAACACACGGTATGTGACACAAACACTATATATTACACCTATACACCAAGCACACACACACAGACACACACATATACACCAAGCACACATACATAGACATACACGGTATGTGACACAAACACTATATATTACACCTATACACTGAGCACACACACACACACATGTACACCAAGCACACACACATAGACACACACATATACACCAAGCACACACACAGACACACACGGTATGTGACACAAACACTATATATTACACCTATACACTGAGCACACACACAGACACACACATATACACCAAGCACACACACCTAGACACACCGGTATGTGACACAAACACTATATATTACACCTATACACTGAGCACACACACAGACACACACATCCATTCCCATCATTGTCTGTGTCACACAGCCCGGCTCCTCCAGGGAGGGTCGCTCTTTCTAACCTCTCATCCTCTGACCAAGAGATGGGGATTCTGAACACAGGACTCCTTATTTTGATTAAAAATTACCTACAAGTGTTTAACAAAATAGGATTAAGGCTGGCTTCACATTAGCGTATGGAACGCTGCGTACCAAACGCAGCCAAACGCTTGCGCACATGCGTTCCTATGTTTAACATGGGAACGCATGTGCCTGCGTATGGCTGCGTTTGGCAGCATTTGCGTTCGGGTGCGCATAATTTATGCGCCCTCCAAACCGCACTCCAGACGTAGCTTGCAGCATTTTTTTGTGCGTTCGCGGCGCTTGCTCTGTCCGCAAGCGCCTGCAAGCGCACAAAAAATGCATTGATCTCAATGGGTCCGCAGTGTCCTCTGCATGACACCGCAGGAGAACGCTGCGGATCACATTGAGATCTCTCCCGGTGGCCGCCGGTGATGTCACAGGAGCTCACCGACGGCCACCGGGAGATCAGCTGGAGCCTCTGATGTTGTCCTCCTCCCCGCCGCCGGTAATCTGCTAGCGATGTCGGCGGGGAGAAACAGCTGATTTGACAGCTGTTTGAATCTTCCCGCGCCGAGATCTCCTCTCGGTGTCGGCGCGGGAGATTCAAACAGCTGTCAAATCAGCTGTTCTCCCGGCCGACACGTCCCGGAGCTTACCGGCGGCCGGGAGGAGGAGATCTCCGGCGCTGAACTCCTCCTCCGGCCCGCCCCCGGACAGCGCCGATTGGCTGGCCGGCTCCCTAGTGATGTGTCCGCAGGCGGACATTATCCGCTGCGGACACATGATTTAGACCCTGCTTTTGACAGCGTTTGTGTCTGCATGCGATCAGCATGCAGACACAAACGCAAATGTGAAGCCAGCCTTACAAACTGGAGAGTCAGTAAGAGGAATGTTTCCATAGGATCATCTACTTATGTCATCTTTAACAAAGATCTGCTATATTCTTCATATCATAAAAAAAATACATTTGAATGAAGCCCCATCCTGTTGTTCTGGGGTCACTAGTGGAAATATTGATCTTAAAGGAGTTATCCAGAATTCTATAAACACGACTGATTTCTTTCAAAAACAGCGCCACCCCTGTCTACAGGTTGTATGTGATATTGCACCTCATCTTAATTGAAGGGAATGGACCTATGCTGTAATACCACATGCCACCTGTACACAGGGGTGGCGCTGTTTTTGAAAGAATGTAGTAAAGTTTTATTAATCCTGGAAATCCCCTTTAATGCCTTGTAAGTTCTGCTTGATAACTGGCTACAAATGAAGGAATTAAGGAGGTCCCCAACTCTAATTACTCCCATCATGAACATGTAAAGATTGAAGCCTTTGGGGGGCGCTCCTGCTGCTATTATACGGCAATTACAAGGATTTTATAACTTTTATCACTGAGCGATTTTTCGTTTTTATTTTTCCCTCCGCTTCTACCAAGAGCCAGAATTTTTTATTCTTCCTTCCACATAGCCGTACGAGGGCTTGTTTTTTGCGGGATGAGTTGTACTTTTGATTGACATCATTCATTCTACCACAAAATGTACTGGAGAATGAGAAAGAAATTCCAAGTGCTTTGAAATTGCAAATAAAAGTACAAAAAAAGTGCAATTCCACAATTTTTTTGAGTTTTTTATTCATCATATTAAGTATATGGTAAAAGTGACTTCATAAGTTGATTATCTAGGTCAGAATAAGAAGATACTGAACATTTCTATTTCAATCATAAAAAAACCCAGAAATTTGTAAAAAAAAAAAAAAATAATAATATTTAAAATACATTTGCTTTATTCGCCATTTTCCAAGACCCATGATGTTTTAATTTTTGAAGATACAGGGCTATGTGAGGCTTACTTTATGTGCCCTGAGCTGACATTTTTACTGATACCATTTTGAGTCAGATACAACATTTTTGATCGCCTTTTATTGCATTGTATTGTAACAATGTGGTGGCCCAAAAAACACAATTCTGGCGGTTTTAATTTTTTTTCCATTACGCCATTTACCAAATAAATTAATTTACTTCATATATGGATAGCTTAGATTCTTACGAACGCAGCGATACCAAATATGTGTATTTTTAATTTTTTTTTACTGTTTTATTGCTATTTTCAGTTCAGCTCCTTTGGGGGCCCCTAAGAGAGTGGGGGCCCTAGGCAACTGCCCAGTCTGCCCCCCCCTAACGCCGGCCCTGATTGCAACCCCTGAAACGTCCCTGGGAATATGGCTTAAAACTAAGACAATGTATAAAAAAAGGTCTCTTCTTATATACAATGCAGATTGTCACAGTTACAAATCCAAATTATTTATCTATATGTTAATTCTGGCTCCTGACTGCAGCTGCACATTTCATTGGTGCGAAAATATTCACTGCATATCTAAAGCTCTATATAGATGTAGAATATTTTAAATTTTTATGACTAATGATCCAATGTTTTATTTTGTCAAAACAATCATTCTGAAACATATTTCGTGATTTTGACTTGGCTCACCCCTCACACACAAAGGGTGGCTTCACACTTGCGTTCGCCTGCGCTGCGCATTGTGGCGGGTGAACGCAAGCCGAGCGCAAGCACCTTGCGTCCCTATGTTTAACATGGGGATGCACGGTGTATGCACTTGGCTGCGGATGGCCGTGAGCACCCATTGCTCCCCATGTGTGATTTGTACACATGCGGATGCTTGCGTTCATGGTGTGGACGAGAATGTATGATTTGTGTGCAAGCATCCGCATGCGTACAAATCACATATGGGGAGCAATGGTGTGCACGGCCATCCGCAGCCGAGCGCATACACCATGCATTCCCATGTTATACATAGGGATGCGAGGTGCTTGCGCTCGGCTTGCGTTCGCCCGCCGCAATGCGCAGGGCAGGCGAATGCAAGTGTGAAGGCACCCAAAGTGTGCTATCATTCATTACAATTAACCATCAACACTCATGATCATCAATATATACATATTGTATAAATAGTTTTAATATTTATGATATATTGTCTAAAACAATAAATAGTATTAATATTTATGATATATTGTCTGAAACATGAAAGGGTTGTTTTTTTACATATTCTAAGCAGGTAAAAATAATTGAGGCTCATACACATTTTTTAAAAAGAAAGGTGACATTCCTCTCATATGTGCTTATAATACGGTAGTATCAGATTGCATTAAAAAAAAGGTACATTTCTTTTTAGTTACTCATAAATAAACGGTAATGTATTTAACACACACTATTGTCGTTATCTTTAGTTGCATACATATCACGTCATACTTTACAAAGAATGTGAATGATGACCCACCCCAGGGCCGTGGGGTAGCCGGTTCCGGGCGTTGATCAATGGGGGATGTCACGGGCACCCTGTGCCCGGTCCTGTGGCCCTGGCGGTCGCTGAAAAAGTGGTTAAAAAGTAAAAAGGAAAGTATTTGTGACGCCACCTACGGTACCCGGTAAAGATACCGGCGCTGCTTTCAGACCTCCGGGGATGGTGATGCTGCAGCCAGATGATAACACTCCCCGTAGGTGGATCCCTGGGGCAGTGATGAGATGAATAGGGATTTACACAGGGAGGCAGCTCTCCACACAGCCTTGTCCCCATAGTTGCAGGAGAAGGCGGCTCCTCAGGTGGATATGCTGGCAGGCAGTCTATGTTAGGCTGGTTTAACATAGTGATTTTTTTCCTGTCCGTGGGATCCTACTTTTTTCAGAGCCCCACGGACAGGACAATGATTGCATCGGAGGTGACCTACGGATGCCATTTCTGTGTCCAGGTCCGTGATTTTCATGGATCCAGACACAGAAAGCCCGAGTCTGCAAAGTGCAGGCAAGCCGGGCACTTTCACTCCCGCAATGTATATATATACATTGCAGGAGTGAACTTAAGTAAGAGCAAATGTTAAAAATACAAAATATATAGGCTCACCTCGCCAGGGAGTCTCCCGATGCGCTCCATCTATCTCCCGGGGTTAAGGGCCTGGCGTTTCCTTGGCAACCCGATCAGCTGATGCGGTCACATAACCACATCAGCTGAGCGGTTTAAATCCTGCGCCCACCAAAATTGATCGGTGGGTGGGAGATTTAAACCACGCTGATGCAGTCATGTGACAACCCGATCAGCTGATACGGTCATGTGACCGCATCAGCTGATCGGTTTGCCACGGCAACGCCAGGTCCTTAAGCCCTGGGAGCTAGACAGCGCGGGACACACGCCAGAGAGGTGAGGATGTTTTTTTTTTTTAATTTCAACCCTTGCTCTACTTAATTTCACTTCCGCAATTTATGTATATATATTGCGGAAGTGAAATTAAAGAGGAACAGAGCAGTTTTAGTGGACTGAGCATGCTCAGTACACTAAAATCGGGTCCCAGAAACGATCCTGTGTTTTCTCTTACCCATGCTCCATAGGCCCCTATGTTAATGGCCTCGGATCATGTCTAATCTGATTTTGTCCAATTTGGTCCACTGTGCCCAAAATTGGAGCAGTCATCAATTTTGGGTATAGCAAAAAAATCGGACAGAATCGGATCCGACACAAATCGGATGTCAATGAGGCTACATCCGATTAGATCCGTTGCCCATAGGGACACATGGGGGCCAAATCAGATCCGTGACTGTCCGTTTTACAATGGACAGCCACGGATCCAAGAAAATCGCAATGTGAAAGCAGCCTTAAGGGCAAGATCAGGGGGGCTGTAATAACAGACACACACACGCTGGCAGTTGTTTCCATACCTTTTACTGATGATGATGATGATTCAGATAACATCCAGAATACTGTCTAGGTGGTCGGGTGGCAGTTCAGGATTTCCATACCCAATGAGTTGTGAGGCCTCCTTGTTTCTGTGTGTATGTGCTAAAGTCTTGGCCTGTCTGAAACCTGGCCCTAACCTCTCCTGTGTCCCTCACTTGTATAGCAGGCTGTGAGAACATTCTGATGAGCACTGCTGCTCCTCCACGGTCCTTGGCTCTGTTAGTAGCTGTGCTCCAAGTGTCACTAGGAGACTGAAGTCTCCCTGGTCCTCTGGTATTCTCTGCTGGGTTAACTAATCCCTGGCAGATTAAGACTCTGGTATCCAGGTTGCTTCCTGGGGTGAACCGGTATGGTTCCTCTGCCCCCACTCTGTCGTTAGTACGCCTTGCCTCCGACCCTCACTCTTGGGTCCCTCACACTGGTTAGGCTCCCTCACTGTCACGGGCATGGCGTGGTACCGTTCACCAGGATGTCTTCACAGTCCTCCCTGGAACTGCACTGCTTAACTCCTCCCCCAGGCCTGAATTTATAGGGGACCTTGCCTGAAGGCAGCAAGTAGAGCTCCCCCTTCAGGTCTGGGGTGGAAGGTGTTGCATGTGTAGGGTACCTAATGTGGAAATCCCTCCGTGCACCAGGTTTTCCTGTGGCAACTTACCTGCAGGGGTGCTACAATGATAGCTCCCGCTGCCACAGTATTTTCTGATTGCCATTATTGTCGCCAATATTAACCAGAGAACCATGCATAATAGGTTCCGTACATATAGTCTCTTTACTCTCCTTAGGTTGAATATAAGCCAACATTTGCATTAACCAGAAGATTATAGATATAAATAAGTAAATTAATATATACATTTTACATACTTAGCAAGTACAAGTAATGTCCATAGCGCTTTACAGAAATCATCAATATGGTACCAATGGGGTTCACAATTACATTCCCTATTAGTATGTCTTTGGAAAGTAGAGTACTCAGAGGAAACACCAACACATACACACCACCACACACACGGAGATCATAAAAACGTCTTGCAGATATTCTTGGTGGGGTTTGAACCCAGGAACCCAGTGCTAACTACTGAGCCACC
Organism: Allobates femoralis; assembly: GCA_033576535.1. Lineage (NCBI taxonomy): Eukaryota > Metazoa > Chordata > Amphibia > Anura > Aromobatidae > Allobates > Allobates femoralis. Next base: position 286,614,075 of record JARQOC010000002.1, on the reverse strand, counting down.
ATACATACATCTGATAAATGCAACTTTTGTTCTCACTCTGTTGACAAAATATTTATTCATCTGATATCGGTGGAATTCCTTAGGAAACAGCCTGTTATCACTGGTGCTTTTCAGCACTTATGTTCTTTACTTCCTACATTTGGAAACTGCATTCCAACCTCATGAAGGCTGCAGCGGCATCATGCACACTTTATAGAAGTCTTGAAATAGTTAGTTCCCAATCTTAAAGTGGCATGCAGAATACAGGATCTGTCATTTATCTGAAGATTATATGGTGTAATGGTGCAACTAAATGAATGGTTCCTCTAGTATAAATTGGATGGTTTGTGGTGTATATTATTTCATATATCTACTGTACACATGCAAACATGTCAAGGACACACTGATGGACCAGGGCTGCCACTAGGAATTTTGAGGCCCCTGACTTCCAAAATTTTGGGGCCCCCCTGAGACTCCCCCCCCCCCCCAGCCTCCACCCCCTGAGGCTCCACCCAGCCTCAACTCAGGCTCTGCCTCCACCCTAGATCTGCCTCCACCCAAACATACATTACATATATAGTCAAAAATTGGAACAGCACCAAAAATTACCTCAATTTATGTGCAAAGCTTTCCCAACTAGCAATCTAGATGGTTCCTTACAATAGATTAAAAAAAAAAGAAAAACAGCACAAAAAAATAGAAAAAAGTTGACTTTATTGCCCAATGCGTGGCCATGCCATTGGGCAATAAGGTCCACTTTTTTCTATTTTTTTTGTGCTGTTTTTCCTTTTTTTACACTCTCTATTACATATTACACACACACACACTTGAGACTGCTGTGGGCTGAATGCACAATAGCTGTATCAGTCACGGTTCTGACGATTCTTTGTGCCAGCACCAATCTGTCCACGGTGTTTCTGGAGAGCTGCAGCTTGCAGATCGCTTCAGGGTGCCCCCTTCCTGATCACCAGTGCTCCGGCGTTCAGCCTGCTGACCGCTCAAACAACCTGGTGCACACTTCCAGTTAGCGGTTCATCACTTCCGGTTAGCGTTATAGAAATGAAGTTGCAACATTGTAGGATCAGCAGTGTTTATTCACTCTTCGTGTGGTCTTACATAGTGCGGGTGGGAGGACGGGGGGTTCTCAAAGGTGTTGGCCGTTTCACGCCGCAAGTGGCGCTTCAACAGGCATATAATCCACCATATGCCTGTTGACTATATGCCTGTTGAAGCGCCACCCCACAAAGAGTGAATAAACACCGCTGATCCTGTGTTGCAACTTCTTTTCTATAACGCTAAACACAATAGCTGTATATACAATAGAGAATATAGAATAGAGACAGCTGGTAGCTGTATACACAATAGAGATGGCTGCGGACCGTATACACGATGGAAACTGCTGCTGGCTATACATACAATAGAGAAAACACAATAGAAACAACTGCTGGCCATGCACAATAGAAAATACACAATAGAGACTACTGCTGGCTGTACACAATAGAGAGTATGCAATAGAGATGGCTGCGAGCCATATAGACAACATCCCAACAGCTTCCTTCCATTCCGACAGCCTCCCTCCATCCTGATAGTCTCCCTCCATTCCGACAGCCTCCCTTCATCCCAACAGCCTCCCTCTATCCCAATTGCCAATTCCATCCTGACAGCCTCCCTCCATCCTTTCTCCATACCGACAGCCTCCCTCCATCCTTTCTCCATACCGACAGCCTTTCTCCATACCGACAGCCTCCATCCTTTCTCCATACCGACAGCCTCCCTCCATCCTGACAGCGGCCCTCCATCCTGACAGCCTCCCTATATCCCGACAGCCTGCCTATATCCTGACAGCTTCCCTATATCCCGACAGCCTCCCTCCATCCCAACAGCCTCCCTCCATCCTGACAGCCTCCCTCCATCCTGACAGCCTCCCTCCAAACTTCCATCCCAACAGCATTCCTCCATCCTGAGAGCCTCCCTCTATCCCAATAGACTATTCCATCCTGACAGCCTCCATCCCAACAGCCCCCTCCATCCTTCCTCCATCCCAACAGCCTCCCTCCATCCCAACAGCCTCCCTCAATCCTTCCTCCATCCCAACAGCCTAACTCAATCCTTCTTCCAGCCATCCCGACAGCCTCCCTCCCTATATATGGCCCCCTATTCTGTATACATTGCCCCATCCCTCCCCCGGACCCCCTCATATTTTACCATTGGGGGGAGCTGTGGATGCGGAGCGGGGGTGCCAGAGGGCACATCTGCAGGACTGGAGCTGCCTGCGGGGGAGTAGCTTGCGGGCCTGCGGTAGCTAGCGGTGGGCGCCGCCATGTTCTTTGCGGCCGGTTTGGCTGCATTCACTAACTGTAGAGCCGGTCAATAGAAGTTGAGACTTCAACAAAATGGCCGCGGTCAAATGGAGATCCGCGGCCACTGTGTAGAAGTCTCAACCTCTACTAACTGGCGTACAGTTAGTGGGCGCTGGCCACAAATAACATGGCGGCGCCCACCACTCGTTGCCGCAGCTTCTCCCCGCATCTCCAGGGCCCGGCGGTGGTGATTAATAGAAGGGGGGGCGTGCAAGACATGGGGGGGCGGGGCCCAGAGGAGCCTGCTCCAAATGGCCACGCCCCGTGGAGTCACGGCCGGGCCCCCCTGCCCCTGATCCAATGGCCACACCCCCTGCAGGGAGGCTCGGGGTCCCTGACTCCAGGCAGGGCTGTCACCCCCTGATGGCGGCCCTGTGATGGACATTCCGTTAAAACCCATATGAGACTGTCAAAGAATGCTAAATCCTATGTAATAAAACATGAAATTCATATCTAAACATGCAGATCAAGGAAAAGTTTGCTATCGTGATCAGAAAATGTTTAGGGGTACATTGACTTTTACTGCAATGAGCTCAATGTTAATAACTTGCTAATAGTTACAGTAGAATTATTATCATGGTCTTGTCATTTTTTTATAGTGAAGATCCATGGAGAGCTGCAAAGATGATTAAAGGATACATGCAGCAACATAACATTCCCCAAAGAGAAGTCGTTGATATTACTGGATTGAACCAATCACATCTTTCTCAACATCTTAACAAAGGGACCCCCATGAAAACCCAAAAACGTGCTGCTCTATATACTTGGTATGTCAGGAAACAAAGGGAAATTCTCAGACGTAAGTATTAAAATACTTGCAAGTTGTAATAGATCTTAATCGTAACATTTACCATCTATTGTTCCATTTTAACATTCCAGTAATCCACAGCAATCACCTGTAAAGTAGGGAAACCCAGATCCACGTTATATACATTTCCATGAAGCTTGACCATAAAGAAACCAAAATATTACTTAGTTCCTACTAAAATCTATGAGCTGTATATGGAACACACTGAAACTCCAGGTTTTCCAGAGTGAGAAGCATCTCTAGATACCATAATAGATTACCGTAGGTTTTTGAACAGAGAACATCGTCTTTTTCTGAAAATGAGTTTTTAAAGCCACTTTACATAATTGGGATATTTTGCACACAAAGACATATATTCAGGCAATTATCATCATTTCATATGAACCGAATAATTTTCAGTTAAAAGCATAGAACTGACAGATAGACTGCCTTGTGAAAGTATTTGGCCCCCTTGAACTTTTTAACCTTTTGCCACATTTCAGGCTTCAAACATAAAGATATAAATTCTAATTTTTTTTGTGAAGAATCAACAACAAGTGGGACACAATCGTGAAGTGGAGCGAAATTTATTGGATATTTTAAACTTTTTTAACAAATAAAAAACTGTAAAGTGGAGCGTGCAATATTATTCGGCCACTTGAGTTAATACTTTGTAGCGCCACCTTTTGCTGCGATTACAGCTGCAAGTCTCTTGGGGTATGTCTCTATAAGTTTTGCACATTGAGAGACTGAAATTCTTGTCCATTCTTCCTTGCAAAACAGCTGGAGCTCGTGAGGTTGGATGGAGAGTGTTTGTGAACAGCAGTTTTCAGCTCTTTCCACAGATTCTTGATTGGATTCAGGTCTGGACTTGGCCATTCTAACACCTGGATACGTATATTTTGAACCATTCCATTGTAGATTTTGCTTTGTTTGGGATCATTGTCTTATTGGAAGATAAGTCTCTGTCCCAGTCTCAGGTCTTTTAAAGACTCCCAACAGGTTTTCATCCTGAATGGTCCTGTATTTGGCTCCGTCCATCTTCCCATCAATTTTAACCATCTTCCCTGTCTCTGCTGAAAAAAAGCAGCCCCAAACCATGATGCTGCCACCACGTAGTGGGACAGTGGGAATGGTCTTTTGAAGGTGATGAGCTGTGTTGCTTTTATGCCAAACATATCGTTTTGCATTGTGCCCAAAATGTTCGATTTTGGTTTCATCTGACCAGAGCACCTTATTCCACATGTTTGGTGTGTCTCCCAGGTGGCTTGTGGCAAACTTCAAATGAGACTTTTTATAGATATCTTTGAGAAATGGCTTTCTTCTTGCCACTCTTCCATAAAGGCCAGGTTTGGACAGTGTACAACTGATTGTTGTCCTGTGAGCAGACTCTCCCACCTCAGCTGTAGATCTCTGCAGATCATGGGCCTTTTGGCTGCATCTCTGATCAGTCTTCTCCTTGTTCAAGATGAAAGTTTAGAGGGATGGCTGGGCCTTGGTAGATTTGCAGTGGTCTGATACTCCTTCCATTTCAATATGATCGCTTGCTCAGTGCTCCTTGAGATGTTTAAAACTTGGGAATTTTTTTTTTATATCCAAGTCTGGCTTTAAACTTCACCGCAACAGTATCTCAGACCTGCCTGGTGTGTTCCATAGTCTTCGTGATGCTTTGCACTTGAAACAGAACCCTGATGGCGGGTTTACACGTTGCGATATCGTAGTACGATTTCAATGAAAAGTCACGTGGTTCAATCGTTGGAGCCGATATCGTTCCTGCGTTGTATGGTGTGAACGTCCAATACGATGAAGGAACGATGTCAATGCGATATCGGGGATTGAATGAGTGTGCTATTCAATGCCCCGATATTGAAGGGAGATTGGAGCCGGATCGTGCTGTGTAAACGCCCAACTACGATGCGATTTGAAACGTCACCCATTCACTCCCATGTTAAATGTTCGATCCTGGGTTGAGGGGCGTACACATCGCACGGACGTTGTATTCCGATATCGGAGCGTGTAAACCTCCGATGCGATGCGGGAGAAACGTGCACTAAATGCGCGCCATTGAGTTGCGATATCGCAACGATATTGAAACGTGTAAACCCACCATCAGACTATCACAGAGCAGGTGCATTTATACAGAGACTTGATTACACACAGGTGAATTCTATTTATCATTACTAGTCATTTAGGACAACATTGGATCATTCAGAGATCCTCACTGAATTCTGTAATGAGTTTGCTGCACTGAAAGTAAAGGGGCCGAATAATATTGCACGCTCCACTTTTCAGTTTTTTATTTGTAAAAAAAAAGTTTCAAATATCCAATAAATTTCGTTCCACTTCTCGATTATGTCCCACTTGTTCTTGATTCTTCACAAAAAAATTAGAATTTATGTCTTTATGTTTGAAGCCTGAAATGTGGCAAAAGGTTGAAAAGTTCAAGGGGGCCAAATACTTTCACAAGGCACTGTATATAGTTGTTGATTTCTATTAACTACAAATTAATGGTTCTCAATTTAAATTTTGTTACGATCACTAAATCAATTGTTTGCAAAATCATATAATTGAACCAACATTAATATTAATCAACATAAATACCTTTCAATAAATTAACCAATATTAATAATTCATATATATATGACTGCTTCACAAAGGCTAGTAGATAGCCACACCGTTGTGATCCTGGGTGAATAAACAAGTCCACGTTTTTTTCTATGAAAGTGTACTGTTGTCCATTTTTTATACTTTACTATTGGACCTATGGATTCGTGATAGGAGGGCTCTGCACCCACTTTATTGTTTTTGTGCTGTTCCGTTTTTGTTTCTGTTTTGATTTTATGCTCTTCCGTTTTATTGTTTATACCATATATATGGTACTGTGAGCAAAGGTTTTAGACAGGAGTATGAAACTGCTGCAAAATAAAGTGCATTTTAATATTTTATTTTTAACAATAGAGCAGCAAGTGAATAAAAAAAAGAGAAGTTGAAATCTAATCAATTTTTGGTATCGTCAACTTTTCCTTTAACACAGCATTAAAGCATTCCTTTTTTTTATACATGCATACAGTTTTTGAAGCAACTCAGCAGATAGGTTGTTCCAAATATTTTTGAGAACTCACCACAGATCTTCTATAAATGTAGGGCTTGCACAAATCTGTCTACTAGTAATCAGACTCAATGATGTTGAGATAAGACCATGTTATCACTACCAGAGCTGCTTGTTGTCTTTGTTCTGTTGCTGAACAAATTTTAAGCCAATCAAACTCCCCTCTAAGGGCCTCGTCACACTGAGGCTGGTTTCACATAACGTTTTTTTGCCTGTCCGTGAGATCCGACTTTGAAGGGGGACCCCACGGACAGGCACGGATCCATACGGATCCCTGCAATCGGATGGCAAATAGCCATCCGATCTGCAGGATCCGTGTGGATCCTGCGGTCCCCTGTCTCTCCCTACTCCTGCCTCCTCCATCTTCTGCCCTCTCCTATGCTACTCTGTCCCCCCGCTATTCTTAGCTGTGCCCCCTCTTCTCTATCCTCCTCTATCCCTATCCTGTCCCCTGTCCTCTCCCTGTGTGTAAAAAAATAAAAAAACCTCCTCCCGGAGGATACATCACCTGTCACCGCTCCAACGCTGCAGCACCATCAGGACTGAAGGACCTGTGATGATGTCAGAGCCGGTCAGCTGACGAGTCATGTGACCGGGCTCTGACATCATCACAGGTCCTTTAGTCCCTGATCGTGTGCAGTGTTGGAGCCGGTGAGAGGTGATGTATACTCCCGGAGGAGGTTTTTTTATTTTTCTACACACATGGAGAGGACAGGGAAGAGGACAGGGGACAGGATAGGGATAGAGGAGGATAGAATAGCGGGGGCACAGCATATAGAATAGGAGAGGGAAGAAGATGGAGGAGAAGAAGCAGGGAAAGACAGGGGATACAGAGCCGACATCGGATCCGAGGTGAGCTCGGATCCGATGTCCATAGGCTCCTATGCTGTGGGCACTAGGATCAGCCTCGGATCAGCAGTGATCCGAGGCTGTCCGATGTGAGTCACGGACACAAAATCGTAGCAGGCTGCGATTTTGTGCCCGTGATTACATCGGATGGGATCGGATGGTGGCAAAATCGGATGCCAATAGTGGCACATCCGATCCCATCCGATTCCCATAGGGATACATGGGGTCCGATTTCGGATCCGATTGTATCCGTTTTGAAACGGATACAATTGGATGACCGAAAATCGTGATGTGAAAGCAGCCTGAGCGATGCTCCAGTGATCCCGACAGTGATAAAGACCTGGCCGGGATCGCTGAAGCGTCGCTACCTGGTCGCTGGGGAGCTGTCAAACAGGCAGATCTCCTCAGCGACCAGGGAGCCACCTCTACATCGCTGGAAGTGAGAGGACGCTGGTAACGCGTGCTGCCTAGATACCCATTGTTTATCATGGCTACCAGCGTCCTCCCTGCTTAGTGCTGGTAACCATGATAAACACTGGATATCTAGGCAGCGCGCTGCTTAGTTACCCGGTGTTTACCATGGTTACTAGCCTGTGAGGTTCGCTGATCTCTCGCTGTTACACGCAGCGATGCGTGCTGACCAGTGGGAGACCAAGGACCGAAAAATGGTCCTGAACCATCAACGACCTCACAGCGGGGGCCTGATCTCTGCTACATGTCACTTAAAGCGACATCACTGGGGAGGTCGCTGTTACGTCACAAAATCTGTGATGTATCAGTGATCTCGCTAGCGATCTCGCTGTGTGTGACGGGGGCTTAAAGGTATTATACGAGGGGTAGGTATTTGCCTTTCAGGATTGAGGACACTATTAATCTTAACCAATTCCCTAACTCCATTTGCAGAGATATTGAAAGAAAACTTTACTATGCTTTGCTATTGCCTGCAGACATTCCTTGTACAGCTCAAACCAATCACCACCCAGATCTAGAACAGATCTGTTGGTGAATCATGAAAACCACACTATGTTTTATAAATATGAAAATAGTTTGTATTTTTTTCACAAGATTCACCACAATTGCATATTAAAAATTGAAGACAAAATTTTTTTCATAATTCTATAGGCATACAATAATTATTATTATCATCATAGTCCAAATTTGACAATTGGGAGCACATCACCACATTTTTCCGTAATAGACCGATCTCTAGACTGTCCTCATATTCAATATACTCCATAATCTCCCATGATATATGTCATACAATAAAATTTATTCAGCTATCGTCATAATCAGAATCAATTCTGAAAAAATTGCCCCAATTACCATATATACTCGTGTATAACAGCCGACCCCCCCCCCAAAAACCCGGGTGACTCCAGCCAGGTTAACCCAGCATGAGGTATACAGCAACCCCCCAGTGAGTATACAGCAGCCCCCCAGTGGTAGTATACAGCAGCCAAGGAACAGCCCCATAGGTATATGCAGCCCCAGAGGTATATGCAGCCCCATCAAGGTATATGCAGCCCCAGAGGTATATGCAGCCCCAGAGGTATATGCAGGCCCCAGAGGTATATGCAGCCCCAGAGGTATATACAGCCCCAGAGGTATATGCAGCCCCAGAGGTATATGCAGCCCCAAAAATGCAGCCCCATATGCAGCCCCAGAGGTATATACAGCAGCCCTTAGGTAGTATACAGCAGCAGCAGCCCCAGGGCTGTATACAGCCGCAGCCCCAGGGCTGTATACAGCCGCAGCCCCGGGGCTGTATACAGCCGCAGCCCCGGAGGTATACAGGCCCCCATCAAGTTCCAGGGCCCCCCCCCCCTTGCGCGCCAGCCTGTAAAGTAAAATCATACTTACCAGTGTCCTGTCGCGCCGTCCGCAGCTGCCGACACGCGATCCCGGGCTTCAATCCGCGTCTTCCGGCTTCCGACTTCCTGTGGTCGCGGGCAATGACGTCATTGCCCGCGACTACAGGAAATGCGGAAGACGCGGAATGAAGCCGGGGATCGCATACACCGTGCGTCCCCATGTTAAACAGGGATGGGCGGTGCTTGCACTCGGCTTGCGTTCGCCCGCCTCAATGCACAGCATAGGCGAACACAAGTGTGAAGACACTCTTAGAACATTTTTGTGGATACGTAAAAACAAAATGGAGATCTTTTTGGTTTAAATGAGAAACATTATATTTGGAGAAAACACTGCATTGTGACATAAAAACCTCGGGACAGAGTGAAATATGGTAATAGTATCATTGCTTGGGACAATTTTGCTCTATTAGGGTCAGGAAAGCTTGTCATCATTGATGGAAAAATTAATTCTGAATTATACCAACAAATTTAACCCCTTCACGACTTAGTGTTTTCCCTCTTTTGCAGTTTTGTTTTTACCTCCTCTTCTTCCAAGTGGCATAATTTTTATTTTTCTGCCGATATAGCAGTATAAGGGCTTGATTTTTGCTGCACGAGTTGTACTTTTGAATTAAACCCTTCATGTGCAATCCCACAATAGTTTTTTGTTGTTTTTTATTACCATGTTCTTTATATGGTAAAATTGACATGGCATTTTGATACCCCAGGACAGTTCGAGTTTGTATATACTAAACATGTAGTTTTTTTTATTTAACTGGTGAAACCTTTTTTAGAAATTTGTCAAAAAAAGTGCATCTGTCACTATTTTCCGAGAAGCATAATGTTCTTATTTTTTGGGATCTGTGGTTGTGTGACTGCTTTTTTTTTTGGAACCTCAACTGATATTTATAGTAATACCATTTTTGAATAGATGCAATGTTTTTATCCGCTCTTATTATATTTTATTGCAGTGTTGTGGTGGCAAAAAAATGTAATTCTGGAGTTTTTAATTTTTTTTCATTATGATGTTTACCAATTAGATGAATTTATTTTAGATTTTGATAGATTGGACATTTCTAAATGGGGTGATATCACATATATGTAAATTATTCGCTTTTTTTATTCTTTTATTTTCAGTGGAGCTAAAGAGGGGTGATTTGAATGTTTGTGTTTTTTTTTTTTTTCATTTTTACTAGTTCCCTTAGGGAATTGAAACTGGCATTATCTGATTGCTCTTGCTGTACAGAGCAGTTCCTCAACATTGCTCATTACAGCACAAACGCTCATAACTTGTGAATGCCGACACTCAGCCAGTATTTACAAGAAGTACGTCATGACAGACACAGGGGTCATCAGCTGACCCCTGGTTGTCATGATAATCCATCGGTGCCCTGCAAGCATGTCATGGGGCTACTGTTGGGAGCAGGCAATGACACAATCCCCTCCAGCGCATGTTAACTAGTGCTGTCAGAAATTGACAGCAGTATTTAACTGGTTGACAGCGGCAGATGGATCTCCTATCTGCCTGCTGCTGTTAGAGGCACAGCTGATCCGAAAAGCCAATATGTGCATGGAAAGATGTGGGTTCAGTATGTAAGACTGCATCAAAAGCAGGCACATGACCTTGGATGTATCAGTATGTCCAAGGTCGTGAAGGGTTTAAAAGAAAATGTTAGGATATCTGTTCATGAACAGAGTCTGAAAAACAAGAGAAAAAAGTTCATGCAACAAGGCAACAATCAAAAGTGAATGAGTTATTCTCCAAAACTATTGTTAAAGAACAATAAAGTTACATTTTGAAATGGTCAAATCAATGTCCTGACTTTAATCCTACAGAAAACTTGTGGAAGCAAACAGTAAATATAAGAAAACCCACCAACATACAAAAGCTAAAGCTGATTTGTATGGAAAATTCCTCCAAGACAATGTTCTAGAGTAATTAACAATTATCGTAAACATTTAGATGCAGTGATTGCTACACAAGGGGATCAGACCAGATACTGAAAGCCATGGTTCATGATATTTATTGTTATTATTATTAATAATAATAATAATGATAATAAACAATAAAGTCTAATATGCTTAACACATTTGTTTGACTTGGATTTATTGATCTACTTTTAGGCCTTACATGAGACATTTTAGGTTAAATTTATGCAGGAAGAATTCACAAACCATCAAGCACTATCTATTATATAATCACGAATGGATTTCGCGCAACCTTTTGAGTCCACACTCGCTGCGATTCAGCGTGGTCATGTGGATACGAACGAAGCATTGGCCGCGCAGCGGCCATTGCGAGCAGCTCTAAGGCGACTCGCTATGCCCGCGCAGCGGGCATGGCGAGTCGCCTTAGCAGCGCGAAGCATTGGCCGCGAAGCGGCCATTGCGAGTCAGAGACTCGCTCTGCTAGAATCCCAATGCATTGTGCATCGGGCACCCATCTAGTTGTATAATAATTAATTACAGTAATTTTTTTGCTGTTTATTTTATTCTTCCCACCTCAATTAGTTCTATAGTAGAGAAGAGTGAATCTGTTTGAATTCCATTCTCCAGAATAAGAAACAAAAACAGAGTGGCGCAAATGAGAAGCACCTGAGACACTAAATTGGTCTGTGGTGGGTAGCAGTATCGCTCTCCTTGGTGTGTTGTGTGCCTCTGCACAACACCAGTTAACGCTCAGGGCTTTAGACCTCCAGATCCCGCCAGACATCTTCGCTGTCGATCGCTTTCCAGGAAGTTGACCCCACATGAACCAGGACCCGGGAACACGTCACCACAGGTCCTTTCTTAATGGTCCCAGTTGCTCAGCAACCACAGGTCCTTTCGCTCTGGTGAATGGCTCCGGGCTTAAAGCATAATCTTCCTTCCCACAGCAGCTCCTGCCAGCCTCCCAATAGGGAAACCACTAATATAAACAAAATAAAAGGCGGTCTAATGGAGCGCTAAGAAGGAGAGGATTACTAATCTTATATTAAAGCATCCAAACCTTTATTAAGATGTCCCCTATACGCCACAACAGGTTTCAACATGGTGATATATCACCTGAGGAAGACGGCTGTAGACTGTCGAAACATGTTGTGGCGTATAGGGGACATCTTAATAAAGGTTTGGATGCTTAAATATAAGACTTAATATAAGATTAGTAATCCTCTCCTTCTTAGCGCTCCACTAGACTGCCTTTTATTTTGTTTTTATTCTCCTGAATAAGATTTTTTTGTCATTTGCTTCATGCGATTCCACAGAATGACGGCTGATTTTCATTTTGTTAAATTGTAGAGGGTCATAAAAAAAATTACTTCGTTGGCCACCACATACCGCTGTCAGGTGTTCAGCATGTTTTCTTCGGCTCTTAAGACATTTTCGCTTTGTGCCAGAGCTTCCTCAGTCTGCATCGTGGCACCAAGTGAAGATGACATATGGATCAGAGTCTCTGAAAACCAAGTGCAGCCTTGCAACAGCGTGTTAGGTGTGTTACATTGTTAATTTTTTTTCTAACTCCATTTTTATTTTGCTTTGAAGTTTGAGAAAACCACAGGTCATTAGGAGGAACATTTATTGCACATTGAATAATTTTGATGCGGACGAGAGTGTGTGATCTGTACACAGGCATCCGCGTGCGCACAGATCACATATAGGAGTGAATGGGTGCGCACGGCGGTCCGCAAGCATCTGCAGACCGCCGTGCGCACCATTATAAACATAGGGGCCGCGGTCTGCATGCAGATGCTTGCAGATGCATCTGCAAAACGCTGCAGATGCATCTGCAAGTCTGAAGGCAGCCTAACTTTGTTAGAATAATGATTACCTATGAGCACAATATTCAAAAAGAGAAAATAAATACCTAAATGAAACTGATTAAACCTTAAATTAAGATAATTCTTTTTCAAATACTTCAAAAAGTCTGGTATGTCTGACCTCAGGAGTTTATTAGGACTAAAGGGCCTGTCACACGTGTCAATGTCGCCCGCAATATCGCTCATGCGTCACAAATTATTAATCGCCTGAGCGATGTGAAATTATCGCAGGTAAGATGTCACACGCATTCAATATGACCCAGCGATGCGGTGATGTCGCCATCTTGCGAGCGATTTTATTTAGTCGCTTGTACGTTGTCAAAATAGAAAATACATCGCTGAGTTTAGTGTCACACGCAGCGATGCACAAGGTCTACTGAGCGATGAGCGACAGGTTTTACATCTGGCAGTGAAACCTGCGATCGGCGATCAGCGACATGTCGCTGGTTGCATCGCTTGGTCACACGCTTCAATGTCACTCCTGCGTCACTTTTATGTCGCTTGAGCGACTGAAAATCCGTGACGTACGAGCGACATTGACAGCGATATCGAAGCGTGTGACATACCCTTAAGTGAATATGCTAATAGTAATTATCCTTTCTTGCAAGAAAGCTCTGTAAATAGTAGAAGACTCTCCGATAGATGGTATAGTAACACAGCAAAATATCTCCAGTAGTCAATCAGAATTACATTTTGCGGCATGTCATTAGTGGGGGATGTAGGTGTGAACCAGTTTTATCCATTAATTGATAATTTTGAAAACATTATGGGGGCATTATGGGGAAGAAAGAAGCATATATTGCCAAATTTCAAGAAAGAGAAACCAGTGACATTATATCCTTATTTTGTGTTACATTACACTTGTTTTCTATGGCTAGATTTATTTTCCCTTTTCTCCACAGAATTCAGCCAAACAATCCAGGGTTCTGGAAATATTACAGACAAAAGTAGTCAGGAACAGCTGCTGTATCTTTTTCCAGAGTTTAACCATCAAACTCAAGTCACAGGGCAATCCGATGATTCCTGCTCAGAACCGGCCAACAAGAAAATGAGACGCAACCGCTTCAAATGGGGGCCAGCTTCCCAGCACATTCTTTACCAGGCATATGAAAGACAAAAAAACCCCAGCAAAGAAGAAAGAGAGGCGTTAGTTGAAGAGTGTAACAGGTAATAATGAAGCAAAGCTTTTTCCCTATGAAATGCTTAAAGGTAACCAGTAACATTGCTAATAAATATAGCTAGGGGCGTTACTACAACATGTGTAGAGGTTGAAGTCCCACCTGGGTCCTGGTGCCTAGGGGATCCTAACAATACGGTTGACCTATAGAAAAAGACTATTGCTATTAAAGATTTGCAATAATTGGGAGCCTCGTTGGAGCTTTCGCATCAGCTCCCTGCTTCAGCTGCTGTAGGTGTACGGTGCCACTGGCCAATCAGAGACCCGCATATAATGTCTTGCAATGATGTTAGCTGCTGACCTGTAATTGGCTGGCGGCTGCTGTCCTCTTATTGGCTGGCAGCACTGTACATCTATGGCAGCTGAGGTCGGGAGCTGAGCACTGCACTGGAATAAATACAGCACAGCGGAGAGGACCAGTGAGAAAAGGGGTGTATGTGTCTCTCACCAATCCTCTGCATCTGTGCCATATTTAAAAAAGAAAAAAATTTTTTTATTAGTTTTTTTTTTGAAAATAAAAGTTTACGCACATTGGTGTAAATATGGTTTGAAATATACATGGTAAGGCTGTTAAATGATAGTAAATGGCAGAGTGTATATTTCGAGTGTGGCTGCATCATGTAAAAAAAACAAAACAAATAAGACAAAATGGGAGGGGGGGAGGGGATGTCTGGAGCAGGTAATTTTCTTGCTTATAGATTACCCTTCAAGGGTGCATGACCTTAGTCTCTCCTTGAGAGTTGTGCAGGACTCACCGGCACCAGGACTGACCTCTGACACCAGGATGAACCTCTGACCCTTAGATGTATCTCTGTTTGGCAGCTCTTTCAAACATGTATCTATCTAGGTGCTCTTGATACTAGCTGCTCTTGATACTGCACTGTAGGTTGGAAGCAAGTTGTAATGTCATCTCGGATGCATCGTGGGAGCAGAGAGATGAAAATTTTCCAAGTTTCAAAGAAAGACTGCACCTTTTCCTCCTTGTGCAAGGAGGCCTCAACCCAATCCATCTGAAGCAAGAATGATAGTTTGTCTAAAAAGATTCTAAATGGGGGGGCTTGGTCGTGGATCCACACCTGCAGAATGACCTTAACACCGGCTGTTGCCACTATGTGTAGCAGTTTACGGGCCCCCGGAGAGCAAATGTATTTATCTGGCTCTAGATATCCAAAGATGGTCCATAGAGGCTCATCAGGAGCAAAGTTTATCAGATGTGTGGTGGTAAATTGTCGTATTCTGGTCCAGAAGGGCTGGATGGCCGGGTACATCCATAGGCAGTGGAATAGATTGGCCTTGGAGGAGCGGCCCTTAAATCATTCGGAGGTTGTGTATAACCTTATTCTGTGACCCTTCTGGGGGGGTTAGGTAGGATGTGTGGCAGATTTTCAGTCTCATTTCAAGAAAACAGGCTTAGAGGAGGAATTTGTGGACTTGGTCCAGAGCTTTCAGAATTAAGCTGTAGGACAAGGCGGGGTCATAAATCTGCCATTTTGTTTTGTGGGAATGGGATTGCTTGTAGCCAGCACGGCATGGATGAGTTTATAATTGAAGGCTATTTGGCCAGATGAGGTGTTAGATTTAGTGAACCATCTAAGCAGGTGTGGACTCCACTCCCGCTCCGAGAGATGAGTTGTTATCTTTGTCACGTAACTCTTAGCCTGTAGGTATTGGAATGAGGGAAAGGTAGAGGTAGGGTATTTAGATTGCAGTTCCTCTATTGAATACATATGGCGTTCCCCTGGGTGAATCAGATGTTTAATGGATGTCATTCCCTTAGAGTGCCACCAATAGAAGACTGGATGTGCATGCCCGTGTTGGAAATGGGGGTTACAAATGAGTGTCAGGAGGAGAGATGTTTGGGGAGAGAGCCATGCCATGCTTTCTATGTAAACATCAGGAGGGGGTTCGCCCTCACCTCAGCTGGTAGCTCAGTATAAGGGAGGTGTAGGAAAGCCGGCAGAGCCAGTCCTGGTGTGAGACAACACTCTAAGTAATAACGGGCGTAGCAGAAAGTCCCCCCTAGCCAGTCTACCACCACTCGGTATATGGATGCTAAATTATAGTGTCTGATATCAGGGAAGTTTATCCGCCCATTTCTCTTCAGTTGTTGGAGTAATTTATAGGCAATATGGGGCTTCTTTTCCTCCTAGATAAATGAGCGTTATAGATAGTTGATCCGTTTCTCCTCTTTGGGGGCTAAGTAGATTGGGAGAGTCATTATACTGTACATGTGGAGGAATTCACTGGGGGGGATCATACATTGTTTGTGGGGCACTTTTGTTGGCATCATACTTTATGGGGGCAATGTAAGGGGAGTCTAGGGGCTTCAAAAGGAGAATTACTTTGCAAGGGCTGCAAAGTTGTGAGATGTGTACCTATGTGACCAAGCCAAATATTATTTTTCTTAGGGGGGCTCAATGATTTCTATGTAAGCCCCTGGTGCAGGATGCATTGTCCCTCTGCTGCAGGACTGATTGGCCATAACTTACACACCACATCCAATGCCGCCCCTCGGTACATCCAGCCATCCAGCCATGATTCTCCTGAGCGGTGGTTGGTTGGTGACGCTTGTCCCCCTTCCTGCTGCCACATCCTTTGCTCAACCCAACTTGTGGGCTCCCTACTATTGTCTCCGGACAGCCCTGTGTGCGGCTCTTGTGATTGTTGTTTGCTGTCATTAGAGGGTAATTAGATAGAGTCCCTCAGGTGAGGGTCGGTCTGGAGGACCGGCCAATGATGCTTAAAGATAGACCGCATTGTCTCACACTCCTTGTTATAGGTCGTGATGTAACGGACCTCAATATCCTGGTCAGTTGTCCTACTCCTGGCGCCTCGTCCTGTGCAAAGCAGCTCTGCTCTGGAAGTGTGTTTTGCCCTGAGATACGCCTTCATGCTCCTATTGCTGTAACCTTTTCTCTGAAGTGTGATGCCAAATCCTGGGCCTGCTCCTCAAATATAGAATCAGAGGAGCAGATACGTCTAATCTGCAAGAACTGACCCGTCGGGACGGTGCAAATCGTAGACACATCAATATAATGGTACTAGCACTGCACATGTTCGCAGTCCTCGCTGCCAAAAAGCCATAGTTACACTATTATCTCAGACAGGGATGCTTAGAATAGGACTATGAAGGAAGCTGCAGGGACACATAGTGATAGCTTGGAGGGCATAAACAATCTGACAGGTTCCCTTTAAGGCTGGTTTCACACTGCAGTTTTTTCCCTGATCAGGTTTGGTCAGGTTTGTGAGCCAAAACTAGGAGAGGAACCAGGAGAGGAACTTGCAGAGAAAAACTATAATTGAAAGATTGACACCTGTTCTGAGTTTTGGAGACACTCCTGGTTTTGATACACAAACCTGATCGAACCTGATCAGGGAAAAACTGCAGTGTGAAACCAGCCTAAGCTCATGTAACTCATAGTATGCTGCAGTTTCTGGACTTCCTTATTCAAACGTGTGTATGAACAAATCACCACTGAGCTCCATTTATAATACAAGGTAACAAGTGGCTGGTCCACTGTGCATACTGATCACAGGCCTCATTCTCCTCCTACTACTACTAAAAAGTAGCTTCTTCTTTGCATCTGTCTATGTTATTCATGGATAATTTCTAGAAACAATTGTTTACATTGGCTTGAAATTAGCTTGCAATATTATAATGCTGAATGTATCCTGTAACTAAATGTACAGGTTACCTAAATATGACTATAAAATGTCCAAAGCTCATCACACCTTTAATTTATTTTTTTGTAACTGCTTGGTTACTACCACAAAGGATCAAAAACAGTACCAAGAAAAAAAATGTTCTTAATACTTGTATTTTCTTATCATCCTTGTTGTTTATGTTTTACAGAGCAGAATGTCTACAGCGAGGAGTATCTCCATCAAAGGCGCATGGCTTAGGATCAAATTTAGTGACAGAAGTTCGTGTTTACAACTGGTTTGCGAACAGGCGGAAAGAAGAAGCTTTTCGGCAGAAATTGGCCATGGATGCTTACAGCACAGGGTCATCACATCCACACAACATGAATCCACTTATGTCACATGGGTCTCCACATCATACACAGTCAAGTTCTTCTCCGCCAAGCAAATTACAAGGTAAGAAAATTTGTTTTGTGCAAATTTGTAGGAAAGAGTGTAGAGCTGATGAACATCATTACTTCACATAACATTCATCCTAAAATGACAAAACCTGATATGTTTCCATACATTTATATCTTCTACTTTTACGTTTTTAAAAATATGCAAGTTACAGAATGAAACATCTATATATAATTTGTCTTGGGGGAAGGGTTCTTGTCTGGAATGTGTATTTGTTTAACAGTGTTTAACCTTATAAGTGCTGCTACACATAAATTCTATTCTGGCATGTTGCCACTTCCAGGAGGCCTTGGTGATTCAATACCACACACTTTTCATTGGAATATGTATGATGTCATGGATTGACCAAGACATCTGAATGTTTAAACGACTTAGTCTGCCTCACCAGTAAATGGGATTTTTTTTTAAAATTTTGATGGATTTTGGTATGTGGGAAAAAAAAGCTATTTGCCTGCAGCTGTAGAGTTAATCTTGAGTTAAATAACATTAAAGTGCAGTCTGGACACCTTACTAAAAGTACAGCTACTCTGAGGAAATTGGCTCATATCTTTCCGGGAGCAGCACTTGCATTCAGTCATAATGGCGTGCATGGAGTGATTATGGTCACCGCTCAAGATACTGTGAGTGGCAGCATTAATCATTATGTGGCACTTTTGTGACTGCTCGCTCTGCAGCATTTACTAGTGCATCTCAATGAATTAGAATATCATCAAAAAGTTAATTTATTTCAGTAATTCCTTAACCTAGAATACCCACTGCACCCCAGAACTACATGTACGCCTCTTCCTCTGTTTTAACTGGTAAGTCTGAACTATATCTTAACCCAGAATACCCACTGCACCCCAGTACTCCATGTACTCCTCTTCCTCTGTTTTAACTGGTAAGTCTGAACTAGATCTTAATCCAGAATACCACTGCACCCAGAACTCTATGTACTCCTCTTCCTCTGTTTTAACTGGTACACTGCTGATTTTTCCCTGACTATAATTCCACAAATCATACTTCAAATTTACTGAATGCATATTGATATGTCTTTGCTCCTCAGACCTATCCCTATCCTTCCATCTCATTATGTCTCTTTCTCCAGCTTTGATGCTAGTTAAATATTCTATTAACTGCAATCTGTCAACTGCTCCCAGCTGTGAACTGTCCTCCTGCTCCCTCCTCAAATAAATAATAATAATAATTCAATACATTAAGTAAAATGCATATATTACAAACAGAGTGATTTATTTCAAGTGTTTATTTCTGTAAACGATGATTATGGCTTACAGCCAATGAAACAATGAAAACCCAAAAGTCATTATTTCAGAAAATTAAAGAAGGGAGGATGAAGGGTTAAAAACTGCGCTGACGTATTCAATGAAAAATTAAAGGGCGAATATACAGTGGGTATGGAAAGTATTCAGAGCAGGGGCGGACCTACCGTGGTGCAGCTGGTTCAGCTGTACCAGGGCCCCGACTGGCTAGGGGGCCCCTCAAGCACCTGTAGGGGGCCCTGCACAGCTGCCCCCCATGACCCTGTGTCAGAGGAGAGGAGGTTAACTGAGGAAAACTGGAAAAATGGATAAAAGAAAATAAAGCAAAAATAAAAGAGTGTCGTGATGCCACCAGTGGAATGCCGCCGGTATAGCCGCTGCTGCAGTCGGGTCCTCTGGGGATGATGGGAGTAGCAGCTAGGATGTAAAGCTCTTTACGGGAAGAGAAGGTCCCCAGGGCAGTTGTATAGTATATGGATATGCAGGGATCATTGGGGGTGCAGGGTTCAGTGTACGAAAGAATTGACAGACACAAGGGTAACAGTCTCCTTTATCTTTACTGTTGCAAGTAATTGGTTCATTCAGGGCACAATTCACAATCAGTGTTAGGGTATGTGCCCACAGGCAGGTTTTGCTGCATTTGAGATCAGGTTTTGCCCTGGTTTTATGTAAATCTATGCTAATCTAATCCTGAGTTTTTGGTTTCCATCAAAACCTATGTGATCAGGGAAAAACTTTCTCACACACACTTTTTTTTTCTCTACAGAAAATGGAAATACCACAGGTGTTTCCACTTTAGCAAAAGTCAGCAAAGAATTGACATGCTCATTCTTTCTAATGGTGGGTTTACACACACCAATTTATCTGTTCAATATCTGAACCAATCTCTGGTTGCAGTGAAATCATGGATACATTGTTCCATTTTGTGGCTGTGTACAACATGGAGCAATGTATCCATGATTTCACTGCAACCAGAGATTGGTTCAGATATTGAACAGATAAATTGGTGTGTGTAAACCCACCATAAAACACAGGAAAACCTGAGGTGTTTCCACTTTCTTCACCAAACAAAAACCAATGTGTTGGGACAGCTAATCCTAGAATCATAGGTTTTGCTGGAAAACAAAAATGCAGCAAATCCTGTGGTGTTTACACGGTCTCCAGAGAACAAAAACCAATGTGTGTGCACAGTGTTTCTGTGAAACACATTGGTTTTGCTGGGAATCAAAACCGCAGGAACAAATTAGCATACATTACCATAAAAGCAATGGTAAACCGCAGGCAGAAACCTCAGTAAAACCGCAGCAAAAATGCACTGTGTGAACATACCCTTAGGGATCCAGAGTCTGGAAGCAAGTTGCAGCTTTCCACACCTGGCAAGTTCTGAAGACTCCCTGCTGCGCTGTTCTCTGTGAATCCTAGCTGCTTGAGGCTGTGCTAAGACCCTCTCCTCACGGGTCTGTCTTGGCCGTGTGACAGGTGGCTCGAGCCCTTTTTGTGTTACTTCTCCTTTACTGCGTCTCCTGAACTATTCGATGCAGCTGTGCCTCCTGTCCTTTCTGGTGGGCGAGCAACTTGGTTGTGATCCAACTTTTCCTTGTAGCCATTTTAAGAATTTTAAACTTGGCGCTAAAACATTGCAATTATTTTTCTTTACCACCCAATGGTATAAGATTCTCTGAAGCACCTGTGGTGTTTTTGTTCACTACCTCCGTAGATGAATTCCTTGAGGGGGTGCAGTTTGAAAAATGGGGTCACTTATGGAGAGTTCTGCTGTTCTGGCACCCTAGGGACTCTGCCAATGTGACAAAGGCACCCACAAACCATTCCAGCAAAATCTGCAATACCGCACTCCTTCCCTTCTAAGCTTTGCACTGTGCCTCAAGTAGTTTTCAACCACATATGGGATATTGATGTAATCAATTGTAAGAAATTGCATAACAAATTTTATATTTGTATTTTTTTTTCTCTTATTACCCTTTTTAAAAATTAAAAACTTGAGACCAAGGGAACGTTTTGTTAAAAAAAAAAAAAATTTTGCATTTACTTAGCCAAATGTTATGCAACTGTGAATCACCTGGGTTTAAAATGTTCACTACTTCCCTAGATGAATTCCACAGGAGGTGTAGTTTCTAACATGGGGTCACTTGTGGGCAGTTCTGCTTGCTGTTTTGGCATATCAGGGACTCTATGGCTGGAATCACACTGTCCGTGTGATATGCGAGGCACTCGGACGAGTCTTGGAGCAGTCACCTGGAACAGCCTCTCTCCTGTCAGGACGGGAACGTCAGCTCCTTGTATTTCTATGCAGCTCCACACTCCCCGTCCAGAGAGGGAGAGGCCGTTCAGAGTCACTAATCCGAGTCTCATCCAAGAGACTAGCATGTAAGTAGGATAGTGTGTTTCCAGCCTATATGTGACATGGCATCCACAATCTATTTCAGTCAAAATGGCACTCCAAAATTCAAATAGTGCTCCATTCCTTCCAAGCCCTGCCATTTGTTCAAACAGTAGTTGCTCCCTTAATATGGGGCATTGTTGTACTCAGGAGAAATTGCACAACAAGTTGTATGGTCAATTTTCTCTGGTACTCTGGAAAAATAAAATATTTGGTGCTAATGCTAAGCTTTTGTGGGAAAACGTCATGTTTTAATTTTCACGGTTTAACGTAATAAAAGTTCTGTGAATTACCTGGGTTCAAGGTGCTCATTACATCTCTAGATAAATTCCATAAGGTGTGTAGTTTCAAAAATGGGGTCACTTGTGGGTAATTTCCACTATTTAGGCACATGAGAGGCTCTGCAAACGCCACATGGCGCCAGGTAATGATTCAAACCAATTTAGCACTTCAAAAGTCAAATGAAGCTGATTCCGTTCTGAGCCCTGCCATGTGCCCAAATAGACGTTTTCCACCATATATGGGGTAAATGTGTATAAATTTTATGGTCCATTTTCTCCTGTTATGATTATGAAAATCAAAACATATGAGGCTAAACCAAGATTTTTGTAGGAAAAAGTAAAATGTTAATTTTATCCTTAATAAACTTAATAAATGTGGTTTTGAGCAGTTTGATGAGTGCAGCTTTTAAAATGGTGTCACTTTTAGATGTTTTCTGTCACATTGGCCTCTTAAAGTGACTTCAAATGTGATGAGGTACCTAAAACATTGGTTTTGTACATTTTATTGGACAGTTGACAAAATTGCAGATAAACTTTTAACCCTGAAAAAAATCAAATATTTGGGGTGCGCCAATTAAAAACCATCATCCAGACAGATGTATTTTAACATTATGTTGCTGCTTTTCCTTTTTCCTTTTTTGTCAAAATTGATTTAATTCAAAACTAGTAAAACAATATTTTTTATATGAAAACATACAACAGGATAATAGTACGATATAACTTTGTTGGTTACAAATGTATAGCTATCGGCAAGAGCTTATGTGTGTTGTGTGTTTTTATATAAAATTATTGTTTTACTAGTTTTTGAATTAAATCAATTTTGATAACAAGGAAAAAGGAAAAGCAGCAGTATAATTTTAAAATACACGTGTCTGAATGGTGGTTTTTAATTAGAGCTCCCAAATATTAGATTTTTTCAGTATACTATATCATTGACCTAGGAGGGAGAGGGTCTGGGTGAGGTGAGGCTTTTTTGAGGTTCTGAGCGCTAATTCTATTATAGTTAAACTTTTAACCCTTCTCACTTCATAACAAAAATATGTTTGAAAACAATGATGTTGATATAAGGCGGCCGTCACACGCTACAATATCGTGAGCGATATTGTTAGCGATCACGTGCATGCGCGATCGCTAACGATATCGCTCACATCGCTGGTGAGCTGTCACACAGACAGACTCACCAGCGATGTGGAGCAGCGAGATCGCTGGTTACTATGGTACACATCGGGTTACTAGGCGCCGCGCGGCGCTTAGTAACCCGACGTTTACCATAGATACCATCTCCCAGCATAGGCTCTGCCGCTGGGAGATCGTTCATCGTGGTGTCACACACCACGATGATACAGATTGATCAAGCGATGATCGCTTGATATGAGCTCCGGCTCTCATATCTGCGATCTAACGATCAAGCGATTTTACATTGTAAAATCGCTTGATCGCACGTAGCGATGTACAAACGATATCGCTTAAGCGATCAAAAAGCAGATCGCTTAAACGATATCGTTCAAGATATTGCACCGTGTGACGGCCGCCTAAAGTAGACATGTGGTAAATAAATTTAGCAACGATTTTGTGTGATGTAACGATCTGGTTTTAAGGGCATGAAAATTCAAAGGTTAAAAATTGTGAATTTTTTTGGGTCAAAATTTAGATTTTTTTTTTTAATTAAATGCAAATAATATTGACCAAAATTTACCACTATCATGAAATACAATATGTCATAAAATACTCTCAAAATCACTGTGATCTGTTGAAGTATTCCAGAGATATTACTGCATAAAGTGGCACTGGTTATTTGAAAACAGTTTCCCAGTCACAAGGGTAAAAACAGAATCTGGCTCAAAAGGTTTAATGAAATGGAATGTGTTCATTTCTGGAAATGCTTATTAATTTTTCCAACATTTTTGTATGGTCATGAATTATATAGACAGGAATCATCACACATCAAACTAGTATTTAAAAATGTCTGTCGAGTAAGTGTAGAATTTCATTACAATAGTATTTTTCCTCACTTCATTTATTATTTAGTGAAGTAAGCATTATGTTCAGCAATGTGAAATGTCCATGCACTTGAGCCTTTCTGCTAGAAAGATTTTTCTTGTTCAAATATTTTTATTGGATTTAATTAGATGAACATCAGTTAACATTTGATTAACAATATCATTTTCAATTTTCGATAAGGATTTGCATTTCAGTGTATACGTTGATATACTTTAGTAAACAGTAAAGTTCTAATAAACAAACAAATTCAAAGGAAGAAAGCCAAAGGTAGAAGAGGGGGGGAGAAATGAGGTAATGGAGGGGGGGGAAAGGGGAATGTTCCAATTCAGACATTAATGCTGTTCGTGTTCCACTTCAAGATAATGTTTGTTCGTGGGAAAGATTTTATTCCATAGTGTCCATTTTTTTGCGTATTTCTTTAGTTGATCATTTCTTGCGGCATGTGTCCATTCATAAGCGTTGTGAGTCGCAATAGTGTTAATCAGCATGTTAAATGAAGGGGGAGTGGTTTCCTTCCATTTTTGTGTTATTAGATTTTTGGCAACTAATAAAATGTGTACTACTAGTGCTCTTGATTGTGTAGAAATTTTGTTTATGTCAAATAAGAGTAGGGTTAATTCCGGTGTCAAATGGATTTCTTCTTCAAGGATTTCGTTAATAAGTAATTGAGTTTTCCCCCAGTATTCTTCAAGTGAGGGGCAACTCCATAGCATGTGCTCTAGAGTTCCTAAATTGTCACAGTTCCTCCAACACATGGGGGATTGTTTGGTGTCGAATTTGTGTATTCTAGTTGGAGTATAGTACCTATAAAACAAATGCTCAGACATTTCCTCCATTACTGCCCTTTAGCCTGCCATATTTTGAAGTGATAATGAGAACCTACTTTAATCCTTCATGGAGAATTGACTTGGCCATGGCTAACACCTTCTTACTTCCTCTTTATAGTCTACAATTGAGACTTGAATGTGTCATAATAATGTGCATTCTTTCCAGAAAAGAATGATAGAATATGTAGCATCTTATTAAAAATGTCTGTTTTTAATGAGAACGTGTATCAATCTCAACGGTTTACAAATTACATTTATTAGCACATAATTAGGAAACAAAGTATAAATGATACAGTAAAGACAAGTAGGTACAGTTATTTATCAAAAATTAAACTGGATGTATACCTTTATAATTTCATAAAAAAATACATAAAAAAAATATCAGTGACTAATATAGCCACTCTTCTTTTCAATAGCAATCATTAGGCTAAGTGCACATTTGACATGTTTTGTGCACTTACAGATTTCTCTGAAATCTGGAAGGGGAAACGCATCCCAGCAAAGTCAATGAAAATTCTGAAGTTCTATTGCCACCTTCAGGTTTTTTTCCTTGCAGATTTTGGTGTAGAAAATGAAGCAACATGCTCATTCTTTGCGTTTTTTTCCTGCATTTTTCATCATAAGACTATGCTAGAAATACACCAGAAAAAAAGCACCAAAAAGTGCACCTAAAATAATTATAATGCAGAGTTTTGCCTGCCAGGAGATGTGTTTTTGGTGCAGAAATAAACTGCTAGGTGGGCACATAGCCTAAAGCTATGTTCACACACTGCGTTTTTAATGTGTTTTTGTGCTGCATTTTTACTGTAGTTGTATGCTAATCTATTATAATCTAAACCTGTGTTTTTGATTCCCAGCAAAACCTATGTGTTCAGGGATCAAGTTTTTGGGTAGCACAAATCACTGCCTCTAAGACAGTTAAGTAGGTAAGGAGATTTAAAGCTGCATCCCTCCTCTAAGAAATATGCAAATTTGCACTTCAGTGAGGAAGTGGATGAACTCCAGCGCCACCTTTATGAAATATGCACAAATCCCTAGTCATATTAAAAGGCTTGTCAGAAAGTCGGCTATGACTTTGAGGAGCTACCTAAAGGTGGCGCTGGAGTTTATCCACTTCCTCACTGAAGTGCAAATGTGCATATTTCCTCGAGGAGGGATGCGGCTTTAAATCTCCTTACCTACTTAACTGTCTTCTTATGGTTGCAGGCAAACTCCTCTCCATAAGGTAGATAGCAAGTTCCCCAGACCTCGTCTTAGCCCACTCACACAGCCAGCTCAGAATATCCCACACACTACACTGATGAGGGGCAGTTACCCTGAAATGCAGCATCTGTAGTTTGGAGTTCTGATCTAGCACAAATCCCTAGTCATATTAAAAGGCTTGTCAGAAAGTCGACTATGACTTTGAGGAGCTACCTAAAGGTGGCGCTGGAGTTCATCCACTTCCTCACTGAAATGCAAATTTGTCTCTAAGACATTGTTCAGAGAGATGTACTATTTTCCTTCACTATAAATCTCCCATTTAAGAAGGGCTCAGAAATTCTCAATAAGGATTAGTTCAGGTAAGGAAGAGGTCAAGTTATTATTCTTTCATGTTTATGGTCTTTAAAGGATAGTCTAAGGCCGACTTCACAACACGATTTTTTGGATTCGGCTCTGTCCAGTGTGAACCGGACAGAACCGATCTGGTTTTGGCCCCCATGTATCCCTATGGGGTTTTGTGTCTGTCCGGGAGGATCCGGTTCTGTTAGTTTTTTGCCCCGGGCGCAAAATCGGAGCATGCAGCATTTTTTGTGTCCGGGGCAAAAAAACAAACAATACTGGATCCTCCCAGATCCGGGGCGAACCAACGCCCATAAAATGGGATTCTATGGGCGCCGAATCGCGGATCCGGTTGAAAAACGATGCGGCTCCCAGATATCGGGTACTGAAAGAGTGGCGGCTCTAAAATTCTAGTCGCACTCCTTCAGCACCTGGACAGCGCAGCTGAAATAGCCGCTATTGTGAGATGGAGAGCTCCACAGCTGAAATTTCAGCACTGGACAGAGGCAGCAGGAACTAATCCGGCACAAAACAAGATCGGAGAGCATATTTGCCCTCCAGTTCTGTGTGTCTGGGGCTGTCAGGTTCTGTCTGATGCATCCTTCAAAACACCGAACAGAACCTGATAGAAAAATTGTGTGAAGCTGGCTTAAGAATGGAGTACTTCAATGTATGAAATGAATCATTGTCTTGCAGAAAATTCATGGTTTTCTATTAAAGTGCAGACATTTTCCTTCACTACTGCTTGAAGAAAGTGTCTTCTAAAAACTGTAAATTGGATTGGGAGTTGATATTGAGTCTATCTTCAGCCTGACAATGTTCAACTAGTTCATCTTTAGTAATACCAGCCCATTAGTAGTACTCCAGTATAAATGGAGGTCTTTACCCATTACTGATCCAGCCACGAGCCCATCCACCTGCTTCGTCAAGAGTCAATATCATCTTATTAGTCTATAAAATTTTCTTCAGAAATGTTTTCTTTTAGTCTTGACATTTCACTTGTCTTGTTCATTGGTGGTTGAGAATTCCTTACATTGTCCATGTCTCTGAGCACTGAACACCTTGTACTTCTGGGTGCTCCAGGGAGGTTTCATGTGTGTTTTTTTGTCTTAAAGCATTTTAACAATCTTGTTGACTATTTTCAACAAAATTTGATGGTTCTGTGATTAAACCCCGATAGCTTATCAATTTCAAATTTTCTGAATCCCTGTGTAAAACTCGTAACATTTTGAATTTTCAGTCAGTTAAATCGCTTAATGTCTGATTTTGCTAGGGTAAATCTAATTGCCTAATAAGCTACTCTACACACAGTGCATTTTTGATGATTTTTTAAATTCAATTTTAATGCAGTTTTGTCACATAAATGCAAGAAAATTGTTATTCCAGTCAAGTCAATGTGAATTTTGAAGTGTTGCGTACATGTTGCTTTTTTTTTGCCTTGCAGATTTGCTGCAGAAATAAATATGCAGCATACAAATAGTCTAAACAGAACACTGCACATTCCTGGGGTCCTTTGCAGAAGTGAAAAGTTTATTGACTTGTGCCTAGTAGTGATAAGGATTGAGACAGAAGGACATTTCAGACACACAGAAGGCTTTTTTCAGTCGCTAGTGTTGGTCAGGTTCCTAGGAACACAGGTTGTTAAGGGACAGAGACTTTCGAGAGGTACGGTGTTCCTTGAGCTGGAACATTTGTCACACGGATACGTTCCTCAGTTGTAGGTGCTTTTGCTAGTATTTGCAGTGTATGATTGGAAGCGGTCCTTTGTAATAGTCTCTGTATAGTCTGTGCTCTAGAAACCGGGCTCTGGTACAGCCTCCTCTGTTACCCTAGGTCCCAGTCTAAACAGGGTGGTGTGGAGCCATTAGTAAACTGTTCTCCCTTAGGCTGGCTTCACAATTGCGCATGAAGCGCAGGGTATCTGAGCGCAGCAAGACGCAGGCACTATGCGCTCCTATGTTTAACATGGGAACGCATAGTGCCTGTTTTTGGTTGCGCATAATTTATATGCAGCCGAATGCAAAATGTTAGATTTTTTGTGCATAGCTGTATGCTTGTTTTATACGCAAAATCTGAAATATGAGATTATGCGCAATAGGGTCTTATCCTTTCGACAGGTAACGGCAATAAACCTTATTGAAAGCTGCTCACCTGATATGGTTGTGTGACCCACAACCAAGTATGATCGCTTAAAAACAGCTGCTGCACGGTCCGCACCTCCACAGGTAACCGCGGTGGAGACTATCAGGATGAAGGACGAAGTGCCGCTCGACCTGCGCTGCTGTAAAAGACCACCAGAACCACGGGATATCTGGGATAAGATGTAGATTTAATTCCGACACTGCAATGCTGAATGCAAATGTGAACCCAGCCTTAGTTATCTCTTCCTGCACTCCTGTGCTATGGCCAAGTCACCAGGCCAGGCATTCCTTATGGCCACTTTACACGTCCCAATATCGTCGTCCAACTTCGATAAAAAGTCACGTGGTACGTGCGTTGGCGCCGATATCGTTCGTGCATTGTATGGTGTAAATGTGCAATTCAATTCAAGAACGATGTAAAAACGATATCTGGGAAGAATTGTGCAGGCTCTCCAACTGCCCGATATTGGATGGACGATCTGGCAGGATCGTGCTGTGTGACAGCCCAACACGACTTGGAGAGCAACTTCCCCTATTCACTCCCATGTTAAATGGTCGTTCCCTGGTTACAAGGGGGCGTAGACATTGCAGTTGTGTTGCCTGCCGATATCTCCCTGTGTGACATCTCCTATGCGATCTTGGATTTCAGCAAAAAAAATGTGCGCTCCTGTGCCGTTGTATATAATATCGAAACGATGTTGGGACGTGTAAATTGGGCATTAGAGTTATTTACCTATTTCTTCTTTTTCTGTCTCACTCACCTTGAACCCCTGAATAAACTCCATATATTGAACACCCAGGTTTTCACATCACGACATACGTGAACACCATAAGTGCACATTATCACCACTCAATCCAGACAAAAACATTTTATGTCCCTTGACACAGAATATCACACGACGAGCATCACTATACACTTGTAATATAAAGAACTCTTGATTTATTGATTTTGGATTACCTGATTATATTTTGTTCTGTATTTTGATTATGTATCTATCAGATCCAAGATGAAGGTATGTTAAGGCTGAAACGTTGGATCTCGTTTCCAGTGTATAATAAATAAATATATTTTCATTTGAAGCATATGGAAAAACCTCCAGCGCATTTGTTAAAAAATTATAGTGGTGTGCCAGGGTATCCTGATAGACTGCATACTCAATTCGCCTTAGCACCCATAGTAATGAGTCAAGCCTATTTTTAAATGTATTGATTAAGTTCTAACGTAACTCAATGTTTATGATTAATTTTGATACTTTTGATGACTCATGTTTGTTTATGATGCAGACATTTACCAAAGACCATTTATAGCTAGTTATTTATGTATTTAGCATTTTTAGCTTATCGTTTGCAGTTTAATAACACCTTGCATGATACATTTTTTATATATTGTATCCATAGTATTGGTTATTTTCCTGGATAGACTATATCTGTCCCATTGTTGTGTGCCCAGGTGATAAGATTCCAGACTAGGAGACCACAAGAAATAAAATGAAAATTCGGGCAGGAGGTATTCTATGATAGCATCCTTTGTCCATCTACCTGTAATCTTAACACCAACCAACTCAAAATGCAAACAAAAGAAAGCTGACTTTGACAAGCACAAAGGTTAACAAAGGGTCAGAGCAGGGTTAAAATTCACATCTCTTTCTGTAAAGATCCCCCATTTATTCAAACATTTGTGTGCTAATTTAACTTCTCTGCTTCAAGGTGGGCCTTAAATGAAATGTAAATGAGGATGACAAATGAGTTGAACAAATGTAGACTGTTAGTATAATAGATTAATGAACCTTGTAATTGATAATATAGTGATTGCATTTGACAGTATCATTTCTACATTGTGCTTTTTGTCTATACAAGAATTACTTAAGCCCCAGTCACACATAACGATATCGTTAGAGAGATCGTTGTAACTGTGACGTTACAACGATCTCTCCAGCGATGTCGTTATGTGTGACACTTTGCAGCGATCAGGCCCCTGCTGTGAGGTCGCTGATCGCTGCAAAGTGCTGTGGGTCATTTTTAGATCGTTGGTTTCCCGCTGGTCAGCACGCATCGCTGCGTGTGACCGCAAGAAACCAGCGATCAGCGACCTCACAGGGCTGGTTACTAAGGTAAACACCGGGTATCCAGGCAGCACGCGCTGCCTAGATATCCGGCATTTACCATGGTTACCAGCGTCCTCCCTGCTTAGCGATGCCTGTAAGCAGGGAGAACGCTGGTAACTATGATAAACAGCGGGTATCTAGGCAGCGAGCGCTGCCTGGATACCGCGCTGTTTATCATAGTTACCAGCGTTCTCGGCAGTGCTAAGCAGGGAGCGATGTGGGAGGTGGCTCCCATGGCCTGATCGCTGGGGAGATCTGCCTGTTTGACAGCTCCCCAGCGATTAGGTAACGATGCTCCAGCGATCCCGGCAGGTCGTTATCGCTGTCGGGATCGTTGGAGCGATCGTTATGTGTGACAGCACCCTTAGGCTGGCTTCACACTGCGGCGGCTTCCGGTCCGGGGCTGTCAGGATTGACAGCCTGGACCGGAGTTTTGCTCCATATTAGACTATCGGGCTGCACGGAGCTGGATCGCGCCGGGTGGCAATTATCTGCCATCCGGCTGCTAGCTCGCCGGATGAATCCTGCAGAAGTGGGGATTTGTCTGCCGACTCCAAAAACGTTGCATGCAACGTTTTTGGATTCGGCAGACAATTCCCACTTCTGCAGGATTCATCCGGCGAGCTAGCAGCCGGATGGCAGATAATTGCCACCCGGCGCGATCCAGCTCCGTGCAGCCCGATAGTCTCCTATGGAGCAAAACTCCGGTCCAGGCTGTCAATCCTGACAGCCCCGGACCGGACGCCGCCGCAGTGTGAAGCCAGCCTTACAAATGTAAAATGTTGATGTTGTGTATGGATGGCCATACACCTTATATCTGGTGCCTGAATACATTGTTTAGCTGACAGCTATCTCTCACTGAAGCCCCGTCAAACATAACGAGATCATTAGCGAGATCGTTGTAACGTCACATGCTTTGTGACGTAACCGCGATCTCGCCAACGATCTTTCTACATGTGACACTTAGCAGCGATCAGGCCCCTGCTGTGAGATCGCTGATCGTTACAAACTGCTGTGGATCATTTTTTGGTCGTTGCACTCCCGCTGGGAACACTGCATCGCTGTGTTAGCAAGGGACAATGACCAACGATCTCAACACTATGCCCGAGAGTGACAATTCCCAACGACCTCTGTATCATTCCGGTTCATTGCTGAAGTCGCTGGTGAGATCTGACTGTTTGACATCTCACCAGCGACCCCAAAGTGACGTACCAGCGATCCCTACCAGGTTGTATCGTTGTCGGGATCACTGGTGCGACGGGAGCTTGAGTTTGTGTTTTCAAGTGGAGAGACAGTATTGAACCACATCTAATCACATTTGTGTGGTGGCTTATCTTCAAGGAGATAGAGAGAATCAGATGCCAAAATTCACTATGCCGGATTTTTGTCTATCAATATCATTCGTCATAGGAGAGTTGGGAGGCTCCCAAACATGTTATGTGGAGGTGAATAATAAAGTTTTTATATACATTTGATTTTTTTATGCAATATCAGTTATTTTGAGCAGAATGTAAAGACAATCTTTTATATGACGACAGAGGACAACAAGCAGATGAAAAAATATTGAACACGTCACAAATTTTCTAACTACGTATATCTAAAGGTGCTATTGATATGGACTTTTCATCAGATGTCAGTAACAACTCAGCAAATTTCTAAACTAATGAAGGTTCCAGTGAGCACTGTTCGTACCATAGTCCAAAAGTAGAAAGAACATAATTTCACCATAAACGGTCCAAAATCAGGTGCTCCCTGCAAGATTTGAGACAGAGGAATGACATGAATTATCAAAAGAGTTGTCTAAGAGCCAAAGACTTGTGGGGAGCTACAGAAAGACTTGGGGTCAGCAGGTACACTAGTTTCAAAGAAAACAAAAGTAATGCACTCAACTCCCAGGCCTGTAGGTATGCTCACCATGCAAGACTCCATTGCTGAACAAAAATAATTTTTAAGCACAATTACAGTTTGCTGGACAAGAGTAAAGGCCGGGTTACATGCAACGATATTGCTAACGATATCGTTGCAACGTCACTGGTTTTGTGCCGTTGCAGCCACCTCGTAGCGATGCCACTGTGTGTGACATCTACCAATGACCAGCAATCAGCTTGCTGATTGCTGATCCTTGGTAAATGGCCATGGCCATTTTTCGATCATTGGACTCCCGCTGGGTGGCCAGCATCGGCGTATTTGACAGTGGGAGGACCAACGATCACCAGCGTCCCGGCCAATGCCCAGCGTCAAACAGTACGCGCTGGGACATGGTAACCAGGGTAAACATTGGGTAACTAAGCACAGCTTTATGCTTAGTTACCCAATGTGTACCCTGGTTACCAGCGTTCTCACTGGTTGCTGATGAGTCTGCCTGTGTGACAGCTCACCATTGATCATATAGCGATGTCCCAGCGATCCCGATCGTTGGTGGGATTCCTGGGACATTGCAGCATGTAACGGGGCCTTTAGACATGCCTCTGAAATACGTGGAGAGTATAGTGTAGTCAGATGTGACCAATAGTGAACACTTTGGATGCTATAATACACACCATGTTTGGAAGACAAAAGGCATTGTATATCACCTCAAAAATACCATACCAACATTGAAGTATAAAGGTGAGAACATCATTGTTTGTGGCTGTTTTTCAGCATATGGCACTGCAAAACCTCTTCTAATTGAAGCAAAAATGAATGGATAAATAAATGTACATAGATATTCTTGCTAAAAATCTGCTACCATCTACCAAGGTGATGAAGATGAAAGGAGGTGAGACATTTCAGCAAGACAATGATCTCAAACACACAGCCAAGGAAACTCTCAATTGGTTTCAGTGAAACAAAATATAGCTACTAAAAAGGCCCAGCCTTTCACCTGACAGGAATTCAGTAGAAAATGTGTAGAAGGAATTGAAGTTCAGGGTTCATAGATCAATACATCAATAAATTTATGGACATCTATGGTTTGATTTCTTACCTGTATGAATTGGATGGGTTGTTACTGTCAACAGATGAGAAATTCATGTCAATAGCCACTTTAGAAATATATTCTTAGAAGATTGGTGACGTTCAATACTTGTGTCACCCGCTGTGTATATTTTTTTCGAGTGGTGCTCCAAATAGGCCTCAATATCCCATGCACAGTCTGACTAAAGATTTAAGAAGTGGTAGAACTTTTATATACATCAATGACCCTTTTGATGTAGCTTAAAGGGAACCTTTCATTCCTCCAAATTCTTTTAACCTGCAGATATAGGTTTAATGGCCAGGTTAATTGCATTACAACACTGTCTTGCTGCCTTACTGAAAGTTTGCCCACTCGGCAATAAAAGAACTTTATTTTTCCAGCAGCCATTAGCTTGCAGTAACGGGTATGGTATCAAAGTGGCTATGGTAACCACTCAGCACACAGTGATCAGCAGCTGCAAGCTTGCTCCAGCTTTTGAATGACAGCTCACTCTCCAAAGCATCTGTGCAGAGAAAGCTGTCAACAAAATGTGGCATTTTTACAGATACCACTTAGGCTGGGTTCACCTTGCGTATTTTTTCCTGTCCGTGGGATCCTACTTTTTATAGGACCCCACAGACAGGAAAGGACACCCAGGGGGTGACCTATTCTGTGTCTGAGTCCTGATTATCACAGATCCGACGCAGCGGGGCACTTTCACTTTTGCAATGTATAATATACATTGCGGAAGTAAAATATAGTATAAAAGAGAGAAAAATCAGTATTCTCACCTATCCACTATCCACCGCTGCCTCCAGCAAGGTCCGGGTGCTTATAGGACCTGCGGTGACGTCACAAGCCAACCAGCTGATTGGGTCACATGACCGCAGTTACCACGGTAACTGCGGTCATGTGACCCATGACGCTGCCGGGTTGTGGATAGGTGAGAATACTGATATTTTTTATTTTTAACTTTTTCTTTTACTTAATTTCACTTCTACAATGTATATTATACATTGCAGAAGTGAAATTAGAAGGTTAGGAGCAATTTTAGTGCACTGAGAATGCTCAGTACACTAAAATCGGGTCTGAGGAACGATCAGCTGTTTCCTCGGAGCCACACTCATAGGACCCCATGTTAAAGGCCACGGATCAGATCAGATTTGGCCTAATTGCCATCCAATTTTGTGGGATCCGATTTTTTCCTGTGCCCAAAATTGGAGCAGTCTCTGATTTTAGGTACAGCAAAAAATCGGACACGAATCGTATCCCACAAAATCGTATGGCAATTAGGCAAAATCCGATCTGAGCCGACCCCCATAGGATAACATGGGGGCCAATTCGGATCCGTGGCTCTACGATTACATCAGACAGCCACGGATTGAAGAAAATCGCAATGTGAAACCAGCCTTACAATGCTATAAGTGATGACTGTAGCCACTCCATTCACCCCTCTGGCTGAAAGCCAGAAGCTCTAGCATGGATAAAGTTAATTTTCTCCTGTTAACCCCGCTATCAGTAAGGCAGCTAGACAGCTCTGTCAAGCTATGTGCCACGCTGCGTAATATTGTGGGTTTTGCCATAATTTTAGTGCAGATAAGCTGCAGATCTGTCCCAAATCTGCAGCAGCATTTGTTGTTTCAAAAGTGTATTTGAAGGCAGGATATCTGTGCCCATGCTGCAGGTTTTACTGCTGCGGAAATACCATGCGTTTTAGTGTGGGAAAATCTGCAGACCTTTATGTTAGCTCCTTATATGCAGCAGATACGCAGCAGTGTTCACACAGTAAGTATTTGCTGAGTATTTGCTGCATATTTAGTGAGTATATTTTGCGATCATTACATAAACACACTATTTTGACTCCACCTTTATTACTCCCACATACACATCCATGTTCCCCTGCAATGTCCATTCCTGCTGAATCCTGAAACTGAATGAGTATCAGACTGCGCAGTGAATGGGGATGATGTCACAGTCTGGGTCACCTGAGGTCAAATAGTGATGTGGCTATCTGACCTCATGTGACCTTTTTCGCTTCACAGGAGGACCCAAAACTCACTAGTTTTTGATCCCACTGTGAAGCAGGAAAGTTCAAATCAGACCAGAGAACCACATCACTCTATTTGACCTTAGGTGACACAGACCATGACATCAGCCCATTCATTTTGTGCGCTGATACTCATTTAGTTTAGGGACTCAGCAGGAACAGACATAGCAAAGAATCATGGGAGTGGGTATGTGGGAGTAGTAAACATTGAGTTGAAATATTTGTGTTTTTATAACAAAAATATTTTTTCTCTGTGTTGTGCATTCTTTACTATTTACTAGAGATTCCTTATGGCCGGGTCTTACATTGGCCCGACATTAGGAATCTCGGCTTAGTTCCAGCTGACAATATTCAGCTGTGATTAACCCCACAGGGCAGCTATAAGAGCCAGGTTCAACTCAAGAAAATGTCACTGCAATGAAAGCACCATTTTCTGGGGCAGCTGGAGGGTGAAATTCGCAGCAGGGTGTTGCCCAGAATGCTTGGCCCTCCCATCTGAGGTGTCCAGCTCCCAACTGCCTAGTTGTACTTGGCTGGAAACCAAAGGTACAGCAAAGTTTCACATACATTTTTTTAAAATTATTTCAAGGGTAAAACTAGGCAATTGTAGGTATGGGAAAGCCCGTACTTGCCTACTGTACCTGTCTGGCATCCAAAATACGCCAAAGCCCCACATCATTTTTTTTTTTTAATTAATGTGGTACCGCCCACCAACAGGACCTGCATTTATCAGAAAATCAGGCCCTAATGTGTGCTACCTTAAATAGTGTGTTGGTAGAAAATGCCTCAGTGGTGTATCTCCATTTTAGGAATTTGAGTCATTTTCACAGGGGGGTGAATATACCACGGTGTAAAACTAAATCATGGTTCCTGGGAAATTTTCCTTAGGTTACGTGCACATGTTGAGTATTTGATGAGTTTTTTACCTCAGGATTTGTAGCCAAAACCAGGAGTGGTGATAAATACAGAAGTGGTGCAGGTGTTTCTATTAGACTTTTCCTCTGATTGCTCCACTCCTGGTTTGTCTACAAATCCTGAGGTAAAAAACTCATCAAATACTCAGCGTGTGCACGTAGCCTTATTGTCAGAAGAGACATGTGTTGGCATGTGTAAAGAAAGTACAATAAAATGAGCTCTTGACTTTGTGGAGGTAACATCAGTTTCATGACATAAAAAGATCTGTAAGGACTTGCCTTATCATGCTACATAAAACATTATAGATTTATGCAGTACATTACTGTTTGTGGAGACATACCTTCTAAGGCTGATGATTTTCACCTTTTTTGTTCCAATAATTTGTATGTTATGAACACTATCAGAAGAATAATATATCTTTTAACCCTTGTCTGGTACCATGAAATGAATAATGGAATCTGCATGGGGTTACCCATGGTACCAGACAAGGGTTAATGCAGCTTAGCTTTTCCTAGGTTCCCATTACCCTGCTATTATATTACAATTTAATAGATGAATATGATGCATTTTTAAGATTATGTTCATACTTTTCTTGTTATTATATATTTGCACTTAATCGAATTGTACATAAAGTTATTTTGTAGCTATTGTCTGTTCAATTTCCTAGCTTAATTTCTAAAATACAACAATGATATCTAACAACTTTTTTTTGCAGCCATGGTTTGATCATTGCACCAAATTTTTATAATATTTGTTCAATACTAGGTCAACACCTCATTTCCCATGTTTGCTCCCATTAAAATAAAACAACTTATACTTACCTCCTATGTCGATGCACTATCAGTGGTGTCGGCAATTGCGTTCCCAGGGCTCATGGGAGTTTGTTACATCACAAAGCTACGCGCCCAATCATTGCCAGCTTCTCTCCCCTTCTTTGGATGTACTGTATATATAATTAATGGAAAGGGAGCAGTCAGTCGCAACTCTCAAGGGGATGTCACACGCGTCAATATCGCTGTCAATGTCGCTCGTACGTCACGGATTTTCAGTCGCTCGAGCAACATAAAAGTGACGCAGGAGCGACATTGAAGCGTGTGACCAAGCGATGCAACCAGCGACATGTCGCTGATCGCCGATCGCAGGTTTCACTGCCAGATGTAAAACCTGTCGCTCATCGCTCAGTAGACCTTGTGCATCGCTGCGTGTGACACTAAACTCAGTGACGTATTTTCTATTTTGACAACGTACAAGCGACTAAATAAAATCGCTCGCAAGATGGCGACATCACCGCATCGCTGGGTCATATTGACGCGTGTGACATCTTACCTGCGATAATTCCACATCGCCCAGGCGATTAATAATTTGTGACGCATGAGCGATATCGCGGGCGACATTGACACGTGTGACAGGCCCTTCACTTGTTGCTTACTTATTTGTCTGAAGGGGGAAGGGAGAAGCGGGCGGTGATTGTGTCACAACTTCATGTGAGCCCCAACAACATTACACTGTGTTCAGAATTATTAGGCAAATTAGTATTTTGATCACATGGTACTTTTTATACATGTTGTCCTACTCCAAGCTGTACAGGCTTGAGAGCCAACTACCAATTAAGTAAATCAGGTGATGTGCATCTTTGTAATGAGGAGGGGTGTGGTGTAATGACATCAACACTCTATATAAGGTGTGCTTATTTATTAGGCAAATGCCTTTTCTTGGGCAAAATGGGTTAGAAGAGAGATTTGACGGGCTCTGAAAAGTCCAAAATTGTGAGATGTCTTGCAGAGGGATGCAGCAGTCTTGAACTTTTGAAGCCGTACAATCAAGCGTTTCATGACAAATAGCCAACAGGGTCGCAAGAAGCGTGTTGGGCAAAAAAGGCGCAAAATAACTGCCCATGAATTGAGGAAAATCAAGCATGAAGCTGCCAAGATGGCATTTGCCACCACTTTTGCCATATTTCAGAGCTGCAATGTTACTGGAGTATCAAAGAGCACAAGGTGTGCTATACTCAGGGACATGCCAAAAATAAGGAAGGCTGAAGAACGACCATCTTGGAACAAGAAACATAAGATAAAATGTCAAGACTGGGCCAAGAACTATCTTAAGACTGATTTTTCAAAGTTTTTATGGACTGTTGAAATGAGAATGACTCTTGATGGGCCAGATGGATGGGCCAGAGGCTGGATTAGTAAAGGGCAGAGATCTCCACTCTGAACAGCAAGGTTAAGGTGGGGTACTGGTATGTGCTGGTATCATCAAAGATGAACTTGTGGGACCTTTTCGGGTTGAGGATGGAGTGAAGCTCAACTCCCGGACCTACTGCCAGTTTCTGGAAGACAACTTCTTCAAGCAGTGGTACAGGAAGACGTCGGTATTGCTCAACAAAAACATGATTTTCATGCAGGACAATGCTCCATCACATACATCCAACTACTACACAGCGTGGCTGGCCAGTAAAGGTCTAAAAGAAGAAAAAATAATGACGTGGCTCCCTTATTCACCTGATCTGAACCCCATAGAGAACCTGTGGTCCCTCCTAATATGTGAGATCTACAGTGAGGGAAAATAGTACACCGTTCGGAACAGTTTCTGGGACGCTGTGGTGGCTGCTGCACGGAATGTTGATCGTAAACAGATCAAGCAACTGACAGAATCTATGGATGGAAGGCTGTTGAGTGTCATCTTAAAGAAAGGTGGCTATATTGGTCACTAATTTTTTTTGTGTTTTGTTTTTGCATGTCAGAAATGTTTTTTCTCAATTTTGTGCAGTTATATTAGTTTACCTGGTGAAAATAAACAAGTGAGATGGGAATATATTTGGTTTTTATTAAGTTGCCTAATAATTCTGCACAGTAATAGTTACCTGCACAAACAGATATCCTCCTAAGATAGCCAAATCTAAAAAAAACCCACTCCACAACTTCCAAAAATATTAAGCTTTGCTATTTATGAGTATTTTGGGTTGATTGAGAACATAGTTGTTGATCAATAATGAAAATAATCCTCTAAAATACAACTTGCCTAATAATTCTGCACACAGTGTAGAGCCAACACAGTTAGGCTGGCTTCACATTAGCGTTTGTGTCTGCATGCTGATGGCATGCAGACACAAACGCTGTCAGAAGCAGTGTCCAAATGATGTGTCCGCAGCGGATAATGTCCGCCTGCGGACACATCACTATGGAGCCCGGCAGCCAATCGGCGCTGTCCGGGGGCGGGCCGGGGGCGGAGATCAGCGCCGGAGATCTCCGCCCCCCCCGGCCGCCGGTAAGCTCCGGGACTGTCGGCGGGGAGAACAGCTGATGTGAGAGCTGTTTGAAT
Source organism: Allobates femoralis (assembly GCA_033576535.1). Lineage (NCBI taxonomy): Eukaryota > Metazoa > Chordata > Amphibia > Anura > Aromobatidae > Allobates > Allobates femoralis. Next base: position 286,574,294 of record JARQOC010000002.1, on the reverse strand, counting down.
CTTCCCGCGCCGACACTGAGAGGAGATGTCGGCGCGGGAAGATTCAAACAGCTCTCACATCAGCTGTTCTCCCCGCCGACATCGCTAGGAGATTACAGGCGGCGGGGAGAAGGAGGACAGCAGTGGCTCAGCTGATCTCCCGGTGGCCGTCGGTGAGCTCCTGTGACATCACCGGCGGCCACTGGGAGATTTTTCAATGGGTCCGCAGCGTTCTCCTGCGGTGTCATGCAGAGGACACTGCGGACCCATTGAAGCCAATGCATTTTTTGTACGCTTGGGGACGCTTGCTGATTGTCCAAGCTCCCCAAACGCACAAAAAAACCCAACATGCTGCGTCCCGGGTGCGGATGCTGGACACCGGAAGCAGCAGATATCGTCCGCATCCGCACCCGAACGCAGCAAACGCAGGCACCATGCGTTCCTATGTTAAACATAGGAACGCAGTGCGCATGCGTTTGACTGCGTATGGGAACGCAGCAATACGCTGCCTTCCCATACGCAAATGAGAAGGCAGCCTTAGGCTGGCTTCAGACTTGCAGATGCATCTGCAGCGTTTTGCAGATGCATCTGCAAGCATCTGCATGCAGACCGCGGCCCCTATGTTTATAATGGTGCGCACGGCGGTCTGCAGATGCTTGCGGACCGCCGTGCGCACCCATTCACTCCTATATGTGATCTGTGCACACGCGGATGCCTGCGTACAGATCACACACTCTCGTCCGCATCAGGGACGCGACATGTCGCGTCCATGGTGCGGGCGGGAGTGTGTGATTTGTGCGCAGGCATCCGCGTGCGCACAGATCACATATAGGAGTGAATGGGTGCGCACGGCGGTCCGCAAGCATCTGCAGACCGCCGTGCGCACCATTATAAACATAGGGGCCGCGGTCTGCATGCAGATGCTTGCAGATGCATCTGCAAAACGCTGCAGATGCATCTGCAAGTCTGAAGGCAGCCTAAGCCACTCTGGTAGTGTCAGTGATGTCAGTGATCCCTGTATGCTAGTATTCTGACACTGCACATATCTGTTACCAGCTCGTTACTGCTCATCTGAGCTTGTCAGTGTGCACATTACACAGTGCACAGTGGGTAGGGATTTGCCTAGCCGCTAAACCTATGTCACTGATGATACTTTGTTTCAGGGAGGGGACAGAGGCTGCGGCATTGACTCTGATCATGCTTTGCTTGAGCATCCCAGCATGCACTGAGATTCTCAAATGATTTTATCTAAAAGGATGTAGAGAAAAAGTACACTAGCGGTTAGATAGTGTAGTTAGGGAAGGAAGGCAATTTCTAATGCAAGTATATTAGGAAATAGTTTAGCTTATGGGACTAAATAGATAAGGTTTTAGAATAAAAATTACTTTAGTCTTCATACCACACCTTTAAGCTTTTTATTACTGTCAATTTTTAACCCCTTCACCTCCGGCGATTTTCCATTCTCTGTTTTAGTTTTTTCGACCCTTTCTTCCAAATGCCATATCTGTTTTATATTTCCACCTATATAGCCATATGAAGGCTTGTTTTCTGCGAGACAAGTTGTACTTTTGAATGACATCATTCATTTTACCATATAGTGTACTGGAAAACAGAAACAAATTTCCAAGTGCATTGTAATTGCAAAAAAAGTGCAATTTCATAATTAGTTTTTGGGTATTTTATTTACCATGTTCAGTAATGGCAAAACTGACTGAATATTCAGATACCAATATATTTATTTTCATTTTAGTGGTGAAAAACATTTTGAATTTTTTAAGTAAAAAATGATGCTTGTGTCGCCACTTTTCGAGACCAATTACATTTTGATTTTTTGGGATCTGGGGCTGTGTAATGGCTTATATTTTGAGCCCTGAGTCGATGTTTTAACTAATACCATTTTTGGGTAGCTATGATGTTTTGATAGCCTCTTATTGCAATGTATAGCAATGGTGCGGCGACCAGAAAAAAAACTATTTCTGGAGTTTTGATTTTTTTTTTATCATTACGCCATTTACTGATCAGATTAATATATTTCATATTTTGACAAAGTGGATATATTTCTGAACTCAGTGATACTTAATTTGTGTATGTTTACATATTTCTTAAATAGTTTTATTTTTAATGGCTCATAAGGGGGTGTTTTGAACATTTGTGTTTTTTTATTTTTATTTTTTATAATTTAAATAATTAGTCCCCTAGGGCACTTGAAGCTGCAATCATCTCACATCAGTGCACCAGCACTGTTGTGTATAGAAGAACTTACAATCTCATATGACGACTGGTCAAGGGCTAGTGTTCACTAGCGTTCACAGGAGGATCATAATGACAGTAATTTGGTTACCAATATAACTCCAGCTGTCATGACAACCCAATGGCACCCCACAATCATGTTACAGGTGCGCCAATGGACAGGGGGAATGATACGCCTTTCTGCCACTGCATGTTAAATGCCGCTGTCAGTGTTTGAGAGCGGGATTTAACTGTATATAACCACAGGGATCCACTTTCGGACATTAAAGGTACATGGTGGATGATTAAATCAGCCATCATCTGTGGGGAAGGCTGGGACACAACTTTTTACGTACATGTATAGCAAAAGTCATGAAGGGGTAATGTACTATTATTATCACAAAATTAAGACAAAATATTTGTGAAATTAAAAAACTCAAAATGTATTAAAAAATGCAGACTGTGATTTAGGAAAGCATATGTGGTAGACCTTCATAAGATGACCAAAATGTGACCCTAATTGAGGAATGTCCTAAATAATAGAATGACAGAAGTTCTGCACACAGAGACAGATAGCTCATAGGATGGTCCAAAAGTTAACACTGTCAGCAGAGTCAGCTGTTTTCAGTGTTGTTCACTGGTTGTGCTATAATACAACAGCATGTTGCCTACTGTTGTCATGGCATTGTTGCCTTTATGCACACTTGAAACAATTAAATTGTGGCTTTGTACAAGTCTTGTAGGCTTTGATGTGCCCTCATCCTTCCATTGCGTACTCAGTCACACCATGACACCCTTTGTTTTTTTCTCTTAAAGTGTCTGCAATTACTGTACTAGTGTTCATTTATCTTTACCCAGAAGGCCTCTAAAAGTCATAGTTTATTTTACTGGCACTAGACGGAGACAGCAGGAGCTGTCCCAGGGTATAGGAGGTATAGTGGCAGCCTATTCTGTGGCTTTTTTTCACCAGATAGGAGTGATGGTTACTTCCATAATGTGATTACAGAAACAAAGGTCACATAAGGTCGGTGTGAAAATTGATTGAATAAGCTGGAGACTGGTGCGCACATTGATTAGATTCCATAAAGGAAGGAAATTTGTACAGAACATTTGTTTAGGTGACATTTGTACATACCTGTATAAATGAGGCTTTTTTAAGTCAGATTAGGTCAGAAAAATCATTCTTGCAAAATAGAAAAATGCAGGAAATGTGAAAGTTAGATAACAATCCTAAATAAATAAATAAGTTAAAATGAATTGCAGAGGAATATCAGCATCATGTATGCATTCAAAAATTGTGTCATCATATGCTTTATGGGGTAGATTATCTTGTTCATATTTTTTAAGAATACTTTGAGTTAACAAACCTTAGTCAATAGACAAAGAATGAAATGTAACTTCTCAAAATGAATGAGCTACGTTAAAGGATATTAGTATACCGTACTACATTTGGGGAAACAAAATAAAATTTGTTCTATACACAGCAGGGTTCATGTTCATATAAAAAAGCAAGCCAATACACTAAAGGCCACGTTACACACACACAGATATATTGGTCACAGATCTCTGGTTGCAGTGAAATCATGGACACATTGTTCCATTGTACACAGCCACAAAATGGAACAATGTGTCCATGATTTCACTGCAACCAGAGATCTGTGACCAATATCTGAACAAATATCTGTGTGTGTAATGTGGCCTTAAAGCTATTGAAAGACTCAATAGGAGGTCATTCACAGCTGATTTGGTAGTAGTTGAGAAGTCAATTGCCTAGTGTCATTTGTCCACTCAGACATGTAAAATGTCTAAATTCGGGATACATTTTTGCTGAAAATCCATGATCGACAGGCACAGATCTGCAAGACTTGTTGGTGTTTTATGAATTTTCCATTATAAGACTATTCTTCTCAAGAAGCAATGCTTCTAGTGGAGATTTATAAAATGATAAAGCATACTGCAATTTTTCTTTTTTTTTAATTTGATTTGTGTTTAGGTGGGTTTAAACCATGTGACTTGTGTTATTAAATTGTCTGCTAAGGCTGCTTTCACATAACGATTTTGTGCCTGTCCGTGGGATCCGACCTGAAAGAAGATCCCACGGACAGGCACGGATCCACACGGATCCCTGCAATCGGATGGCAAATAGCCATCCGATCCGAATCTATGCAGGATCTGTGTGGATCCTGCGGTCCCCTGTCTTTCCCTGCTTCTGCCTGCTCCATCTTCTTCGCCCGCTATTCTATTCTGTGCCCCCGCTATTCTATTCTGTCCCCCCGCTATTCTATTCTGTCCCCCCGCTATTCTATGCTGTCTCCCCGCTCCTCTATCCTCATCTAATGCCTATCCTGTCCCCTCTTGTCTTCCCTGTGTGTAAAAAAAAAAAAACTCCTGGAGTATACATCACCTGTCACCGGCTCCCACGCTGCAGCACCATCAGGGCAAAAGAGCCTGTGATGATGTCAGAGAGCTGGTCAGCTGCCGGGTCATGTGACCAGCACTGTGACATCATCACAGGTCCTTCAGTCCTGATGGTGCTGCAGCATAGAAGCCGGTGACAGGTGATGTATACTTCGGGAGGAGTTTTTTTTTTTTTGTACACACAGGGAAGGCAAGAGGGGACAGGATAGGGATTAGATGAGGATAGAGGAGCCGGGGGAACAGAATAGATTAGCGGGGAGACAGAATAGAATAACGGGGGCACAGAATAGAATAGGAGAGGGAACAAGATGTAGGAGGCAGGAGCAGGGAAAGACAGGAAATACAGAGCCGACATCGGATCCGAGGTGAACTCGGATCCGATGTCCATAGGCTCCCATGCTGCGGGCCCTCGGATCAGCCTCGGATCAGCAGTGTTCCGATGCTGTCCAATGTGAGTCATGGACACAAAATCGTAGCAGGCTGCGATTTTTTGCCCGTAATTAAATCGGATCAGATCGGATGGTGCCAAAATCGGATGTTAATAGTGGCACACCCGATCCGATCTGATTCCCTTAAGGGAACATAGGATCTGATTTCGGATGACCGAAAATCGTCATGTGAAAGCAACCTAATTGGTGGTTACTTAATAACCTTTTTAAAAAGAGTGATCAATAATCTTTCTGTGCACATAGGCTGGGCTCTCAAATTCACATGTCCTGTTTACACGGGACAATCTGCTGTAGAAATCAATGATATTTTAGCCTGCAAAAAAATGATTTCACCTGATGAGTGGTGTACTCGTTTATTGGGTGATTGGCAGTCTTTTTACTCTGCCCCATTATAATAATAATTTTTATTCACATTTATTGCCAATTATTCCACAGTGCTTTAAATACGTCAGAAACACTGTCCACATTGGAGCTCACAATCTATATTCCTATCAGTGTGTCTTTGGGGTTTGGAAGGAAACCACACAAACACATTGGGAACATGCAAACTCCTAGCGACTGTTGTCCACAGTGAGATTGCAAGTAAAGTAAAAACAGGGGTGCTGTGTGGGACCTGTGGCACTGCTTTATGGGGGCGTTTGTTTGTTTTTTTAATATTACCGTATATACTCGTGTATAAGCCGACCCGTGTATAAGCCGACCCCCCTACTTTTGCCCCAAAACCTGGGAAAATCTATTGACTCGTGTATAAGCCGTGGGTGGACCCTAGCACAAGTATACAGCCCCCAGCAGTGTGGTATACAGCAGTCCCAGAGATATATACAGCAGCCCCAGTGGTAGTATACACGCAGCCCCAGTGGTATATACAGCCCCAGTGGTAGTATACACACAGCCCCAGTAGTATATACAGCCCCAGTGGTATATACAGCCCCAGTGGTAGTATAGACGCAGCCCTAGTAGTATATACAGCCCCAGTGGTATATACAGCCCCAGTGGTAGTATACAGGCAGCCCCAGTAGTATATACAGCCCCAGTGGTATATACAGCCCCAGTGGTAGTATAGACGCAGCCCCAGCAGTTTATACAGCCCCAGTGGTAGTATACAGGCAGCCCCAGTAGTATATACAGCCCCAGTGGTATATACAGCCCCAGTGGTAGTATATACAGCCCCAGTGGTATATACAGCCCCAGTGGTAGTATACAGGGCCCCAGAGGTATATACAGCCCCAGTGGTAGTATATAGCAGCCCCAGTGGTAGTGTATAGCAGCCCCAGCGGTAGTATACAGCATCCCCAGTAATGCAGGGCCCCCCCAGCCTTGCTCCGGTCACCTGTAAAGCAAAATATACTTATCATTGTCCCGCTGTCCGCGCCCGCTCGCCGCTGCCGTCCGCGATCCTCCATCTTCATGCGTCTTCTTCCTGTTTCCTGTGTTTGGCGCCGGTAATGACGTCATTACCAGCGACGAACACAGGAAACAGGAAGAAGACGCATGAAGATGGAGGATCGCGGACAGCAGCGGCGAGCGGGCGCGGACAGCGGGACAGTGATAAGTATTTTGCTTTACAGGTGACCGGAGCAAGGCTGGGGGGGCCCTGCATTACTGGGGATGCGGGGGCTGCTGTATACCGCTGTATACCGTCACTGACTCGCGTATAAGCCGAGGGGGGTACTTTTCAGCCCAATTTTTGGGCTGAAAAACTCGGCTTATACGCGAGTATATACGGTATGTAATTTTTTCATTTTTTAGGAACAATTATTGTAATGTATATAGCACAAAATATTGTTAAAAGCACATTTTCCCTCCGCAAACATGAGGTTAGCAATATAGGGAGAGACATAATGAAAGTGTAAACTGTGGTGAGGAGAGGGTTAACGGATGTATACCTCCCACCAGGAGCTAATGGGTTAATGGGTGTATGACTCTCACCAATCAGACCATGCTGAATGTTATAAATATCATTCCCCCTATACCTCATGTAACCACCTGATGAAGATGGTCTCCCATACCGTCGAAATGCGTTGTGGAGTGTGCATGAGGCTCGAATAAAGGTTTGTTAAACTCTACCCCTCCTGTGGTGTTCCTTGGTGCTCCAGCAGAATTCTACAGCATCTCCTTTTGTCCTCAGTGAGATTGGTATCCAGGACCTCAGCGCTGCAAGTTTACTGTGCTAACCATTGAGCTATCGTGCCACTACCCCGTTATCAGCAATAGAGCATTTCTAGTAAGGCTACCTTCACACTGCGGTCAGGTCCGATCCGGGGCTGTCAGGGGTGACAGCCCCGGACTGGATTTTGGTCCCATAGTATCCTATGGGACCGGATGGCAGCTATCTGCCATCCGGCTTCCATCTCTCCAGAAGAATCCGGGAGAAGTCGGATTTTTCTCCCGGACACAAAAACGTTGCTCTCCCCAAAATTGGCGTCTCCCGGATTCCCCCGGATCCTCCCGATCTGGGAGAATTCGGGAACCGGACACCTGCGGCTGCACGCTGCTATTATTTCAGGACTGTGGCTAGCTCCCTGCATCAGGCTGCGCACTGGACCGGAGGGCATATTAGCCCTCCGATTCTGTGTGCTGATCTGGTCCGGGGCTTTCAGATTCACCCCTGACAGCCCCGGATCAGACTTGACCTGACCGCAGTGTGAAGGCAGCCTAATGCTTCTTCCAGTGGCAGTCTTTCAGCCTGGCGGGCCCTGGTGCAGCTGTAGTTGAGGATCGGGGAGGTGGGGTGCTAGCAGCTTTAGGTGAGGAGCGGGGGGTGCTAGCAGCTGTAGGTGGGGAGTGGGGGGGGGGGTTGCTAACAACTGAGGAGCGGCGGGGGGATGGTGCTAGCTGGGGGGGTTTGCGAGCGGCTCTAACCTGAACCGAGCCGCGCATTGCAGGTCTGGGAGCCGGGGCTGCAGAGGAGAGGAGGAGCGGGAACATCCAAGGGAAGCAGGAAGCTTCCCTCAGTTAACCTCCTCTCCTCTGACACAGGGTCACGGGGGGGCCCCCTACAGGTGCTTGAGGAGCCCCCTACCCGGTCGGGGCCCTGGTGCAGCTGAACCAGCTGCACCACGGTAGGTCTGCCCCTGGCTTCTTCACAATAATTGGCCAGTGTATAACTAGCACTGCCAGTTTTAGGATTAGGGGCTCATAAACTGTCTCCTACTGCTGATTGTGGGTGAAATTTATGTGGTATTTTACTTGCTAGTGCTATTGTTTTGCTTAGGCTGAAATGATATTGATAAAGAAGTCAAGTTGATAGCTGTTGACCAGATGATGATTCTACTAGCAAACAATCTACAAGAAAATATCAGATGTTTAATGTATTTTAGTAACAATAAATCTAAAGTAGCATGACAACAGTAAATTACTACATTAAAGTATAAAATACATGTAGGTGTAAACATCATTCACTATAACTTACCTTCTTTTGGTACTCTATTAGCTAAAGTATCAAAGGTTATAGCTGACTAATTAATATATATGTAGTATTTTTATATGATTATTGGTTAGAAAATGAAAATGTTCAAACTTGGTTCTGGCCCACTTAACAATCACAGAGGTTATAGTGGCTATTGCTACTCCTTGATAAGCTTGCTAATACATAAAGATTGTAAAACAGGAAAGCTGGAGGCTATTTCAGTAAATGAGAAATACAGTGTGATTGGAATTACTTAGACATGACTGAGTGACTCCCATAATTAGTCAGAAAATACTAGGGGGGGTGCAAAAAAATGTTAGCAGCCTTTTTGATTAAGATAATGGACTTGCCAAAGGATAAGTGAATTATAAAGTGCTGCCGAATATGTTGGTGTTATATAAATAAAGATTATTAATTTTATAGGTGGGAGGCTATAGCTGGGCTTGCGTCAGCACCCAGTGCACCTGGCCTAGTGCCCTTGACAAATGGGGACCCACTCGCTGTTGGGAACACCGCCCGCACCGCTTGCAAGAAGATTTCCCCAGCAGTTTATGGTTTCCTTGTGCTGTTTCTATTGCTCCCTCCCCTGCTCTGTCTTCTCCTCCCCCCTCACTTCTGCGCTGTCTTCTCCCTGCATGAGCTGTGCTGCGATGTGTGCAGCGTTTGACTGCTTATGAATACTAATAAGCTGACAGTGGAAGATCAGTGCTCCCCAGTACGTAACATCACTGGCCCCTGCCAGTATAGTGATAGTGACACAGCTCTGCTGCTGGCTTATTATTATCAATAAGCTCTCAGCAGTTGGATGCTGCACTCATCGCAGCACAGTTCACCCGAGGAGAAGACAGCGCAGGGATGAGGGCAAGAGACAGTGCACAGGAGGAGACAACAGTGTACAGTGGGAGAATACAGTGCACAGGGGGGGAAGAAGGTGCACAGGGGAAAAGAGTACACAGGGCAGAGACACAGCGCACGGGGGGATAAGACAGCACACAGTGGATGAAGACTGAACACAAGAGTTGAGACACAGTGAACAGGGAGAGATATACCGCTCACGGGGAAGGAGACAGCACACGGGGGGGGGGGGACAGCTTACAGGGGGTGAAGGCAGTACACAGGGGGGAGAAGAGGGCATATTGGGAGAAGCAGGCACAGGGGAGGAGAGAAAAGGGCATGAGGGGAAGACAGCACACTGGGGGGGGGAGAAGAGGGCACTGGGGGGAGAAGAGAGGACGGTGCACTGGGGGAAAAGAGCACACAGAGGGGAGAAGACAGCGCACAGTAGGCATTAAATTTACGGAAATTGTATTGTATATATATAGCCCAAATCCTCTATATTATAAATACACAACCTCTTATGATAATCATAAATCTCTGTATGTGTTAAAGGGGCCCGCTGAGACTCTTACATCAGGGAGTCCTCCAAAACATGGAGCCTCCACTGCACTATGGAACAGGGAGCTCACTCTTGGGTGGACGATAGGCTGCACATAGAAAAAAAATATTAATTTGGGGGGGCCGCATTGTTTGCAAGACAAACTGACATTTTTAGTGATATCATATTTTTTTCCTCTATACCTTCTTATCAGTTTTTTTTTATATTTTTCACTCATTTAGGCTTTTTTTTCAATTTAATTCATCCTGTGGGTTACATCACAGTTTTTTAGTTCGTGTCATAGATATGGTGAAAGAAATGTGCACTATTTTTTGTTTATTTTAGTTTATATATAAAACAGCATTTTTAGTTATAAAAATTATTTTTCATACCTCTTTATTTATTTTTTTATTTTTCTTATATTTTATCCTCTTGCAATTAATGACATCTTATAATAGCACTGTATAGTAATTTTGTCCAACATTTGCAGTACCGTGCCCCATCTTGTAGTAATGTCTCAATTATGGTCCCCTTCTTGTAGCAACGTGCCCATCTTGCTCGTCTTCTTTTAGTAATGTGCTCATTATGGTCCCCTTCTTTTAATAATGTGCCCATCTTGCTCCCCTTCTTTTAGTAGTGTGCCCATCCTGGTTCTTTTTTTGTAGTAATGAGCCCCATCCTGGTTCCCATCCTGTAGCAATGTCCCCATCTTGTAGTAACGTCCCCATTCTTATTCCCATCTTGTAGTAATTCCCCATCCTGGTCCTCTTCTTGTAGTAAAGAAATGCCAAAGAGCCCTATAAGGGCGAATAAGCCCATGATGGTCTGGAGGGGACTGGGGTCTGAAGGGGTTAAAAGGTTAGAATTAGAGGAGAGCATTTTGTGGGGTTAGGGGATTGGTTGAAAAGGGGAACAGTGGTGATTGGGGGAAAGGATCGGGGGCTGGCTGATCAGAGGGAATATAGAGGGGGCAGAGTTTGGGTACCTCCTCTTTGCTGGACAGTGCCAGATTCTTGTGGCTGCAGCTCCTGCCATTGCAATGGCCGACCTTGCTGCTCTGCTGGAGTTGGTGCGTGGGGCCTCTGAGGTCCTTGGTGTGGATGTTCTGTGGGAGCAGCTGGCTGCTGTGTGAGCTCCCGCCTGGCGGTGCCTGTCCCTGCACCCGTGCCTGAGCTGCACGCTCGGTGGTCATGGCCGCCTAAGCGCTATTCCCCTGAGGGGGGAAGGAGAAGGTCTAGGAGCCCCCTTGGGGACCCTCCACGACGGGGAAGCCGCCCGATGCCTCTTGGGCTCTCCTCGGTCACCGGGAGAAATCCGCGCTGGGGATCTCGCAAACCAGAAGTGGGTGGATCTACACAGAGGCCTACTTCTGTCCAAGGTCTGCGAGGCTCCGGACCCGATCTACGGCAGCCCCCGGTGACATGCGGGCCGGGGGACGTGCCCAGCTAGAGGAGAGTTTGGCGGACACTCCCTGCAGGCCGCAGGGGAGCAGCCTGTGGCAGGATTGGCAGCGGGCCGGAGGGACCACCGGAGGGATGGAGGACGGCAGCCTGGGAGGAGAGGATGATGGCTCCTGCAGTCGGCAGGGGCACAGACTGAGATCTTTGGTGACGGTTCCCTCCAGCAGGTATTGTGCTGGAGGGCGGACCCGGCAGGCAGTGGACATGGTACAGCCTTCCTGCAGTCGGCAGGGAGGGGGACCAGTGAGGATATCTGAGAACCCAGCAGGGTCCAGTGGTGGCAGGGCCCGTGCCGGAAGAAGAGGAAGTGAACCAGCACGACACGGCATGCGGATCAGGGTGTGGTGACCGTGGGGGTTGACGGCCGCCGGGAGCTGGCTGTCCCTCTGCTGGTCCCTCCTGAGGCTGCCAGCAGTGCTATGGATTCTGGCGAGGAGGGACAACTGTAGGATGCGTCCGGAGTGGAAGAGTGTCAGCAGGACCATCGTGACACAGCTGTTCCGGGATCGTCTCAGAGGCAGCCTGGTGAGAGATCAGCGATTGGGTGTAATGTTGCAGGTTGTGGGGGTGCAGAGGCGGTTGTGGGGTCGAGTGATTGGGTAGTCGGTCCGAGCGGGCAATCGACCGGGTTACCTGGGCCAGAGTTTTGGGGTAAGTTGTTAGGTGTGTTGAGGGGGTGGGTTGCAGAGGGTCCGGCAGCGTCCGGACCAGTGACTCCGGCGGGAGCATGGGTGGGCCTGGACAGCCAGTGGTAGCGGTACAGTAGGACACAGCGCTGGCGGCTGGGGTGGCAGCTGTGGTGGCAGTGGCACAGGTGGCCGATGTTGCGGCGGTGTCGACGGGGCGACAGACAAGGAAAAGGAGAAGGCAGAGGAGCAAGTTAGGTTGGATGATAGGGCATGGAGCGAAGTGTATGTGTGCTTTGAGAGTCTGCTTGGGGCACATTTGAAGAAGGAGGTGAGGGAAAAAATCTGGAAAGGGGAGTATGTGGAAATATTTTCCCTGCTTCTGTTAGAAAAGTTTAATCTAGATAAAATTAAACTGAGTGACTGAAAAAAGGAAAAGGAGGATGAGGAGAAGAGGAGATACAGACTGATCCCCCGGACCTTTACTAATTGGCTACAAGCCTTTGCCATTTTGGCTAGTGTCATTGGGGAAAAGGAGCCGTAGTATTGCTCCGCCCTTTTCGGTTACATGCACTCAATAGGGGAGGCGTACAGATTTTATGGAGGCTTGGGATAGTTAAGGTATGATGAGCAGTTCCGGCAATGGAAAGCTCTGCGGGCTAGTCTCAGGTGGCACCACAAGGATATTTCCTTGTGAATGTGTCTCAAGACGGCTCCAGCTCAGCCCTTTCGAGGGGGTCAGGGAGCCTGGGCGCAAGCAGTGGGTCCCCGGCGGGACAAAGAAAGGGGGCTTGTTGGCAGTATAATGAGGGGCACTGCAAGTTTGGGGCATTATGCCGGTTCAAGCACGAGTGCTCCGGCAGTGGAGGTACCCACTCTTTGGCCAGGTGCTTTAAAAAAGGAACGGGGAAGGCAGGTGAGGGTGCTGGAAAGAGGGAGGACGCCGGTGAAGGTAGAGGCGATACTTCCCTATTTAAATACGTACCCGGATGTGCAGGCAGCGGAGTTGTTGCGGCGAGGTTTTGTTGATGACTTTAGGATCCCGTTTGATCCTGATGCCCCGGTTTTCCACCCGGGTAATTTGAGGTTCTCTAGGGAGCATCTGGAGGTCGTGAGGGAAAAGCTATTCAAGGAGGTGGAGTTAGGCAGGATGGCGGGTCTGTTCAAAGACCCTCCATTCCCGTATCTTAGAATTTCGCCGTCGGGGGTGGTACCCAAGAAAGAGCTGAATAAATTCAGGCTCATACATCATTTATCCTACCCGGCCGGGTTGTCAGTTAATGATGGGATCTCACCTGATCTGTCTGCAGTTTGTTACGTTTCGTTTGACAGGGCTTTGGATTTGGTGAGAGCTGCGGGACAGGGTGTATTGATGGCAAAATCGGATATAGAAGCTGCATTTCACTTGCTTCCAGTTCATCCAGATAGTTTTTTCATTTGTTGGGTTGTGTGTGGGAAGAGGAATTTTATGTGGATCGTTGCCTGCCCATGGGTTGTTCTATTTTGTGTGCATATTTTGTGGAATGGGCAGTTCGGGATGTTGCAGGGGTCGACTCAGTGATTCATTATCTGGAAGACCTTTTCTGTGTAGGGCCAGCGGGGCCCTCGGTTTGTTCGTTGTTGCTGTTCACCTTGGAGTAGATAGCGCACAGTTTTGGTATTCCGTTCGCAAAGGAGAAAACGGAAGGGCCAGCAACAGTTTTGTGTTTTTTTCGGCATTGAAATTGATACGGTGGCCATGGAGTGTCGACTGCCAGAGGGGAAGTTGATTGATCTGAAGGCGTCACTCCGAGCATTCTTTTCTGCTAAAAAGGTGAGGTTGAGGGAGTTACAGTCTGTGATAGGAAAGCTGAATTTCGCGTGTCGCATTATGCCGATGGGGCAGATATTCAATAGGAGGTTGGCGAGTGCAACTGCGGGTGTCACATCCCCAAATCACTTTGTCAGGGTGACTAAGTGTGTTTTGGGACTCCTTTTTAGACAGGTACAATGGGAGGACATTATGGATGAGTAAGGTAATGTCCAATAGACAGCTGGAGCTGTTTACGGAAGCGGCAGGAGCTGCAGGCTTTGGAGCAGTTTTTCAGAATCATTGGTGTGTGGGTGAGTTGCCACAGTTATGGTGAGAGAAGGGGTACCTTTACACGCCGCTACTGGAGGATGGATTACAACCCGCTACTTCACGTGTACGAGCACGCACAAACGGTTACAAATGGGAAACGCACCACCTTTACACGCCGCCACAAGGTGCGCTACGCTACATCTACAGCTAGATACATCGCCGGGTGTCTCAAGTAGCCATCTGTAGCCCATCTTGCTCATTTACACACCGCTACAACCAACTAATATGGGCGTACCTGATGCAGCAGGGACAGCACATAGGCGTGCTACAATTGTGGATTACGAGACTCCGTACGCTGATAGGACAAAGCAATAATACCATGATTGGGCAGGCATCGCAGGAGGCTGATTAATACTTGACGTCTCGAGCAATTGTGTAGTGTGACTGGGCAGCTCCTTAAATATGCCGCCCTGTGCGGCGACAACCAATCGCAACGCAGGAGCTTCCTCCAATGATCGCTGAAGGGGGCGCGGAAACCCGGAGCCTGTGTCACGCCCCAGCTACATAGCATGGTGTAGAAACAACCCTTCTGTTCCTTCTTTACACGCCGATACAGCTCGCTACAATCGGCTTTGTAGCATCTGTTTGAGCATGCTCGAAGAGTATCTGTTGCCGGCTGTCTCGTCCCATCTTCACACGCCGCTACTACGGGCTATATTGGCGCTACAAGCTACATTTGTAGCCTGTAGCGGGTTGTATCCATCCTGTTGTAGCGGCGTGTAAAGGGCCCAAGGGGTTGGTTAAAAATTTAGCTTTGCTGGAGTTCTTTCTGATTGTGGTAGCGGTTGAGTTGTGGGGTTCGGACTTCGCAGGCAAGAAGGTTTACTTGCATTGTGATAATATGTCGGTGGTCCATTCCATTAATACTCTCTCTGTGAAATCACCACCGGTAGTGGAGTTGTTGAGACATCTAGTGCTGCGTTGTTTGGACATTAACATTTGCGTCGTGGCGAAGCATGTGCCAGGCGTGGAAAATGAGGTAGCTGATGCGCTGTCCCATTTTCAATTTTGCAGGTTCCGGAGCCTGGTGTCAGGAGCAGACGAGGAGGGAGAGCTGGAGTGGTTGTGGGATGTGGCATCGGTTTAGCCTTGAAGGGATTAGGAGATCGGTGACCGAGGCTACTTGGTGCCGATATCAGTCGGTGTGGTATGAATGGGAGGACTTGGAGTGGAGCAGCTTATTGGGGCCAAGCTATGATGGAAGGGTTTTTGGGGTGTTGACGTTTGTGAGCGAGGATTTTTCAGTAGGCCGGTCAGTATCAGTTATGGGGCACAGGTTGGCCGCTTTAGCATTTTGGTTCAAGTTGCAAAAGGTTAAAGATGCAAGAAAAGGATTTATTGGTGCGGCAGGCCATGAAAGGTTTTAAGAAGTGGGCGAGGGCCCAGGATACCAGGAGGCCTATTTCATTTCAATTGTTGGCACAGTTGGTGCGCAGTTTGGGGGAGGTGTATTCATCCCAGTATGAATGGAAATTGTTTACGGTTGCATTTGTTTTGGCATTTTTTGGGGCATTTCACATTGGCGAATTGGTTAGTCCCGCGAAGCATGGACAGGAAGTCTTTTGTTGGGGGATGTGGTGATCACGGAGGATCGGGTGGAATGTAAGTTGCATCGTTCTAAAACGGATCAGTTGGGTCGGGGACGCTTGGCGGTGGTGTATGGTATACCGTGACATCAGTTGTGTCCAGTTTTGCAGGTAGCAGGTTTTTTCAGGAAGCGCAGAGGATACCCTGGGTCCTTATTGCGACATGAGGATGGTTCTTCGTTGTCAAAATTTCAGTTCATATCAGTGTTGAAGGTTTGTTTGGCACGGGTGGGAGAGGTGCCAATTGATTATGGGTCGCAATTAGGGATGGGCGAATCTACTCGCTAGGACTCGTTACTCGGCGAGTAGTAAGGGACTCGCAGGACTCGGTACTCTGCGAGTTTCCCAGCGTTTACTCGCACGAGTCCAATGCAAATCAATGGCAAACGCTGACAAAACTAGGATTGCCATTGTCTTGCATTAGACTCGGCTACTGTGCCAGTGATAGCAGGGAAACTCGCAAAGTAACTGCTGTTACATTGCGAGCCAGTCCAGCTGTCTGCTCTGTGTGCTGGCTGCCGCAGCTCCAGGGTCCTAGAGCCCGCCTGCTCACAGAGATGATGTAGCAGTGCTGAGATTGTTCTCAGTCTGCTCATTCCCTGTGCATAGACATCTATATCTATGCACAGGGGATGTAGCAGAGAGGACATCGCGTTTTGGACTACGTCGGACGGAAGAGGATTTTTTTAATTAAAGATGGAGTCCCTAATGGCTTTTTTTTTTTATTTCTAATAAAAAATTTTCTCTGTGTTGTGTTTTTTTAACCCTTTATTGGAGATTCTTAGTGGCTGGGTCAAACGTGGCCTGACATTAAGAATCTCGGCTTAATACCAGCTTGTAAACAAAGCTGGTATTAACCCCTTTATTACCCAGCGTGCCACCGCCACCAGGGCCGCTGGAAGAACGGGGTTCAGCGCCAGAGGATGGCGCTTCAATGAACGCGCCATCTTCTGGGGCGGCTGCGGGCTGCAATTTGCAGCGGGGGGTGTCCAGAAAGCTTGGGCATCCCTGCGCTGCGGATTCCAGCCCCCAGCTGCTTAGCTGTACCTGGCTAGACATAGAAATTGCGCGGAGCCCCACGCATTTTTTTTAAATTATTTAATGAAATTCATGAAATGAATTAAAAAAAAGGGCTCCCCTATATTCTTGTGTCCGGCCAGGTACAAATAGGCACCTGGGGGTTGGGGGCAGCCCGTCGCTGCCTGCTGGATCTGGCTGGTTCCAGAAATACGGCGAAGCCCACGTGAAATTTTTTTCTGACAAATCCATAAAACAATGTAAATAAAAGGGACTGCATCTTTATTAACCCCTGGACCATGGGCGAGGGCTTAATAAAGATGCAGCCCTTTTTTAGGATTGTTTTATTGATTTTTCAGAAAAAAAATTACATGGGCTTCGCCGTATTTCTGGAACCAGCGGATCCAGCAGGCAGCGACGGGCTGCCCCCAACCCCCAGGTGCCTGTTTGTACCTGGCCAGACACAAGAATATAGGCGAGCCCTTTTTTTTAATTATTTCATGAATTTCATGAAATAATTAAAAAAAAAATGCGTGGGGCTCGCGCAATTTCTGTGTCTAGCCAGGTACAGCTAAGCAGCTGGGGGGTGGAATCCGCAGCGCAGGGATGCCCAAGCTTTTGGCACCCCCCGCTGCAAATTGCAGCCCGCAGCCGCCCCAGAAGATGGCGCGTTCATTGATGCCCATCCTCTGACGCTGAACCCCGCTCTTCCAGCGGCCCTGGTGGCGGTGGCACGCTGGGTAATAAAGAGGTTAGGGCCAGCTTTGTATTATCAGCTGGCCCTAAGCCCGAAATTTATGGCGGTCACGCCAATATTAGACATGACCGCCATGAATTTCTATTAAATTGTTTTAAAAAAAACACAACACAGAGAAATTTTTTTATTAGAAATAAAAAAAAAAGCCATTAGGGACTCCATCTTTAATGAAAAAAATCCTCTTCCGTCGACGCAGTCCAAAACCGATGTCCTCTCTGCTACATCCCCTGTGCATAGATATAGATGTCTGTGCACAGGGAATGAGCAGACAGAGAACAATCTCAGCTCTGCTACATCAGGCAGCAGGCGGGCTCTAGGACCCTGGAGCTGCGGCAGCCAGCACACAGAGCAGACAGGACTCTTATCTGTGCGAGTTTCCCAGCGATTACTTGCAAAGTAAACGAGTCCAATGCAAATCAATGGCAAAACTAGGATTGCTTCAGGCTGAAGCTTCCGAGACACATCTGTGATTTGTAAATCGCACACTACTCGCTATTACTCGCTTCCCCATTTATTAACATTGGACACGCTAGACTCGCAACGAGTAGCGAGTCCCGGGCTCGGACTCGCTAGAGTCAAGCGATTCGAGTAATTTAGGACTCGCCCATCACTAGTCGCAATCCTTTCGTATAGGGACGGCGACAGAGGCTTCTAGATGGGGGTTGAGTGATGAGTTGAGCTGTCAGATTGAGAGTCTTCTCATTTTCGCCTTTATGTGCGGCCACAATTTGTTGAGGGGAAATGAGAATTGACCGTGTGGGGAGGATGGCGTTGTTGTTTAATGCAGGGAGTTTAACTGTTGTATGATGTGTTTGTTGGTGTACCTTAATGGTGTTTATTTTATAGGTGAGTGTTTGGTCTGGATACTCGGGCACTCCTACGTTTACTGGGGAGTGTGGCGCCCTGCTCACGCAGGTAGCCACAGCCTTCCCTACTGCACAGCTGGGTTTTCACAGCAGGTACCTACTACATGCAACACCTTCCACCTCGGCACAGTAGGGGGAGCTAGCCTCACTGACTTTAGGCGAGATCCCCTATAAATACTGCTGCTGGGGGAGGAGTTAGTTAGTGTGCAGACGCTAGGAGAGCTGCGAAGATGTCCTGGTGATCGGTGCCGCGGTTAGGCCCGAACCAGTGACCCTTCTACATTCAGCCAAGCCTGGGAGTGGGGACAGAAGGCATGGAGCTCAGCCAAGGGAGAAGAGAAACTAGTGGAAGTTCACTCAAGACATACCGGACTTCGGGGATCTGCACCTGCAGGATTACTCCATGACTTCAAAAAACCCGGCACACCGTAGAGACTTCAGTCACCCGATCCACCTGCGTACCCAGAATGAGGGAGCCAGACACCGTAATGAAAGGCCAAACAGTGGTGATCATAGAGGGTAACCCGTGCACTGCACAGGAGGAGAGAGAGAGAGGACCAGAGAAAGTGAGGAGGCCAGTCGTATTGCATACAGACGGGGCTTCAGCGACAACAGGGAACTTGAAGAGGCCTTATATCCACTTGCTGTGGAAACTCACTGTGCACCTGGTCACCTGACAGTGCTCTGGACATCTTTACCTGTGCATAGGTAAAAGAGACTTCTTCAGAGTGTGTGCGTTATTCCTCTCCATCATCAGCCTCTCTATAGACTGCCGTATTGCTTCTTACCCTGGCCACCAGTCCCACTTCAAGCTGCCCCTTTTCTCTACGCTGCCCCGGAGAACCAGCTCCACCTGTATGGAGCTTTGCCATCCTTGCCACAATACCATCGCCCTCCAGAGGACTGTGGTGGCGCTGGTGAACCATCACCAGGTACTACAGGTGGCGTCACGTGACAATAACTGTTATCCCCTGTATATAACCCCTTACTGAAGTGTCACCCAGGCCATGAGCTCAGGCGCTGCCGCCCGTGACATCCCCGTGAAAACACCCTCCGAGCCTGATGCTCGAGTACCCCAGGGCCTGGGGCTTGACATATATCTCTGGCGCTCACGAATAGGATCTCGTGCCCGGTATTACCAGGTACTGTGTGCCATGACTTCAACTGTATTGAGTGACTGTTAAACTACGCTGCCATTACTGCGCAGAAGAGTGGGAAGAAAGGGGGCATGTTGGCCTGTAGAGCGCGAAACTGAAGCCCACCCCTCGCTCAACCGAGCATTCCCGAGCGCCGTGGCCTAGTCCGGAAATTCTCGAACTGATTAATTATTTGAACACTGGCTGTAATTCACTAGGGGTCCTCCAGCATGTCGGCCTCCTCCAGCGACGATGACAGTACGTTCGCTGATCCTAGGAATTACCCCGAAGCAACCATCGCTGGCTCTAATAGTACTGCCAGCGCCACAGCACACCGGGCTTAGTTGCCTCGATCATGCCTATCTCACTCCCATACATTCCGTGAGCTAAGTGGTTGCCCCAGTATGATGGTCGCCCTGATAAGTTGGATGTTTTTAGGAGAAAAATCACTGGTGTCCTGGACATGTATGCGATGAACGGTCAGCAGCGCGCTGCTGTGGTACTCGGAGAGTTAACTGGCGCAGCAGAGAAAGAGAGTGAGTCCTGGTCAGCTGCTGAACGGAGATCAGCGGCCACAATATTTGACAAATTGAGAGCTACTTTTGAGGAGTGCAATGAGGCTGATATACGCATGCGCTTTCATCACTGCTACCAGAGGCCAGGAGATGATATCAGAGCTTACGCCTGGCACCTAGAGGAAGCATTTCGAGCCCTTAAGCATGTCAGCCCTGCCAGTGTACCCGATGAAAATAAGCTCTTGATTGAAAAATTCACCCGGGGGCTGCTATCCCCGAGGACAATAAGACTGTACGTTGGTGGTCTCTGAGCAACCCAGAAGATGACTTTAACACCCTGAAGGAAATGGCCATAAAAGGGTTGCGACCAGTGGAGACCCATGAAGCTGCCATTAAACAGTGGTGCAGTGGTGAGGCAAAAGCTACCCCGAAACCAGTACCCGTGTCTGCAGCCACACACATTGTACAATCTTCTCAGCCTGACAAGTATGACTCTGTGTGCTGAGATGCGTGCTGAAATGCGCCAAATGAGCAAAAACATAACCAAGGTGATGGAAGCTCTACAGCTGCAGCAGAATCAACAGCCAGCGCCAACACCCCAGCCCTGACCTCAACCACTGATTCAACTTGCTGACAGTCCAGAGGATGTACCCTGGATGAGAGCAAAGCAAGCCACAGCGTACCGAGGGAGAACCACCGACTGCTACAGCTCCACTGGGGAGCCCATCTGCCGCCGCTGTAACCGAACCGGCCACATCGCCAGGAGCTGTCATTTAAATCGGCTGACCCTGGGGGCCAGGGCCAAACCTCATGAGTAACTCAACAGGGCCCAGCCACCTGGTACAAAACCTTCATTGGACAGAGGCGGTTCCTGTCAATTGTACTAGATGGCATCCCGACACCTGCTCTGCTGGACACTGGGTCACAAGTTACCACCATCCCCCTATATCCTTTTTAAGAAGTACTGGGCTGATGCAGAACTGAAACTTGCCATAGACTTCACCCTCAACGCATCTAATGGTGAACCGATTACAGTAATGGGCGTTAGAGAAGTACCAATAAAGGTGGGGAGGGTGGAATTGCAAAACCAAGGGGTTCTAGTAGTAGCAGAAGCAAGTAATGCAAATGACCGCTATATAATACTTGGTACAAATGTTGTTAGCAACTGCATGGGAGAAGTTTTGTCTTTGCTTCAACAGATTGCAGATACTGCCAAACCTGGTCAGAGGAAGGTCCTTCAGTGTGAGATAAAAGCCCTCCTGCACCATCAACAGGTAACAATTACAGGTGGTGAAATTGATACTGCACGGGTAACAGACCGTTTCCTATTGTGATTCCCCTGATAAGTGAAATGATGAATTGGTGTCGAGCAGCTATAGGTTTGAGAGGGCAGGACTACCAGGCATTAGTGGAGCCCATCAGCACATAGCACAGACCTCCACTCTTGTCAGCCAGGGGGGTGGTTGATGTATACAATGGGAGAGTACAAGTTCGCATCTTAAACTGTGGCAGTGAAGAGATGAAGTTACTCAGGTATGCAACCATTGCTAAATTGTACACAGTAACCAACAACGAGATCCAAGCAGTGGGACCCTTACCCCATACCAAAGGGGCAAAACCTGATAATACAACAGGGCCACTGGAGGACTGGTGCCAGCAACTCCATGTCGGAACTGACACCACTCCTGTGTACGAAAAGCAAGGTGTTTATGACTCACCGCGGCCGTGGACTCCGGTTTAGACAGGCTGTAGCTTCTTCCTCCTTGTCACGGGTGGACCGCGCCTGCCGGTAGTGGGGCCCGGTTGAGTGCAGATCAAAAAGTTGAAGACGTCTTATGGGAACAGATTAAGGGGTTAATTGTTTCGTAACGCCACCTATAAGTAGTTCGGTAAGTCTTACCGATGCTGCGGGGCCTTCGGGGGATGGATAGCAGCAAGATGGAACACTCCCCACAGGCTGATCGGTGATCCCCGGAGGCTGGAGCTGCTCAAGATGTTGTGCGGCAGCTGCGGTTACCTTGTGTGCAGACGGACTTAGTCATAAGGAAACACAGACACTGTAAGTCTCTGTAACGGGTCTTTACTGTAACCAGCAGACAGTACATGGCATACAGTGTGTAGATAGCAGACCGGGTGGACTCAGCAGTGATAGGTGTCCCTCAGAGATCCGCGGTGTTCCTCCATACTAACTAAGTAATGCCGTTGTCGCCTGGGAATACCAGATCGGGTACAGGGAGGCTGCTTCAATCCCTATCCAAAGTATACGTGATGGATGTTTTGGGGAGCCTTGGGTCCCTTGGTGGGTACACCGCTGGTTAGACTACTGGAATTTGGCTGGTGGTGGGGTGCTCCTGGAAAGATGCTCCTCCACGCCTCTGGTTCGCATAGCAGAGCTGAACTGCTGCTAGCTTCGGTACCAGCAAACCGGCTGTATAAGGGCACGGGAGTCTTTGGGAACCCGTTTCTTTGATGCCCATGATTGGTAGGGAGATGGCCGGTAGAAGGTGGCCAGGGGGCTGCACCGGCTGTTCAACCCCCTCACCTAAGTTGCAGAGCTGGGAGTCTGCAGGGGTCTTCTAAGTTGCTGTTACTTCTCCAGACCCGAGACTAGAACTTTCTAAGCCTGGACTAAACTTTCACTACACGCTACTCTTGCACTCCGCCCACCAGGACCTTGATTGGCCCTCTATGCTAAGTGAGGCATGCAGAGTATGGATCTCTGAGTTAACCACATAACTGCTGGGTCAGAGAATATTGCTGCTGCATTTATGGCTGCAATACCCTCCTGTGACGCACTCGTTGCGGGGCGCCACAATCCCCCTTGGTGAAATACGCTTGTCCCCAAGTGTCATACTTCCCAACATTACAGAGAATTTTTATATTTTTATGACAGACATGAAATTTACACTTTTATTAAAGAAACAGGTAAATATTCGCTTTGTTGTTGCAGCAAAAAGAACAGGTTAACACATTGCGCAGACCGCGGCGGTGGTCGGCTGTCCTTAGTTTAAAAGTTCAGGCTGTAGCCGCCAAGTCGCGGTGTTATTTGCAAAAACAGGAAGAAGTCTCTTGGCAAAGTTCAAACAACAGAGTCACTTGTGGAGGGCAGTGTTCCGGACCCGTATAGCGAACCACCCGTCACAGCATACATATCGCTCATAGGTTACAATGTCCCCTCGCGGTAGGTGCGATTCCACATCACGGCTCCCCACAAACACTTCCGTACACACACCCTCCTCCTTTATGAATCCCCACCCGGTGGATAAGTTAAAGGTGCTCACCCGTCCGGTTTTACGGAGTTCATCAGGCAATGGAGATTGGCGGCGGGCTTCGGCGCGAGCCTGCATGTTGGCGCGTAGACGAGCCTGCCACTCCTCCCTTCAGATGCGTCGTACCTCTTCGTCGAAGCGGTGTGGCGTGTGGATACAGTCACTACGGCGTGCTGGTTGTTGAACGGCTGGAGTCTGGTGGGCAGTCTGGATTGGAACCCGGTTGAACGGAACTGGAGAAGATGTTGCTGCGGCGGCACCCGACCAGCGTACCCGAGCAGATCGCCCGGCAGAAGGATCCTTGGTGTCTCCCCAGGCAAATCCGGTGTAGAGGTCCTCAGCTGGGCTGTAGGTCTCGTCGTCATCATCCTCGATCTCTCCCTCGATGACCACGCCGGGCTGCTCGGCTAACGGAGACGTTGTAATGGGGTCCTCTGGGTCGATGGGTGGCTGTGCTGCAAAGTTCTCGAGGTCGTCTTGCAGGGCTTCCAGGCTGCCTGCCTCTTCTTCTGTAGCAGCGAGTAACGGTGTTTCGATCCCGGTCACCAGGTAGGCCTCAGTAATTGCAGAGGAGACCTCCGGTTCAGGGGAGAAACAGGCGACAGTCTCGGTAGTGGTGAAACTAGTCGCAGGTTCCGCAAGTGGAACCAGGTAAGTATTCGGTTCTTCCTTGGAGCGAGTTACAAGCTCCGGCTCAATCGCGGTTTCAGTTCCAGGCTCTGGAGCGGGATAAGCGGTGGCTTCTACCGGGATGACACAGTCTATCGGCTCTGGAGACGAGGCTGGACAAGTGGTCGGCGTGGGCGAGGCGGTACTGAAACTCGAGATGTCGTCCGGCCCTGGAGTGGTTGCACCCGAGCGGCTCTGCTGCATCGCACGATGTAGTCTGCTGCCCAAGCTCGCGCTCCTGTAAGACCTGTTAACATTTATATATATGGTCAAAGGACTGTTTTGTGAACTCTTCCTTGTGTTATACTGCCACCTGCTACCAAAAAAGAAAGGATAGCAGAGATAAAACCCCCTGCTGCTGAGAGTGACATGGTACAGTCCAGGAGATGGATGGGTGGGGTCTCCAGAAGGAGAGGAGAGACCTCTTCCATGTGTGTTGCAGAGAGAGACACAGACCTAAAGAGACTGGATGTGGAGTGAGGTGCCAGACAGCACGATCAAGGCAGAGATCCCAGACAAGGACTGCACTTGAGAGACGCCTGTCAGCGAATTACGGGCCCCAACGGCAACGAGGTACCTCGCAGTAAAACTTGCAGTAAAGTGTGCACACTGTTTTAGTTAGGGAGAGATAGGAAAAGACTGCAGTTCGATATACAAGTACTAGAAAGAAAACAAACACTCTGCGTCTCGCTCGATAAAGACTTTGCATTTCTTTATTTAAAGACATTCAGAAACCTTGCATTCTCGGCAAACTAGTCACAGTGGTTATATATATTGTATTTACTGTTGCACACCTTCCCGCTCCTTACCCTTCTTTCCTGCACTTTTCCCTCAGTTGCATTAAAAGTGCATTTGTTTAACACTCTGTGTTCCGTGCAGTCCTTGCGTATCCAGTCACCTGTGGGCTATTACACTCCAACTGTGGATCGTCCATTCAACGGTTTCTAGGAGCCGTACCCGGAGGTCTTGCAGAGCTTCTTGCCAGAAGTCGGGGCTGCCGTCGATATTGAGGACAGGACCCGGACCCAGATGGCCTATTGCTGCTCTGGCCTCGGCTTCCACTTCTTGCATCAGGTCTCTCAGTCTTAAGCTGGCCATGTCTAATGGAGGAGCCACACCCGTCTCTACCCGGTAGCTGTACTGGTGAAGAGCTGGTGAAGAACGGTCTGTCTGACACTCCCATTTCCTTTGGGCTTTTGTAGTCCAATCGTGGGAAAAAGTCTTTGGGGTCCGCCCCCATGGTTGATTCGAGCAATCAGGGCGGACAATGATTTTGGCGCCTTTGCCTTTAGCCCTCCCACGATGAGGGGCGGTGGCTCACCCCTGGGCTTGCACGTGGCGGCTCCTCATGGCGGGGACGCCATCTTGGCCCAACGGTGAAAAGGCGGGAAAAGTTCTTTTAGGGACGAACAAAGTCCAAATTGTAGACATTAAAGTCGTTTTAAAGCACATGATACCCGTTAGGGAACGGGCCTGCTCGTATCCTGTTCGTGACGCCATTTTCTGACTCACCGTGACCGGGGTGTTCACGTCACAGGCGTTGACTCTCCTCTTGTCACGGAACCGCGCCTGCGGCTGTGAGGCCGGTGGTCCAGATCAATAGGGGGAATGGCTGAACAGTAGGGGATAAATTGTCTCGTGACGCCACCCATGAGTAGTTCGGTAAGTCTTACCGACGCTGCGGGGCCTCCGGGGGATGGATAGCAGCAAGATGGAACGCTCCCCACAGGCTGAGCAGAGATCCCCGGAGGCTGGAGCTGCTCGAGATGTTGTGCGGCAGCTGCGGTTACCTTGTGTGCAGACGGATGTAGTCATAAGGAAGCACGGACACTGTAAGTCTCTGTAACGGGTCTTTACTGTAACCAGCAGACTGTACATGGCATACAGTATGTAGATAGCAGACCGGGTGGACTCAAAAGTGATAGGTGTCCCTCAGAGATCCGCGGTGTTCCTCCATACTAACTAAGTAATGCCGTTGTCGCTCGGGAATACCAGATTGGATAGGGATTGAAGCAGCCTCCCTGTACCCGAAGTATACGTGGTGGATGTTTTGGGGAGCCTTGGGTCCCTTGGTGGGTACACCGCTGGTTAGACGACTGGAATTTGGCTGGTGGTGGGGTGCTCCTGGAAAGCTGCTCCTCCACGCCTCTGGTTCACATAGCAGAGCTGAACTGCTGCTAGCTTCGGTACAAGCAAACCGGCTGTATAAGGGCATGGGAGTCTTTGGGAACCCGTTTCTTTGATGCCCGTGATTGGTAGGGAGATGGCCGGTAGAAGGTGGCCAGGGGGCTGCACCGGCTGTGCAACCCCCTCTCCTAAGTTGCAGAGCTGGGAGTCTGCAGGGGTCTTCTAAGTTGCTGTTACTTCTCCAGACCCGAGACTAGAACTTTCTAAGCCTGGACTAAACTTTCACTACACGCTACTCTTGCACTCCGCCCACCAGAACCTTGATTGGCCCTCTATGCTAAGTGAGGCATGCAGAGCATGGATCTCTGAGTTAACCACATAACTGCTGGGTCAGAGAATATTGCTGCTGCATTTATGGCTGCAATACCCTCTGTGACGTACTCGTTGCGGGCGCCACATTACGGTAGTCAAGAATTGAACCCATTCTTTAGTAAATAATTTGACTTTGGTAGGATAAAAGGATGCAACATCATATCCACAGGTACACATCCACCAATCAAAGAGCGGAATAGCTATTCCATGCACATTATCAGAACAATGTTACAGGACATGAAGATTGGAGAGTTAAAAGATAAGCAGTATCCCGACAGCTCCATGTCCAAGTCGAAAAGATGCAGATGAGCAATTGTGTAGACATATAGCAAATAAACAATAACACAGAAGGATGCTACGTTTACCATGATATAAGTCCCTGGTGAAGCTCCATTATGTTCCTTAGTTCCCAGGAAGAAAGGGTGCTGTATGAGAAGATGCGAGAAATAGGCAATTCACAATACCATAAAGGGCTGTTAATTTAACTGTATAGCATTTAGCTACGTTGAAGATGCCAAGAACTTTCCACAGATCATAGTGGGTAATGGACGGATGTCTGATATGGATGGAGACATGCATCAATACCTATAGAGGAATTTAACTCCATATCTATGCAGAAGTGTGATTTGATGGGTATGTTGGGCACAAATTAACGGGGATGAAGCTCGGAAACGAAACCATCCAAATGCCACCTGTTAAAGCCAAGAGTACAGTACCTGGGACACAGTCAGTGCCGAAGGCGTGGCCCCTGATCCAGACAAGGTGACTGCTATCAAGCAGTGGCCAGAACCCAAGACCCTGTAGGAAGTATGTCAATTCCTGGGACTGGTGGGCTACTATAGGAGGTTCATAAAGGAGGACACCAAGAAGGCTGCTCCCCTGCATAACCTCTTAGCAGGCCAGCCCAAGAAGGGCAAGTCTAAGGATTCTCCGTGTGAGTGGGGCAAGGAACAAGAGGAATCGTTCCAGATGATGAAGGAGGCCCTGACAGGAGAATAAATCCTTGCTTACCTGGACTACAACCTGCCATTCCTGCTGTACATGGATGCCAGCAATGTGGAACTAGGAGCCGTCCTTTCTCAGAGGCAAAAGGGCAAAGAAAGGGTGATCGCCTATGCCAGTCAGAAGCTGCGCCCCACAGAGAGGAACCCAGAGAACTACAGTTCCTTCAAGCTGGAATTCCTGGCCTTGGTCTGGGCCGTCACAGAAAGGTTTAAGCACTATCTAGCATCTGGTAAGTTCACAGCCTACACGGATAATAATCCACTGACCCACCTGGAGACTGCAAAGTTGGGAGTCATGGAGCAGAGATGGGTGGCCAGACTGTCCAACTACCAGTTCACCATCAAGTACCGGGCTGGGCAGCAGAATGGAAACGCGGATGCCTTGTCCCGAATGCCTCACCTATCAGATGTGGGCGTGGATGAAGATGAGCTAGAAGAAGTGGAGTACCTGCATTCCATCAATTAAGAGTAACTCAGTGTCAGCAGACCCGTAAAGACGCTCCTGTGAGAATAGTGAACCCGTCGCTACATTTTGGTTGGAAGGAAGTGCAAGACAATGACCCGGCTGTCAGCTTGATAAAGAGGCTGATAACCCAGGAGTCAGCGATGCTGCCAGAAAATCCTCAACCAGAATCCAAACATTTGTGGAATGAGAGGAGCAAGCTGTTCATTTACCAGGAGAAGCTCTGCTGAAGACACATCAACCGAGGACTCACGAGGTGGTCTGGCAAATCATTGTGCCAAAGTCAGGTGCAGATGGTGTTGAACATCTACCACAACCAGACTGGTCATTTTGGGTGGAAGAAGCTGGAAATGCTACTGAAAGATAGGTTCTTTTGGGTAGGCATGCGTGGATCCATTGAGAGGTGGTGTAAGAATTGTGGACCCTGCAGCCTTAGAAGAAAGGACTTAGAGAGCCATAAAGCATCGCTATAGCCCATAGTGACGAAACAGCCTCTGGAAATTGTAGCCCTGGACCACGTAAAACTGACTCCAAGTAGATGGCTACACATACGCGTTGACCATGGTAGACCATTACTCGAGGTTCCTGATGGTTGCCCCTGTGAAAGACTTGACAGCTGCCACCGCTGCCAGAACATTCCAAAATGTATTCTGCAGACCATTAGGTTATCCGGAACAGATCCTAATGGACTAAAGTTCAGCTTTTGAAGTGGAGATCTTCCAAGAGTTCTGCCACATGTATGGGTGCAAGAACATAAGGATGACCCCATATCATCCCCAAACCAACGGATTATGTGAGAAAATGAACAATATCACCATTGACATGTTGAAGATCATACCCTTGGAAGAAAGGAACCAATGGCCGGAGAAACTGTCACGTTCTACTGACGGACTCCACACGTGGACCCACTGGACCGCGTAGAGCGGATGCTGATACCGGGATGACAGAGAGACGGACCAGTAAAGTAGAGTCAACAGGTTTATTAACAACACACACACCCACGCCCCAGGGGAGGGCCACACGGCCACAGCACCAGAACACCACCGAAGGAGGCCCCGGAGCGCTTAACCCCTATACAGGGATTCCGCCGGTACCAACCTCGGGAGGGACCGATGAAGCGGACACGGGTGTTGAACCGACCCAAGGCAACGTGGGAAACAATACAGCAACCGGGTATAGGATCGGAAACGGGGACCCGGGAACACGGGGAATCCGGAGCCAGGCTTGAGACCGCTTGGAAGAGAACCGGGAAGCAGGCCGAGACCACTGGAGTCAGCGAGGAGCCAGCACAGGAGGAATCTGCAGGAAGGAACACACTGAAATCAGGTAACAAGCCAAATAAGGAGCGACCTGACCAGACCAGAAATGGCAACTCCTCAAGGAGGAAGTTGCCCTGGCCCCAACTGACTGGAAACAGGAAGTTTATATCATAGCAGGGCAGTCCTGATTGGCAGGACACAGAGGGATGGTGATTGGCTGAGGGGAGGAGCATGCTCCCTGCAGTCTCTCCAGCAGAAACAGGTTTGGAGATGCAGTTTCATGTGCTCAAGCAGTAGCCCCGGAAAGGGAGGAGAAGAGCAGTGCTATTCCAGCAGAGGGTGCTGAAACCCTGCGGCAGACCCTCGAGGGGTAACAGTACCCCCCCCTCTAAGCCCCCCCCCGGACGGAGACCGGCAAGGAACCCGCGCAGGGGGCTTCGGGCATCGGCGTCCGCCTCCCCTGTCCCGAGGGCAGAAGGGACCCGAGGGCGGTTGTTTGGGCGTCCCGCGTGGAGACACAGCTCCAGCCGGAGCTCCCGTTGGCAGCACGAGAACGGAACCTGGGCTTCCTGTCGTGCTCAGCAGGCCGGCAAGCAGATCATCCATAGAGGACATATGGGATGACATCCGATTCTGGCTCTCTCTCAGATGGTCCAATTCCTGTCGGAGACTCAGCATCTGGGAAGAGAGAGTGGGATCAACAGTAGAGGGCGCCCCCAAGCGGGCCTCCAGAGACTGGATAAATGCCACAACCTGTTCGTGACTCTGGCGGAGTGCGGTTAGCTCTCTTTGGACATCAAACCTGGTATCAGCGGGGTCCATGGCCAGGGCAAAATCTGTCACGTCTTACTGACGGACTCCACACGTGGACCCACTGGACCGCGTAGAGCGGATGCTGATACCGGGATGACAGAGAGACGGACCAGTAAAGTAGAGTCAACAGGTTTATTAACAACACACACACCCACGCCCCAGGGGAGGGCCACACGGCCACAGCACCAGAACACCACCGAAGGAGGCCCCGTAGCGCTTAACCCCTATACAGGGATTCCGCCGGTACCAACCTCGGAGGGACCGATGAAGCGGACACGGGTGTTGAACCGACCCAAGGCAACGTGGGAAACAATACAGCAACCGGGTATAGGATCGGAAACGGGGAACCGGGAACACGGGGAATCCGGAGCCAGGCTTGAGACAGCGATCCGCTTGGAAGAGATCCGGGAAGCAAGCCGAGACCACTGGAGTCAGCGAGGAGCCGGCACGGGAGGAATCTGCGGAAAGGAACACACAGAAATCAGGTAACAAGCCAAATAAGGAGCGACCTGACCAGACCAGAAATGGCAACTCCTCAAGGAGGAAGTTGCCCTGGCCCCGACTGACTGGAAACAGGAAGTTTATATCATAGCAGGGCAGTCCTGATTGGCAGGACACAGAGGGATGGTGATTGGCTGAGGGGAGGAGCATGCTCCCTGCAGTCTCTCCAGCAGAAACAGGTTTGGAGATGCAGTTTCATGTGCTCAAGCAGTAGCCCCGGAAAGGGAGGAGAAGAGCAGCGCTATTCCAGCAGAGGGTGCTGAAACCCTGCGGCAGACCCCCGAGGGGTAACAGAAACTACCAGATTTGGTTGACACAGAGGAGCACACAAGGTCAACCCCCTCTAGGTATGGAGAGTGGGCACAGTAAAAAGGTCAGATGTAGAATAAACGGCAGCAGTAATATGTAAATAGCAGTGTACATAGTAGTGTACAGAAGGGTGGAGGAACTGGTCCCAGCCCCATGCACATTAAGTTGGGAACAGAAAGTGCTTGGGGTGGGGAGGTACCAGGTCTCCTAAGCAGAGACACCCATAGGGAAATGTGTTTATTAAAAATGTGGACTTTTGAAAGACTTTTCCCTTTTCTTACCCGGAGCGTACAGAGACTTTACTGTATAGACTCTTGTGAACTGAACCTTTCCCTTTGAACTTTTCCCGGATTACAATTAAAAAGGACCATGGTTACAGGACTGGTGTGATAACAAACTTCTCTTTTTCAAAGCCTGCGGTGAAAGGACTAGCACCGTATGGACTTACCTGTTTTAATATTTTACATCTTTTTCAGTGGTATTTGTAAATTTTTATATTTTGAGACTTTGTAAATATGTTACCTGTCATTTTTGTTAATTATTGTTATTCCTTTTGTTTAAAAACAAAAATGCTCAGTCCAGGAGTACTGATGTTGACTAGGGGGGTATGTGGCGCCCTGCTCACGCAGGTAACCATAGCCTTCCCTACTGCACAGCTGGGTTTCCACAGCAGGTACCTACTACATGCAACACCTTCCACCCCGGCACAGTAGGGTGAGCTAGCCTCAATGACTTTAGGTGAGATTCCCTATAAATACTGCTGCTGGGGGAGGAGTTAGAGTGTGTAGACGCTAGGAGAGGTGCGAAGACGTCCTGGTGATCGGTGCCGTGATTAAGCCCGAACCAGTGACCCGGAGTGGCCCTTCTATGGGCAGCCAAGCCTAGGAGTGGGGACAGAAGGCATGGAGCTTAGCCAAGGGAGTAGAGGAACTAGTGGATGGTCACCCAAGACGTACCAGACTTTGGGGATCCGCACCTGCAGATTACTCCAGGACTGCAGAAAACCCCAGCACACCGTGGAGACGAAGTCATTCATGGGTAGTGACTTCGTAAAAGGATTTGAGAACTTGTGGGTGTAGGTCCTGCAAATTCAGGGAAGAGGTATTTAACGATGGAACGTTGATACCTCACACCCAGGTCGGTTGGTCACGGCCGAGGTGGTCCTCTGGGCGGGTTTTAGGACAAGACCAGGGGATATAAAAATTATGGTTGTTTCTGGGATGGACCTTTTCGTTTTAGGTTGTATGGTTATGTTATGTGTATATATATATCGGTTATGGTTAAATTAAGTGGCAGCATGGAGAGCCGCATAAAGATATATATATACTTGTTAAAATAAAGCTGTGGCCATTCGTCCAATATAAGTAGTCATGTCATTATTTATGGGTTGTGTTAAAAGTAAGACAGAGGTATCCCTCATAGCATCGTCATGTGCCCATCTTTCTACTCTTCTTTTAGTACTGTTCCTGTCATGATCACCTTCTTGTCCTGGTCCTCTTCATGTATAATGCCCCATCCTAGTCCCCTTCTTTTGATAATGTGCCCATCCTGGTCCCCTTCTTGTAATATTGTACTTATTTTGCCATGTTTTCCATATAGACATTCATACAAACACAAAAAAGTTTCTTCTCACCTCTCCTTTATTCCCTTGGCTTCCTCTTTTCTGCACATGCGGGCCACAGGCACCGTAGATCCCTTTGCCATCGTGAGTCAGTCCAGTGGGGTATCGATGTTAGCACTTTACTGCAGTAAAATTGTCCTTGGATGCACATTCAATTGATATGTCTTGCTGGTGCTGCGCAGAGACAAGCTTTTTGGCGACGCTATACCAATGCTAGCCACTGGCTGTTATTGATATAACTGAGAAGAATTGAATGTGTGTCCAATGAAAATCCAAAGGTCATTATTTTAGAAAATTAAATTAGGGAGGATGAAGGGTTATATTTTCAAGATGGCCGCCGGGGGTGATGGTCACATGTAAGGAGGCTCCAGGCACTTGGACACCATCCACCGCATCCAAGCTCGCTTGTCTTCCCTACACACTACCAGCCTCACCGCTATGACCCCTGGACACCCCATCGACCATCTGGGCAACACAATCCATCCTGTGGCTGGCCAGACCGTGTGGCCAGCGGCCATGCCCTGCGGCTCCCCACCCGGGCCTGCGACCCCGGCCGCATCGGCACCCAGGCGCCCCCAACGGAACTGCACCCCTGGCACTGCACCCAACGGCACACCCCACTCTTCTTACCTGAGGACCCCCTCCACTAGGACTATGCTGGCACATCCCGATCCTGTGCCCAGGCCCTGAGCCGTGGAGACAGAGGCTGCAGCACTCACCCATCGTGCGCTCCTCACTGCGGCAGCCCCAGACCTCCTGTGCTGCCTGCCCGGTCCACCACCACCTGGACCCCACCAGTAAGTGCGGAGCCGCCGACCCCGCCCTCCACTCACCCCACAATCGCTGTGGGCCCTGACCGCTGCCTATCCTGCCCCCCTCCTGGGCTCCCGTGATGGTCCCTGACCTCCACGGCATTGCAGAGCTGCAGGCTGTGAGGGGCAGACGGCATAATCCACAAGGCCCATCGCAGCATAACCAAGCTGCGGACCAAGTGGGCGCGGACAGCGCTGTCCGTGGGACCCTACACAGCGGTGCGGGGCTGGGGGCTGAGCGGGGACTGGCGACGCCACCCGCGGTGCCCTGCTTCTGTCGGTCCCCCAGCCTGACATGGGGCCGGTGCTCCATTGCAGCTCCCAGCCTTCCCTGGCCTGTAGGTTGGGCAGAGGTGTCCATCTCCTACACCACATCCCTAGGCCTCTGACCATACCCCTCTGCTGCATTGACCCCTCTGCTGCATTGACCCCCTTTGCTGCATTGACCCTCTCTACTGCATTGACCCCTCTGCAGCAACCCCTCTGCCGCATGGACCCCTCTGGCTGCATCTGACCCCCGGCTGCCTCACAGACCCCTCTGGCAGCATTGGCCCCTCTGCTGCACAGTCCCCTATGCCTCATGGACTCCTCTGGCTGCAGTGACCCCTCTTCTGCATGGACCCCCCTGACTGCATATGACCCCTGGCTCCATTGGATCCTGACTGCACCTCAGCATCTCGCCCCTGGCGGCACCTGATCGCCCAACTGTATCTGACCACCGGCTGCTTCTGCCCGTGGCTGCACCACCCCACCACCGGCTGTGTTATCCCACCACCGGCTGCGCCACCCCACCTCCGGCTGCACCACCTCACCACCGGCTGTGCCACCACACCCCTGCATCATCTCATCCTTAGGCTGCATCATCTCATCCTCCGGTTGCATCATCTCATCCTGCGGCTGCATCACCCCATCCTCCGGCTGCGTCACCCCATCCCCTGGCAGCTTCATTTTGTCCCTAGCTTTCATCTCCCCCTGGACTGCATTTCATCCCTAGACCACAGCTACATCTTCTCATCCCTGGCTCCATCACCTCGTCCCCAACTCCACCATCTTGTCCCAGGCTGCTCGATCTCGTCCCCGGCTACATCTACCCCTGGACTCTAGCTCATCCCATGGTGGCATCCCATCCCGGACTACTCTTCACTACTGGGCAGTCGTCCACCACTATAACTCTCCTTCCTGCTGCACCTGACCCCTGCTGCGTCTGACCCTCGCTACTCCCCAGCTAACCATCTACAATGTTTTCGCTCCTTTACACTCTCACTCCCATCCTTCAGCACTACCTGCTTCCCCTGCTTATCCCTCCACCCAGCAACAATGAACTTCTCTCACCCTCCATCCTACCTAACTACCTCACCCACTTCTCTGAGCGATTCCATCACTTTCAATTCTCCATCTCCAAACAGGCACGCCCACCGCATAAACTCTCCTGCTTCCACCTGCTAACTCTCTCCCTGCTCCTCCTGCTTGCTGGCAGCATTTCCCCTAATCCCGCCCCCCCTCAACACATCCCCACACCCCACCCCACAGACCCATCACCAAATCTCGTAACCTCACCATCACCCACCCTCGCAAACTCACCAACTTTAGACCCATCCCCCCAGCCCCTGCTACCCCAATCTCCCTGCCATGCGCACTCTGGAACACCTGCTCAGTCTGTAATAAACTCCCATACATCCATGAACTCTTTATATCTAAAAAACTCTCATTCCTTGGCATCACAGAGACCTGGCTCACCCCCTCCAACACAGCCTTCCCTGCTACACTATCTTATGGCAGATTCAGTCTTTCCCACACACCCCCACCCCTCCGACAAACATGGCAGAGGTGTTGGCGTACTCCTGTCCAACACCTGCTCCCCCATTCCACTGCCTCCCTCTGCTACTCTCCCCTCTTTTGAAGCCCACTCTGTCCGCATCTTCACCCCCTGTAAC
The DNA here is from genome assembly GCA_033576535.1 of Allobates femoralis. Lineage (NCBI taxonomy): Eukaryota > Metazoa > Chordata > Amphibia > Anura > Aromobatidae > Allobates > Allobates femoralis. Next base: position 286,539,197 of record JARQOC010000002.1, on the reverse strand, counting down.
CTTCAGCTGGCCGTCATCTACCTACCACCCCCCTGGATCCATCCCCACCTTCCTCGACCACTTCACCACCTAGCTACTTCAATGCCTCTCTGCTGACATCCCCACCATCATTATGGGTCCCCACTGACACCGCCCACCCAACCGATTCTCAACTTCTTTCCCTGACCTCCTCCTTTGGGCTCTCCCAATGGTCCTCCTCTGCCACCCACATAGATGGCCACAAGGTGGACCTCATCTTTACCTGTCTTTGCTCCCTTACTAACCTCACAAACTTATCCCTCCCCCTGTCTGACCCCAATCTGCTGAACTTCTCCTCCCTCACCTCCCCTACTACGCCATCCCCTCTCTGAAAACTCGATCACCCGCACAGAAACCTAAAACATATCGATCTACACTCACTCTCAGAATCCCTTCTCCCTCTCGCCGACATAACATCCATACGCGACACAGACACTGCCACCACCCTCTACAACACCACATTAACCAAGGCCCTCAACCTAGCCACCCCCCTCACATACCCCGGTCCACGCACTAACAGACAACCCTGGCACACCACCCTCACTAAAGACCTGAGACGGGCATCCAGAGTTGCCGAGAGGAGATGAAAAAATCACACTCCGCTGAGCACTTTGCGCTGTTCAAACAGTCCCTCAGCGCCTTCAAGGCTGCACTTGCTGCTGCCAAGCAAACCTTCTTCTCATCCCCTAATAACCTTCCTGTCCCACAATCCCAAACAACTTTTCAAAACCTTAAATTCCTTACTCTGCCCGCCCGCTCCCCCTCCCTCTCCCTCTCCCCTTATCTCTGCTGAAGACTTTGCCTCCTTCTTCAAAGAAAAGATTGACAGAATCAGAGACAGCTTTGACCCACTGTCCCTACAGCCTCCCCTCTCGCCTATACTGCCCTCTCCTTCCACCAGCTGCTTCCCCCCCATAACTGAGGATCAGCTCTCCTCCCTCCTGTCAAAATCACACCTCACCTCCAGGGCCCACGACCTAATCCCATCCCACCTCATTTCCAGCCTCACCTCTTATCATCCCAGCCCTAACTCATCTTTTCAACCTATCACCACTGGCACCTTTCCCTCAGCCTTCAAACATGCCCTGATCACACCCATCCTCAAAAAATCCTCCCTCGACCCCACATCTGTCTCCAACTATCACCCCATATCTCTCCTCCCTTTCACCTCTAAACTACTTAAACTGCATGTCCACCCAGAGCTGTCCTCTAGTGTCGCCCCAGGGTGTGGGGTACTCGGGTATCAGGCGGCAAAAGGGTTAATTGTGTCACGGGGAATGGGTTCCGCACCTCACCCCGTGTCCTGGGGGATGGTTCTCTTGAAAAAGGGGGATTTTATATACAGGGGAGTATGTACAAGTTTATAGTTTGTCGTGATGCCACCTGCAGTACCTGATGAGATGTCACCAGTGCCGCCACAGTCCTCCGGAGGTTGGTGGTATTGCGGCTGAGATGGTTTAGTCCTCCGCAGCCAGGAGCATAGTAAGGGGAGGCAGGTTATAGTGGAGCTGAGATTGTTTAGAGAGAGCTGGAATAGTCTATAGAGGGTGCTGGGAGTAGAAGGGAAGAATGCACACACACAGAAGCAGTCTCTTTTACTGATGTTAGTCAGGTAAATACATGCAGGGCACCGACGGATGACAGGGTTGCACAGTGGGTTCCCACAGCAAGTGGGTATAAGGCATCCTCTGCTTGTGTAGTTGCTGAAGCACAGCCTGCTGTAGCCTGACTTGCCTCCACTCTCTCTCCTCCTGTGCGGTCTCTGGGATGACCCTCTCTGGACACTGCAGTTGGGCTCCTGTTCCTGGCTCTCTCTCTTGACCTTCTCTGGGAGACCGGGAAGCTGAAGCTTCCACGGTGCAATGGGGTTTTCTGTGGGCCTGTAGTTCCCACAGGTGCGGATCCCCAATATCCAGTGTTTCTCTTGGGACGAACTCCTTCCGAGCTTCTTGGCCCCTTTTATTCCCGCTCTGAGCTCCCCGTCTTCAGTCCCACTTAGGCTGGTGGGACGCTGAAGGGCCACTCCGGGCCACTGGCTCGGGCCTGAGCGCAGCACCGAACACCAGGACTTCCTTGCAGCTCTTCTAGCGTCTGCACACACTCTGACTAACTTCTCCCCCAGCAGCAGTATATATAGGGGATCTTGCCTAAAGGCAGCAAGTTGAGCTCCCCCTACTGTGCCAGGGTGGAAGGTGTTGTTTGTAGTAGGTACCTGCTGTGGAAACCCAGCTGTGCATTAGAGAGATCTGTGGTTACCTGCATGAGCAGGGCATCACACTCTCACCTCTCCTCCTGCTCCCTCTTCGACCACCTGCAATCTGGCTTCCAACCCCTCCACTACACTGAAACAGTCATGACCAAAGTCACCAATGACCTACTGACTGCCAAAAGTAAACGTCACTACTCTGTCCTCCTCCTCCTCGACCTGTCTGCCGCCTTCAACACTGTTGACCACTCCCTACTGCTTCAGATCCTGGAATCTCTTGGCATCAAGGACCTTGCCCTCTCTTGGATCTCCTCATACTTAACGGACCGGCCCTTCAGCGTCACCCACTCCCACACCTCCTACTCGCCCTACCCCTATCTGTTGGGGTCCACCAGGGCTCAGTTCTGGGACCGTTACTCTTCTCAATCTACACTCTAGACCAGGGGTCTCAAACTCGCGGCCCGGGGGCCGCATGCGGCCCCTGGGGCATCACTATGCGGCCCGCGGCACCTTGGACAAGTTAATGATGCATCACCCCAGTGCAGGAGCCTGCAGCAGTCCCCGCTGTGTGATGACTTCTGTCCGCAGCACTAACAAGCTCTGCCACTCAGCAAGATCAATGTCACCTGCAACAGAGCTTGTCTGCGCAGCGGCTGGAGGAAGTCATAGCACAGTGGAGGCCGGAAGCCAGCACAGCGGGGACCGCGGCGGCCCCCTGCACTGGAGCGATGCATCATTAAAGTGAGAAAAGTGTGAGTGTGTGTGAGAGGGTGAGTGCGTGAGGGTGAGTGAGGAAATGTGTATAAGTGTGTGCGAGTTTCAGTGTGTGTGTGAGTGTAAGAGTGTATATGAGGGTGTGTGAGAGTATGTGTGTGTGTGTGTGGGGGGGTTTGTGTGTGGGTTTGTGTGTGAGTGTGATAAGAGTGTGTATTTGAGTGTGCAAAAAGAAGGTAAAACAGGATGGGGGAATCACTATAATAGTAGATCAGGATGCGGGACATCACTATAACAGGGGATCGGGATGGGGACATCATCACTAAAGGGGATCAAGATGGGGACAACACTACTAAAGGGGAATGACATTGGGGACATCACTAGAAAAGGAGATCAGGATGGGGGACATCACTACAAAAGGAGATCAGTATGGGGACATCACTACAAAAGGGGATCATGATCGATGGGGGACATCACTAGAAAAAGGGATCAGGATAGTGGACATCACTATAAAAAGGAATCAGGATAGGGATCATCACTAGAAAAAAGGATCAGGATTGGGGACATCACTAGAAAAGGGAATCAATATGGGGGAAATCAGTAGAAAAGGACATTACTACAGGATGGGGACATTACTACAAGAAAGGGATCAGGATTTTTACTTTACTACATTGAGCAAAAAATTCTGGTATTACTAAAAATATCACTTAGTCCTACAAGGGATGCGGCCCCCCCGCTATAAATGTTTCTCTATGTGCGGCCCACCAACCCAGCCGAGTTTGAGACCCCTGCTCTAGACCTAGGGCAACTGATTGAGTCCCACAGCCTCCAGTACCACCTCTACGCCGACAACACCCAAATCTACCTGTCTGGACCTGACATCGCCTCCCTACTATCCAAAATTCCTCAATGCCTGTCCGCCATCTCATCCTTCTTTGCTCGCTTCCTTAAGCTGAACATGGACAAGACCGAGTTCATCGTCTTCCCCCCAAGCCACTCCCCCTCACTACCCGACCTATCCACCTTCGTCAACGACTGCTCTCTCTCCCCAGTCCCCCACGCTAAGTGTCTTCGGGTTATCCTCAACTCTTCCCTCTCCTTCAAGAACCACATCCAGGCCCTTGCTACCTCCTGCCATCTCCAGCTCAAAAACATCTCCTGGATCCACACTTTTCTTGACCACGACACTGCTAAAACCCTTATTGACACTCTCATCATCTACTGCCTCGACTACTGCAACCTCCTGCTCTCCGGCCTCCCTGCTACCTTCCTTGCACCTCTCCAATCTATCCTAAACTCCGCTGCCCATTTAATCCATCTGTCCTCCTGCTACTCCCCTGTCTCCCCCCCTCTGCCAAGCCCTTCATTGGCTCCTTGCTTCCCAGAGATCCTGGTTTAAAACATTAACCATGACATACAAAGCCATCCACAACCTGTCCCCTCCTTACATTTCTGACATGGTCTCCCGATACCTACCCTCATGCAACCTACGATCCTCCCAAGAACTCCTCCTCTACTCCCCCCTCATCTCCTCTTCGCACAACCGCATACAGTATTTCTCCCGGGCATCCCCAACAGTCTGGAACTCTCTGCCCCAAAACATCAGGCATTCTCCTACTCTGGGAACCTTCAAAAGAAGCCTGAGGACCCACCTCTTCTGCCAAGCCTACAACCTGCAATGAGACCCGGTCCACTGCACCGCCTCATGACCGGCACCTCCGCCTCCTACTGTATCCCCACCCACCCCTCATAGACTGTGAGCCCTCGCAGACAGGATCTTCTCCTCTCTTGTATCTGTACGACCGAATTGTCCACATTTATTGCAGTTGTCCTAGTCTGCCCTTTTAGCATGTAAAGCACCATGGAATACAATGGTGCTATATAAATAAATAATAATAATGAAAAAAATGAAGGCTTAAAAACCGCACCGCCGTATTCCACGAGACATCAAAGGGTGAATATAATATTGATTTATTAGTCAACGTGGCTCCCAGAAACGCCCTGAAACATGGCAATATCACATTGATTTTTGATGATATTGTAATTCATTGAGATGCAGTAGTATAAAATTGGATATCTCAGCTCCAACAGTCAAAAACTAAATGCTAGGCATGGGGGTACATGATATTTGTGGGTACTCGGTTACAATTATTTTGACAGTAAAGTTCAAGACTTTGTTTTCCCTTGAGGAAGCAGACATAATCAAACAGTGAAATGTACATTGGGGCCTTCTTCTTCCTTACTCCTCTGCCTAGGGTACCTCTGTCCCTTTGCAGCCTGCACTTTAATTATTCTTAACACTGGTATATATATTTTTTTACCCTTCTCTATCTTGACAGTTCTGGTATGAATTTCTATATATCTGACTGAGTTACCATAATCAGATGGTAACAATCTTTTGCACATGCACTTTAATAACAATATCAGGCTATGTGCCTACGGGTCGGTTTTGCTGCAGTACAGAACGCAGCAAAATCTGTAGTGGTTTCAAGGATCTCTAGAGTCCTTGACAGATTTGCTGCTTCAAATCCTGCATTTTTATTGCATTTTTTGTATATTTTTACTGCATTTTTGCAGGTCAGGGTTAGGGCGAGATTGCTCCTACAGGACAGCACAGTCCCTGATCCTGTCTAGAAGAAGGAACCAGGGTAGTAGGGATTGGTGGAGAGGAAGTAGTAAGGGGAGCACCTGGGAAGGAGTGTGTTTGAGGAAGAATGTGTGACTTAGTGTAGAATAGGATGTATTTTGTGTTAATTTGCGAACCATGGACTGTGTGGCTATGGACTATGTGTAGCCCAAACTCTTGTGTAAATAGCACCACTATGTGCTCCCTGTTGGTTTTATAGCCGACATAAAGCTGAGACCGTTTAGAAAAACCCACCTGGCTTGGCCGAAAAGTTGGTCCATCTAGCCCTGTCACCATGCCCAGAGCCTACGTTGTGAAATTTTAGGTGTTGGGCCCCCCGAAGACAAAAGACACACCCAGTGAGGGACACTCGCCTACTTTACACCTAGGACAGTGTGATGGATACCCGGATAGGGATCGCACTGACCTTTGTAGGCACTGTAAAAAGTTATTTATACCCTTTTGTACTTTTATAGTTTGTAACGTTCAAGAATAAGTGCCTACCTTTAAGGGATGAAAAGTTTTATTGTTACTTGTTAATAAGCATTTCAAAAATGTATAGGTCTTGATGCCACTTGTTTCTGTTTTATGTCAGCTTGAGGACGTGCTGAGTTTAAGGAGGGGGGAGTGTGGCGCTTCTGTGGATCCAGTCACCACAGCAGTAGTGCTCTCCTGTTGAGGTGAAGTACCCCACTCTCAGGTAAGGGGGGCACAGACCGGTATTGGGACACCCAGGCCACCCACTACACTAGGTCCAGGTCAGGGTTGGGGCAAGATTGCTCCTATGGGAGAGCACAGTCCCTAATCCTGTCTGGAAAGGAGGACCAGGGTAGTGAGGATGAGCGGAGAGGAAGTAGTAAGGGGAGCACCTGCGAAGGAGTGAAGTCAGGAAGAACACACATAGATGACGTGAGACACATGACAGAGGGCATAAATACCACAAGGAAAGATCTAGAAGTCAGTCTAGTGGAAGGAAGCCTGTCAGAAGAGGAGTAAGAACTTGAGAGAAGTGTCCAGAGGACTGGAGGCAGTGGGAGCTCGCCCTAAAGCCTGACTGAGGAGCAGAAGTAGAGAACCATGGTGCTCCAGGAGGAAGAGGGGGTCCCAGAGGCATGGGTAGTGAGCAATCTGCCCATGGGGCTTGTATCTATTACCAGTCGCAGGCAGTGGAAGGACCAGGCTGCAGAACAGGAGCATCAGGACCCCAAGACTAGTGGAGAAGACCAGGCTCAGCTAGCAACCCGGAGACTGCAGTATTTCCATGGTGCCGAGCCGATACTGTGCACATGCGCTGAAAAGGTGGCCATATAGGGTCCAGAGACACACTTCAAGTAACCCCAGGAGGGATCCATGGTTACTGACTCAGGGCTCTGTGTGAGCGAGACTCAAGGCAGGAGGGCGAAGCAAGCACAGTGTGAGATGACCGAGAAAGGACAGAGAGAACAGGTACCAGTTAAGTGTCATCCCACTACCCCAGAGTAGCTGGATCCTGCCTCCGAGAACCCAACACTCAGCGGGCTGTTGCACAATGACTGTGAGTAAACATCTAAAGACTGCAACATGCTGTGTCTGTGACCTTCTTGACGCATCATAAGATTTGTCTTGGAACATTGCTACCAACTCACTCAGTAACATCTGCTGCCTTGGGGGTCAGTCCTTCCCATAGAGGGCTTTACAACACTGCTGCATAATTACCATCAGCCCCAGAGGAACTGTCATGCAGCGGCGGCCGTCTATAGCTGCAACCTGCGGGCGGCATCACATAAAAACAGTTATCCCCAGGTCCAGTCATCCTCTCCCTGATGAAACTCCTTTTCCTCATGACCTTCCCCAAAGAAGAGAGCCACCCTCCCCGAACTTTTAATGTCAGGGTCATGGAGCCGAGTCTCGACCCCGTGACTTCCGTGAAGCTTCAAAGCCCGATCCAGAGCTAAGGCATTGGAAGGCAATGCAATATCCACTAATATGATGTACCCCCGTGCCTAGCATTTTGTTTTTGATTGTAGAAGCTCAGATGGTATCCAATTGTCTGGTTTTATTCCGTATTTTATACAGATTTTTGCACTACGTGTTATGCATGTTATAAATAAACTATTTTGCATGATAATCCATGCTTCTGGGGGCGTAACTACTGAGGTCACAGGGATCGTGACTATGACGGGGCTCACAGGGTTGGGGGCCCGGTGATCCTGCAGAGAAGCAGCTAGCTCTTGTCAGTGGCAGAGGAGCTGCGCTGTTCCTGCGGTTGGGCAGCACTGCAGGAGGCTGGATCAGGCTACAGTGACAGTGGGAGGTCACGTGCCCCCGCCCATTAGTGTAATATGAAATATGCACTGCATCCCCCTGTCCAGCAACTCAATGATGGGAGGTGGGTGGGGGGAGTGGCGCATATTACATTAAACTAAGTATACTGCCCCCCATCACAGTATATGACTTCCCCATCCTGTATATGGCCCACCTGATGACACTATATATGGCCCCGCTGCTGGCGCACACAAAATAATAAACAATTTAACTCCCCCTCCGTTGCTCTCTCCCCTGCCTGCAGCACCGCAATCCTCCTGCCGGCATTCGATCATGTGACCAGCGCTCAGTGATGACATCACTGTGCTGCACATTGGTCACACGATCAGATGCTCGACAGAGACAGAAGGATCATGATGCTGCAAGCAGGGAAGCGAGCAGCGGAGGGTAAGTTAAATCGATTATTTTTTTTGTGTGCACCAGTATGGGTGCCATAGAGCGTGTCCGGGGGGGCCGTGTACTATGATATGGGCCATATACCTGTCACGGTGGTCTCTCTTACCTGGGAGACTTGTGACAGATTTAGGCCTTCTGTCTCATGTCTATATTGAGACTTCATAATAAACGTGCTTTTTTCCTTTGGTACTTGTGCAGTTAATGTCAGTCTATTAATGTCAGTTCAGGATCACTTCATGGGTGTCTGTCCATCCATCCCCAGACAAACATCCCAAAAGCTGTCTCCCCCAGTTCGTGTGGAGGGTGGCGACCGGGGAGTGTATGGTTCCTCCATTTTTCCCTCTTTTCTGGTTGCTATCCTTCCGGGACAAAAAGGGGATACCATTCCCACTCTTTGGGGTTATGCTAGGCTTCAGTTTCTCCTCCAGGGATCCGTGGGAGGAGTTATTCATACTGGCCAGAGGTGTATGCTCCCAATACACTTATCTGTAGAGCCGCCCTACCCAGGTCATTTTGAGGAAGACGACCTGGGCATATACTTTTCCTCTGTACTTCCCTCTCCTCTGGTTAATGTGTACAAGGTGCAACCGGAGAGAAGGCGCACGGTTTCTCCCTCTGCCCAGATTCTTTCTAAACCTATGTGTTCCCCCAGGAAAGGTAATAGAGGGGGGTGGTTGTCCCTAGGACGTTTCATCCTGAGAGTGGGAGTTGTAGGTTTCGGAGTGACACCTCGGTTGTCGGTCCTTCAAGGGGATATTCACGTTCCAAAATATGTATGCCTGGTAATAAATGTGCAGGTCTGGACCTGTGTGTGAATGACTGTGTGGGGTGTCCACTAGTGCCATCAAGTGGACGTGTGCTTCAGGAGCTCTGGGCTCTGGGTTTGTTGGTCTGTATCGGTGATGGATACTGTTCAGCCGTCCGGTTGCAGCTACCTTCAGTGCTTGGTACCCGTACTGTGTTTCACAGGTCATGGCTCCGAAGATGTGTCGTGTCTCCAGAACCGACGTTTAATACATCCTTACCTTGCTGCGCAGGTGATATCCTTAAAAGACGGGGGGTTACGGAAATGGACGCTGGTAGTTTGCAGTGTTCTTTCCGTAGATGTCATCCTGTCTAATCCGCTCTCGAGGGTCCAGAGGCCCCTCATTAAAGGGGAAATACGGTCACGATGTTCTCTCTTACCGGAAGACTTGTGACGGGTTTAGGCACTCTGTCTCATGCCTATATTGAGACTTCATATTAAAAGTGTTTTTTTCCTTTGTCATTTGTGGAGTTAATGTCAGTCTGCTGCCAGTAAGCGAGTTAGGTCTTGTCCTGGTGGGCCATTCTGTAATTACTCCTTCCTCTGGAGAATCGGACGTAAGGCTGCCTTCGACATCACAATTTGTGGCTGTCCGTGGGGATCCATGTTTGGGCAGGATCCCCACGGATAGCCACAGATCCACATGGATCCCTGCATTCGGATGGCAAAAAGCCATCCGTATCCGATTTGATGCAGGATCCGTGTGGATCCTGTTGTCCCTGTCTCTTTCTGTTCTCCCTGCATCTTCTCTATCTGTTCCGGTCTGTCCCGCCTCTATCTCTGCTCCCCCCTGTTCTCTATCCTGTCCTTCCCCCGTCTTATTCCCTGTCCTCTCCCCTCCGGTATATTAAAAATAAAAAAATCCTCCTTAGCACTGCTGTGAAATCGAAACCAGGCGACATTGGTTTTATCGCCGACAAATTCCCGAAATACACACCGCAATAAGGAGGCAATTTGGTGCGAGAAATGGTAATTCCAGCGAGAAATATCGCCACCAAAAATGTCTCCCCTGGTTGTGGCGTGAGAAGGTACCCTTATGGCCACTTTACACGCGGCAACAGGAAGATAGAAAACGGCAGGTGTCGGAGACAATTGTACCTTTTACCTTCAAAACACCTTGCAGATACCTGAATTACACACAGCCACTTCAAGGTGTTTTGAAGTAAAAGGTACAATTGTCTCCCGACACCTGCCGTTTTCTATCTTCCTGTTGCCGCGTGTAAAGTGGCCATTAGAGTTCGTCTACTTCCTCACTTAAGTGACAATTTTTGTATTTCCCAGAGTGGCTATAAATCTCCTCACTGCTGGCAGGCAGAATGATCTCCATAAAGGTACCTTTACACGCCGCAACCGCGGCTGGGAATCCTGATGGCGATATGTCGCCCCTGGAACAATCACCGTCAAATTGCCTCCCAGTTGCGGCGTGTAATTGGGGAATTTAGCGGCGATAAATCGCCTCTCGTCTGATTCCTGAGCACTGCTCTAAAATCAGCCGCAATCATGAAGGCGAGATTTCCGGGTTTTGGCGTGTGATAGGGCATAGTGATGGAATCTGCGTGGCCTATGATTTCCCGTAGGCATGTCACAGCGTGCTGGAGTCAGTGCCCCGTCTGCGATGATTGGTGGTGGCTACTGTGTTCAAGGGCAACATATTTGAAGAGCTGTTCATTCAGCACCACACACATCTTCAATTGCGTCATGTATTAGCCAGCCTTCCAGAGCAGGCTGACCAATCTTAACGCTGTTGCGTTGTCCAATGAGCGCGTATTGGGCGCGGTGTAAACCACTGTCGCACGCCTATCTCCTTGCCGTTCTGAACATGTACGCTCACATTGCCTTTGTGTGAAGCGGCGATGGAATGAGGCAAGATTGTTTCCGCTGTAGGTGAGGCGATTTCCGGAGCCTTACTTTCAGGGCGAGTTTGCGGCGTGTAGTGCCGCCATCGGCGATCTGAGGCGACCATGAAAAACATGCACACGCACGTTAGATTGCCTCATATCGCCAGCCGATATTGCGGCGTGTAAAGATACCCTAAGGAGAATGGCTATTCTCCCAGACCTCGTCATAGCCTCTGATACAGTCAGATCAGAATCCTATACACTCTACTGATGAGAGGCAATCACCCCGAAACACAGCGTTTGCAGATTAGGGCTCTGATCTGGCACAAATCCTAAGTAATATTAAAAGGCTTGTTAAAGAGTCAATTATGACTTATAGGATAGCAACCTTCAATTAGTGGCACTAGAGCTCGTCTACTTCCTCACTGAAGTGACAATTTGCATATTTCTCAGAGAAGCATTGCGGCTATAAGTCTCCTCACTGCTGGCAGGTAGAATGATCCCCATAAGGAGAATAGCTATTCCTTCAAGACTTTTTTTTAACTAAATACGTTTCATGTGGTTCAGGATAGTCATGGCAATGCTTCTCCATGCACTGGAGAATAAACTGTTTCTAGTCTTCTTTTGTTCTCAGTGACAAATTAAATGTAATCATGCGTGGTGCAATAGAGGGTTTGGCGGCATCATTCACGATTTTCAATCTGGAGACTTTCGAGGATGCATTGATGTAACTTGCATTAGTGTGCAATACACAAGTATCTTGATGAAAAAAATGTTGGATTATTTCTAATGCAACAGTGTTTTTGCATTGGATGATGTGAAGTGATGAAGCTTCTTGTGTGGCACAAGGTCTTCAGCAAGCTGCACGCCAATTGAGCAGACATCGTTGCCTTCCTTCTGCAGAGCCAGTGCCATCTCAACCTTTTCTGTCATTGGAATCTCACTGTAAAAAAAAACAGATCCACCATAATCTCACTGAGGTAACACAGGTGTCTGTTGAAATATGCTTTGCTTCCTCAGCAACAGGCGTGCTTATTCCTTTGTATGTTACGAGGTCTTACAGTAACATTAAGTCATTTTACGGTGATGTGGCTGACATCTGATAGAGGTTCCAAGCCTTCAAGTATAGTATAAGTGGACAGTAAAAGTGCAAAATTGATGGAGATTTTCTAACAGCCACAGTAAACAAAATTGGAGGGAAAACATGAAGCTCTTGAGAGCGAATATGAGTTTTGCCATTCATGGGGCGCGATGATAGGATGTAACTTGCATCAGTTTGCATCGGCAAGGATCTTGATGAAGAAAATGTTTTTTTTTTCTAGTACAAAAAACTTTTTTTTGATTGGATGACATAAAGTGATGAAGCTTCTTGTGTGACACAAGGTCCTCGGCAAGCTGCTTGCCAGTTGAGCAGACATCGTTGCCTTCCTCCTACAGAGCCAATACCATTGGAACCTCACTGTCAAAAAAAGCAAAACCAATCATGATCTCACTGAGGTGCCACAGGTGTCTGTTAAAAGTTTTTTTGCTTCTCAGTAACAGGCACGTTTATTCCTTTGTGTGTTACGAGTTCTTGCAGTAACGTCAAGTCATTTTGTGGTGATGTGTCTGGCATCTGACAAAGGTTCCAAGCCTTCAAGTATATGTGGACAGTAAAAGTTCAAAACTGATTTTTTAAATGAAAACGGTGGCGAAACATGAACATTTCGAGAGCGAATATCAGCTTGGCCATCCATCGGGCACGATGATAGACAACTGGACTGTTGATGGTTATGTCTGGGTTTGCTGGTGAACCAAGGAACAGGAGTGTCATATTTTCTGTTTAGTGTGCAGCAGATCACTTATTATTATACTTGTTATTTTTCAGCTAGCACCTAAACATGCAGGTGTGCCGGTTATCACTATATTATAATTGTTACTGTTTTTGACTGAGCGCCCTCCCGATAGCCTAGTCAAATTGAATCATGTGAATCATGTTTTCCACCATCTTGCTGTAGTCAAGCTTCCTACCACACCCCTATACGTAGGTTTTAATTTGCACTCAGAGGCTTATACCCTCATATGCATTTGCACCACAGACAGAGGCATAAGGAAAGGGAGATAGGGACCCGGTATACAGAGAACACCTTGACGGAGGTTATCGGGCTTACATGCATTGGCCATTGCATCAACGAAGATTCTCATTTTTCATATTATGTCCTGAAGCAGTTTCTACAGTGTTCATTTTCATCTTCAAAATTTAGCATTAGTTTCCTACATATCAGCCATACATCCTTTAGTCATTTTGTCAAAATTCTTTTTAGTGTACATTCAGTGGACACTGCAGTCGAAGGAAGCTTTGATAGCATTTGCATCAATCTAGATACTGGCGACGAGCCTGTCTGATAGATTTCCTGTTTATTGTGAGACTACAATGCCCAAGAGACTGAGAAGCAGCAGCAAGCAGGTAGAACCACATTTCTATCACTGGTATTGGTTCTGCAGCTACTGCCTGAGTCACAATGTAGACAGGTCTTACCGACTTCTGTTTCTTGGGAATAAAATGCCCTTCTTCCTCATCGTTGTCGGAAGCGCTGTTATTGCTGTAACTGCTAGTACTATTGCAAAGTTCAGCCAATGCTGTCAACTACTGAACTCGCTCAGTTTCCTTTTTTCTTTGTTTCTGCTACTCTCTATAACTCTCTATAACTCTTTCTCGACCTTGGCCAGCTTTCTGTCTAATGGTCCTTGCTTCCATGATGACCTTTTTCTCTTTGAGGATGCAAGAAATCACAGACTTCCTGAAGTTTTATAAGTTTCATGTCATTAGCATGAGTGACAACAAACAAATCAAGTTTATTAATGAATTCCTTCTTACATTCTTGTGTTTTAGTTTGCCATTTAGTGTGGTGCCCCGCTAAGCAGGCGTCACAGAGGTGCAGATACTCCAGCTGCAAGGGGATTCTAGGATGGTGGGTGGAACCCATTAAACAGCACTCCCACACTAGATTACGCGGTGGGAGGTTATCCGGGAGGGAATAAAACCACCTCTAGGGGGAACAATGAGGTCTTTTGCCCTTTTGGCCTTTGGCTGAAGGTCATTGACCGAGGATGAAAGCAAGCTGAAGGGTCTCTCGGCTGAGGGACCTGAGAGAGGGAGTAGGAGAAAGGGCTTCCAGGTGCAGAAAGTTACCGGGCACCGGAGCCCGCACCTGTGGGATACTTTAGGACCACAGAGAATCCGGAATCCCGTGGAGCATCCAATTCTCTCAGGCACCTGAGCAATCCAAAAGAGGGAACCAGGCACCGCTGAAGGAGCAGGCGGCTAGCCAGTAGAGGGTTAGCTGACGGCAGCAAGGGTGAGAGAAAGAGTGGAGGTCAGGCTGATTTCAAGTCACCGGGCTTCATACAATTACTGGGAAGCAGGAAGGAACAGGCGGGAAAGAAGGTACACACCAAGGGTTCCATCGTACTACCTGGAATCCGCTTGCAGCCACCCACTAGCTACCTGTGATAACATCTTATGCTGAACTGTAAACTACAACTTCAAAGTCACAAGTTTCCAGTAAAGTACCCGGAGAGAAATGAATCCGACTCTGCTGCATTTCTTTGTGAATTACTTTGTTCCCCCTACAGGAACGCTGCCCTGGAGGTTCCAGTCCTACCTGTGGATGACTTTACCATCTCAGCCACGATACCATCTACCTCCGGTGGACTGTGGCGGCACTGGTGTCACTTCACCAGATACTACAGGTGGCGTCACGACAAAATTGTATATAATCCCCTGTAAATATCAACCCCCTTTTTGAAAGATAGGCCCAGGACTTCGGGGGTCAGGCACGGCCGCCATTCTCTGTGACACAGTTAACCCCTTTGCCGCCTGACACCCGAGTACCCCAAAGCCTGGGCGCGACATTATCAATCTATTCCCATCACTCAGAATTCATGATCATGTAATATTGTTACCTTGTCGGGATTCCCGCTTTTTCCCAGAATGAAAGTACTTTGTTGGCTGCGATGATAGTACTGGAACATGTTTGGTTGGAATTCTGTAGAGTGCAGAAAATATAACCTGGCCAACACCTGCTGATTCGATGGTAGCTTTCAACCGGTAATACTGTCTGCTGTCCTTCCAATTACCCACATTCCTCTAAATGTACGGACACACTGGCGTGAAAGTGGGATGACTGCAATGCGTGATTTTATCGCATTGCAGTTGGACCAATGTTATTCCATGTCTGAGAGAATATTGGCGAGTGTCACACACTTTTTTCTCATCTGGATAACGGAGGAGAAACAAATCGCAACATGCTGCGACAGTATGTGACTCACAAGCGAGGCTCGCCAATGCAAGTCTTTAGGTACAACAAAATCACGGACCACACACGGACAGCACACGGACCATCTGAAAGACATCGTTTTTTTCTCTGATACATTATCATTTTGTAGCTCAAACAACTGTAAAATGTTCCTGTAAATGATTATACAGTAAATATCTGCTGAGAATAAAAATGAATTGCACACGGACAGCCACACGGAAGCCACACAGATTAAAAAACGGATGTCATCTGTCTGACTCTCCTGGATGAGAAGCGGACCGTTTTTTTTTTTACACACCAGTGTTTTTCCACCCCAACACTGCAAAATGTCATTGAAGACATCATTTTATTCTGACAACAATGACTAAACCTGTGAGAGGCCTAAATAGCAAACATGAAACCACATTTTATTAAAGTTTGAGATGTTGCTCCTAGGGTTGAGTTAGTACCTGTCCTCTCCCCTCTGTACCAGTCTGTCGTTGTTAATTTGTTTATGTCGAGCCCCAGGCCCTGGGGTACTCGGGTATCAGGCTCGGTGGGTGCTTTCGCAGGGATGTCACGGGTGGCAGCGCCTGAGCCCGTGGCCTAGGTGACACTTCAATAAGGGGTTATGTATAGGGGATAAGAGTTTGTCATGTGACGCCACCTGTAGTACCTGGTGATAGGTCACCAGCACCGCCACAGTCCCCCGGAGGTCGATGGTAATACGGCTGTGTTGGCAAAGCTCCCTACAGGTGGAGCTGGTCCTCCGGGGCAGCAAACCTGTAAGCAAACAGGTTGATGAAGATAACCACACAAAGGTAAAATCACTTTCTCCCGGGTACTTTACTGTAAACGTTCAGCAGCAAAATACAGAGTCCACAGTTCAGCAAGATGGTATTCAAACAGGTAGCTCTACGGGTGGCTGCAAGTGGATGCCAGGTGGTATGGTGGAACCCGTGGTAAACCTTAGTTGACGAACCCGTGTCCTTCCTTCCCCGCCTAGGATGAGTCTATACCCAATGGTTTCGTATAGGTAGTATTGGGGCTCCCCTCCCTCATGGTGAAGAAGCAGGTAGACCGCTCCGTCTGGCAGGGTGCTATGATGATAAACGGACCACAGCAGCCGGTTGACGACTTTCAGAGATTAACTCCGGCCGTTTCCTCGGGCCGGCGTTCCCGTGGTGGACTGGAGAATCCCCTGGAGTATGGTCGCTCCACTCTGGGGTTCCCCCTTTCTCTCTAGGGCCTGGACTCCGCTCGTCGGGCGCCCTCTTTCAGGATCCCCTCAGGATACTCTCCTTTCCTCCAGATCAGCCTGGAACTGTCTGGGTAAGCCTTCCGCCTCGCTCCACACTCCTTCTCCTCCTCCGACTACTACTCCGCTCTCTCAGATGCCTATTGTCTGACTATCCTTTGTTCCCCCTAGAGGTGAATATATCTCCCTCCCTGGTAATCTCCCACTTCTATTCTAATGTGGGAGTGCTGGAATGGGTCCCACCCACCAACCTAGGATCCACTTGCAGCTGGGGAAATTACACCTCTTTTACGGGTGCAATATCCCACTGTGACGCCTGACCATGTGGGGCGCCACATTTACTGTAAACTATATCTATAATTTTGTATGTAACCGCTTCTCATGTACACCACCTTGGAATTCATGGTGCTATATAAATAATAATAATAATACCTGTATATTCAGTTGTGCAACTGAGGGAGGGGATACAGCTGCAAAATTTGTCGATCAGCTGCCCTGCAGCCTTTCAAAAAACATTCAGGGATGAAAGCTGTGACAGTGAATGTAGTGCGAGTGCACACTACTGTGCGCTTGCCCTCTGCTCCATTCACTTCCAGCGTGGGTGACATGCTCTCCCCAGGCTGTGGGGTACTCGGAACAGGGCTAACAGTTCTGCTGTGTGGGGTCACAGGGGTCGAGACCCGGCTCTGTGGCACTGGCGGTGTCATTAAAAGTTCGGGGAATTGAGATTTAGGGATAGTTGTGATGACACCCATCGAGTTTGGCTATGAGTGGCCGACGCTGCTGTGCAGGACTTCTGAAGATGATAGGATGGCAGCTGTGGTGGTTTCGATCCCCATACGTGGAGCGGGCCCCCAGGGCAACTGGTGTGATGTTTGGTAATGGAGGACAAGCAGGGTTGTTTCTATCATGCAAGGGGGATTGCACAATCTCTGTCTGGATAGTCATCAGAAGCTGGGATAGCTCGCCTAGGACACCCCTTTTATGTTCCTTCTTTCTCAGGTTGCTTTCTCTCTCAGCACTCCCTGACTCATGCTCGTGCCTTCGCACACAGTGTCCCAATCCAGCAGCCAAGGGTCTTCTTGGGTGGTCAACCAAGTACCCTGACCCTAGTATGGTTGCCTTCTCGGCGGATGTGTCGGGAGTCGGCCACAGCTCCTCTAGATCTCGTGGCCTCCTGTTCAGTGTTTGGAGCATACTGTAGAGTCTCCTCGCCCCTTCAGGGCCGGTATCCTGGTTCTCAACCTGCCCTTCCGCTGTACTTCAGATTCAGGTGCATGGGAGAATTGCTCACTGCCCGTGCCCCTAGGGCTCCCTCTGCCTCTCTGCAGTGTGATGTTCCGGGACCCAGGATGAGCTCCTTGCTGCTCAAGTCCTGGACTTACCATCCCGTTTACTGAGAACAGGAATACCACACACGTGGAATGGGTGCAGTACCCCTTTGTGGCAACCATCCCGCAAGGGCGACACTGAATGCGGCCGAATACATAGGATTTGCTCATCCCTAGTTGCTGCAAATCAATCTAATGTCACTCATCAACACTTTGAAATTACTATTATAATTTAAAGTACACAGGCAAAAATGTAATTGGACAGTGAAAGACACATAGTGAGAGTGGTGTAGGCTGCTGCATAAATATTAAGAGATTAGGTTTACCTAAAACAGTGAATAATATAAATGTTGTCTGTAGTCTGGCAAGCTTACTTTGAAACAGGAAATATAAACTAATATTAATAATATTAACTATGCTTTCAAATTAGTAATAAGTAAATTGGAGAGAGTTTAACCGTGCTGTTCTGTTCGGGTCTACTATACACTTACAATGTTCCGGTCATATTTGACCTATTAAAGTCTTGATGTTTAGCTAATTTAAGGTTTATATTTGAATACCTGTTACACAATTATACTGTATGTGAACATGGTTGTTCAGAAAGAAATGAAAATTACATAAAAAACTTAATTTTAATTTTTTTTTGCCAACATTTTTACATGGCCTTATTGCAATATTCATGCATATTGCACATTTGCACATAAAAAAATATTCTTTATATAACTGTTAATTATAACTAATAACATTAAAATGTATGTAAATATATATTTAAAAAAAAGAACAAAAAATAAAAACTTCAGTTTTTTTCTATATAAAATGGAAAGTAAGGTTCAAGGTGCTAAATTTACTGTTTGCAATTATCACAAGTATAATTTACATGTCTTTTACATAAGTACTTTGCACAACTGCAACATATCACATTTGTTTTGTGATTACTTGATGTAGGACAGAAGGCGCATAATTTCCATTTTAGGCTGGTTACGTTGCTGATGGACGCCATTGGCATTTGTAGCAGAGCTGGTGGAAGTTGTTGGTTCACTTTCTTTAGCACGCTGTTAGATCCTGTGGACAATGGCTGCCACTCCATGATTTCTTGTGTTACTTTTCTTTCTTTGATATGTGTGCTAACCAGTGAATTTCCCAACTCCTCTATAAAAATTCTTCTTTTATATAGTTATTTTTTTTCCAATTTAGGTCTGTTTCACGCTATAACACAAATGCATTGTATGCCAACACATCAAGAATGATCAGAGAAAACACCACCCTTTAGCATAAGATAGGCCACAGTAAAACAAACACATTTCTCAGACAGAATTTATTAGTGCTCTTTTCAGGTCAGCATTACACAGTAAAGGTGCCGTTACACTTTGCGACTTTCCAGCGATCCCGACAACGATATGACCTGGTAGGGATCGCTGGAACATTGGTACGTGGTTGCTGGTGCGATGTCAAACAGGTCTACTCAACGACGCAGCAACAATACGGCGACCCGTATAACGACCTCGGCGGTCGTTGTGACCCTGTCATGCAGCATCTAGTCTGACGACTCAGACCTACATGGCTGAGTCCTGAGTGGCCAATGAGGTCGTTGTTAAAAGTCAAACACACCGATGCATGCTGCCCAGCAGCAAACCAACAATCAAAAAATGGTCCAAGTCATTCCGACACTATCGGCGATGTCACAGCAGGGGCCTGGTCGCTGCTACGTGCCAAACATGGCGAGGTCGCTGTTGTGTCACAAAACCTGTGGCGTAACAGCGATCTCGCTAGGTGTCACGGGGCTTAATAGAACCAGCTAACACAAGGAAAATAAGAATATCTTTTCATTTACAAATGTTGACAATTGAGTTGAACTATTTCTAAATAAACAGCAGGGTAAATAGGATACAGCGAAAAAAATTGCACATAATTATACTGCAAGTGTATCCATCTGCAGTATCATAATTTGAAAATGGATTTATATGTAAATCTGCACGGATCAAAAGGACATAGATAAATTGATAAATAGTAGTAGATGAAATATATAGTCCAAAATGAGATTATAACACCTTTATTTTACTTAAAAAATGGCTGGAGATTAGTATAAAAGGCTATAAATCATTTTTGACCAAATAGCACAAGTGTAAAAAAAAAAATGGAGCAAAAAGTAGACAAAAAAAAAATACCCATAGAAAGAATCCCTCAAATGATGAAAAGTCAATTAATCACAAGTTTCAGAACCGCATAATGAATATTTAAAAAAATAAATCAATAAAATTTGAAATTTGGCCATTTTTGACCGAACAGAACAGCAGTGGGGCCTTCATTGCTGCTTTATATTAAAACTACTGAAATCCTATTTCAATGGTCATATGTTCAAGTGCTGACAGTAAGGGCCGCTTTACACAAAACACCAACTTCTGAACAGATCTCTGGTTGCAGTGAAATCATGGACACATTGTTCCATTTTGTGGCTGTGTACAAATGTAACAATGTGTCCATGATTTCACTGCAACCAGAGATCTGTTCAGAAGTTGGTCACAGAAGTTGGTGTGTGTAAAGCGGCCCTAAGCCATGAAAATGTGCAACAATTATAGAGTGTGAGATCCGGAATAAAAGATATTTCTATACTCTCTATAGAGTGCATTGTCACCTTAATATACTGTATATGTATGTATATATATATATATATATATATATATATGATCTTTAAGGTGTATTGGTGTCAACTTGAATTCTAGAAGAATTACCGCTAACCTTGAAATGCTTTACATTAATACTAAGGTAAGGCATTACTGCTGCATTCACTGCTCTGTCATGCCACTACATTCTGATGCTGAAAAACCTTTTCCTTTTATTGGGGTAATAACAGCTTTGAAACCACTGCTGAATGGGCTGGGTTGGTTGCAATAAAGAGGTTTATGATGGACATAAAAGCCACACTTTATAACTTTTTGTGACATAATAACTCTCAAGGAGCATGAATGTCAGAATACTTAAAAGACTATGCTATTTAGGAGCAAGTAAGTTGTTACATGTCCCTCACACTTCTGATACTCTTTCAGTATAGTTAAAATATGTTGTACCATATCTTTGTATAAATATAAATGTGACAGATTGAGCCTTACTTTGATTCAGAATGTGTTCATCTTTTGACAGATGTAAGTATGGTTTTGCAAATGGTTGCTCAACTACCTTACCCACCCCCATTACAGATTTCTTATCTTTATTGACTTACTGATAAGGACACACTTGGTTGCCAGGCATTGCTGAACAACGGTGGGATCACTTAATACATTTACAGCACTTTTGTAACATAAAGAAAGGAAATAAACTATCAATACACAAACTTGATCAAAATGGACAATATAGTAATAACATTTATTTATCAACCAAATCACTCATGCTGGTGATAATGCGGGCACGTGATCTTTGTGATATTACATTACTGGTAACACAAAGTCTTAGGCAAAGCACCATGGCTTCCCCTAAAAAGAAATCTAGAACTGCAAATCCAAATATCCCCCTTCCTTCTGAGCCCCACAGTGTGCCCAAACCACATTTACCATCCACAATTTCCTAGAATAGTTTGTGGACTCCATACACAGAGAGCCTAAGCGTGAGAAGAGAATTCCACCTGAAGTGACAGGTATAGTGATGATTTTGACTCAATAGGTGTTTCCAAAAACAAACAACAATGGATGTTGCTGAATTAAAATTACAAATCCACCATTGTAGTACCCAGAACATTGTAGTGGTGCTCATAAATTGTAGAACCCTTGCATTGTGCCCAGTTTGTGCTTCCAGAGACACACCTGCTAAATTAAGCAGGCTGTCCTCACTATAGATATGTGACTTAGGGCATATAATGTAATGTGCCACTTCTGAGGCAGCTACGGGATGGTATTTTTAGGATGGGAAGGGCTCAATAAACATGGACCATCCCAGCCTGATAATATTAGCCTGCAGCTGTCTGCTTTACCTCAGTTATTCGGCGTTTTTACATTTAATTATTTATTTGGTTAATAACTGTAAAGTCTATATAGCTATCTGTTTTCTATCTATCTACTTTTGCACATCTTTAACACATAAAAAAATTAAATTCAGTGTCATGCGAATGGAACAGGAAATAGCACACGGATTAGGCTACCTTCACATTGCGTTTTTGGGCTGTCCGTGGGGATCCGTGTGTTGTCAGGATCCCCACGGACAGCAACGGATCCACACAGATCCCTGCAATTGGATGTCAAATGCCATCTGATCCAATTGTATGCAGGATCCTGTTCTCCCTGCCTGTCCCTGCTTCTTCTCTGTCTGTCCCTGTCTGTCCCTATCTTCTACCTCTGCTCTCCCTCTCCTCTATCCTCCCTCCTTGTCCTCCCCCCTGTCCTCTCCCCCTCCAATATGTAAAAAATAAAAAAAATCCTCCCTGAGGATACATTACCTTCCAACGGCTTCATGTGACAGTCACCATCTAGTGGCTGAAGGACCTGTGATGATGTCACAGAGTCGGTCACCTGACACGTCGGCTGATCGCCTCTCTGACATCATCAGAGGTCCTTCTGCACAGATGGTAATAGTCCTTGGAGGCGCCAGAAGGTAATGTATCCTCGTGGAGGGATTTTGAAATTTTTTTTTTAACAAACAGAGGGAATAGAATAGGGAAAAGAATAGGGAATAAGACAGGAAAGAGGTTAGAATAGCAGGGGACAGCATAGAATAGCGGGGAACAGGATAGAGAAGTGGAAAGGAGGAAGATGCAGGGAGGCAGGAGCAGGGAGGACACGGAACCGACATCGGATCCAAGGTCAACTCGGATCCGATTCTATAGGCTCCCATGTCATCGGGGTTCGGATTGGCCCGGATCCGATGCTGTCCGATTTCATTCACGGACACAAAATTGCAGCAGGCTACGATTGTATGTCTGTGCATAAATCGGACAGGATCAGATGGTGCCAAAATCGGATGGCAAAAGGCACACATCCGATCCGAGCCCCATAGGGATACATGGGATTCGATTTTGGATCCGAGTGTATCCGTTTTGAAACGGATACACTCAAATGCCTCAAAAACGCAGTGTGAAGCCGGCCTTACATGTACTAATGCATCTCAATGAGTTAGAATATCATCAAAAATCAATGTAATGGAGCCCTGAAACATGTTGAATCTATTCTAATAAAACCCTAAGCCAGCTTCCATCAGTATGTCATCAAAATGACGTCACATCCTGACGAAAGCCGGCTATATCCCTAAGCAAGATGGCCGACCGTTAGCGAGAGCGGGGCTAATACTGCCCCACTCTCGCCATTGGCGGCCTTTCCTGCGCCCACACCCTCCCATCTCCCACCCCTGCCCGCCACACACCCACTCATAAAATAACAAATCATTATGCTCACCTATCCTCTCTCTATCCAGCGCTGCCTCCAACAACAAGCTCCGTCTGCTTACAGGACCTGTGATGATGTCACAGAGCATCATCGGGTCACTTGACTGCGGTCATGTGACCCGATGATGCTCTGTCATATTATCATAGGTCCTGTAAGCACAAGGACCTTGCTGTGGCAGGCAGCGCTGGATAGAGAGAGTATAGGTGAGCATAATGATTTGTTATTTTATGAGTGGGTGTGTGTGTGCCATGCTGCTGCGCTGACCACTCTGCCCACCACGCTGCTGCGCTGACCACTCTGCCCACCGCGCTGCTGCGCTGACCACTCTGCCCACTGCGCTGCTGCGCTGACCACTCTGCCCACCACACTCACTGCTAACCACTGAGCCACCGTACAGTGCTAACCACTGAGCCACCGTACAGTGTTAAACACTGAGCCACCGTACAGTGCTAGACACTGCGCGACCATACTTTGCTAACCACTGAGCCACCGCACAGTGCTAACCACTGAGCCACCGCGCATGCTACACTGAGCCACCGCGCAGTCTAACCACTGAGCCACCGGCAGTGCTAACCACTGAGCCACCGCGCAGTGCTAACCACTGAGCCACCGTGCAGTGCTAATCATGAGCCACCGTGCAGTGCTAACCACTGAGCCACCGCGCAGTGCTAACCACTGAGCCACCGCGCAGTGCTAACCACTGAGCCACCGCTCAGTGCTAACCACTGAGCCACCGCGCAGTGCTAACGACTGAGCCACCGCGCAGTGCTAACCACTCAGCCACCTTATACTCTGCTAACCACTGAGCCCCTGTATACTCTGCTAACCACTGAGCTGCCGTACAGTGCTCCTTCCCTCCTCACCCCGCCGCTTTGTCCTCCATCCTCCTCCTCTCACCGCTCTGTGCTCCGTCCTCCCCCTGCCTGTGCTGTTCCATCCTCCTCCACGGTCCTCCTCCTTCCTTTGTCCTCCTCCCCGCCACTCCATCCTCCATCCTCCCCCTGCCGCACGTCCTCCCCCACCCCATTGCTGACGCTTTGTGCTCCGTCCTCTCCCTGCCGCTCCATCCTCCACCTGCCTGTGCTTTTCCGGCTTCCCCCAGCCCACCACTTCGTCCTCCATCTTCCTCTCCCCCACGGCTCTGTGCTCCGGCCTCCCCCTGCCGCTTCATCCTCCCCCTGCCTGTGCCGCTGCAGACTCCCCCACCCCACCGCATCCTCCTCCTTTTTTTTGTCCTCCTCCCCTCCACCACTCCATACTCCATTCTCCCCCTGCCTGTGCTGCTCCATCCTCCCCTACCCCGCCGCTTTGTTCTCCTTCCTCCTCCTACCACCGCTCTGTGCTCCGTCCTCCCCCTGCCTGTGCTGTTCCATCCTCCTCCTTCCTTTGTACTCCTCCTCTCCGCCACTCCATCCTCCCCTGCCTGTGCTGATCCATCCTCCCCCACCCCACCAGCTTCATCCTCTGTCCTCCTCCTCCCGCCGCTCTGTGCTCCGTCCTCCCCCTGCTGTTCTGTCCTCCCCCTTCCTGTGCTGCTCCATCCTACCCCACCCCACCGCTTCCTCCTCCTTCCTTTGTCCTCCTCCCCTCCGCCACTCCATCCTCCGTCCTCCCCCTGTTTGTGCTGCTCCATCCTCCCCCACCCGCCACTCTGTCCTCTGTCCTCCTCCCCCCTGCCGCTCTGTGCTCCGTCCTCTCCCTGCCTGTGCTGCTCCGGCCTCCCCCACCCCGCCACTTCATCCTCCATCCTCCTCTCCCCTGCCGCTCTGTGCTCTGTCCTCCCCCTGTCGCTCTGTCCTCCCCCTGTCGCTCTGTCCTCCCCCTGCCGCTTTGTCCTCCCCCTGCCGCTCTGTCCTCCCCCTGCCGCTCTGTCCTTCCCCTGCTGCTCTGTCCTCCCCCTGCCTGTGCCGCTCCATCCTCTTCACCGCTTCCTCCTCCTTCTTTTGTCCTCCTCACCTCCACCACTCCATCCTCCGTCCTCCCCCTGCCTGTGCTGCTCTCTCCTCCCCCACCCTACCGCTTCATCCTACATCCTCCTTCCCTCTGCCGCTCTGTGCTTCGTCCTCCCCCTGCCGCTCCGTCCTCCCTCTGCCTGTGCCACTCCATCCTCCCACACCCCACCGCTTCCTCCTCCTTCCTTTGTCCTCCTCCCCTCTGCCACTCCATCCTCTGTCCTCCCCCTGCCTGTGTTGTTCCGTCCTCCCCCACCCTGCCGCTTCGTCCTCCATAGTCCTCCCCCCTGCCACTCTGTCCTCCATCCTCCTCCCCCCTGCTGCTCTGCCCTCCCTCCTCCCCCCTGCCACACCGTCCTTTCCCCCCTGCCACTTCTTCAAAGTTCCTCCCAATTCAGCCCTCACCGCCTTCCCAATGCAATCTAGAATACCCGATGCGTTAGAATCGGGCCAACATGTAGTCAATATTATATTCACCCTTTGATGTGTCCTGGAATATAGTAGTATGGTTTTTAACCATTCATTCTCCCTACTTTATCTTTCTGAAATAATGACCTTTGGGTTTTCATTGACTGTAAGCCATAATCATCAACATTAACAGATAAAACACTTGAAATAGATCACTCTGTTTGTAATGACTCTATATAATATATATGCATTTAACTTTTTGTATTACATCAGTAAGCCTGGCTGATTGAGGATCCTCTCCAGGCTATGTTTTTTTTATTTATTTAAATGTCCATTCATTATACCTTGCGTCTACTCTAGTTGTTCATGTATATATTTGGGTTTCTTTCAATATTTTGTCATACCATGCTTAAAGAGACCTGAGATGTTTTGAAAGCTTGCCTTGTAACATCACTTATTTTATTATTGTTAGCCATTAAAAGGTATCACAAGTGCAAGATTATTATCTTGTTTCTCCCACTGAGAGCAATCAACGTTTTCTCACCTGGCTAACACGGTACCAAAACTTTTTGCATTGAATTACTGAAATAAATTAACTTTTTGATGATAATGGCCAGGTTCACACAAACAAATCCATTTTTGCCTTAAATCCGTTTTTGGGAACATTTTGGACGGTTTTTTTCAAAGTCCAAAAACGCATATGCATTAACGTATGTGTTTTTTTTAAAAAACGCATGTGTTTTTATGCAGCAGCCCACAAACACTGCTAGCTACGTTTTTGGGGTGCTTTCAAAAAACACATGCATTTTTTTTAACATGGGGCCCTATGGGAAATGCATGCGTTAATGCATGGCACATATAGACACCTGCGTTAACGCATGTGTTAATGCATATGCGTTTTAAATTAAAAAATGAATAAGTCCCAAAATTTGCCAAAAACGTCCAGGACCTCAGGGGGCACTATTGGCACTAGTGATGGGCGAATCCTAAATTACTCGGAATCGCTTGACTCTAGCGAGTCCGAGCCCAGGACTCGCTACTCGTTGCGAGTCTAGCGAGTCCAATGTTAATGAATGGGGAAGCGAGTAATAGCGAGTAGTAGTAGTGTGAGATTTACAAATCGCAGATGTGTCTCGGAAGCTTCAGCCTGAAGCAATCCTAGTTGTGTCATTTATTTGCATTGCTAGTTTACTTTGTAAGTAATCGCTGACTCGCACAGATAAGATCCTGTCTTCTCTGTGTTCTGGCTGCCCCAGCTCCAGGGTCCTAGAGCCTGCCTGCTGCCTGATGTAGCAGAGCTGAGATTGTTCTCAGTCTGCTCATTCCCTGTGTACAGACATGAATGTCTGTGCACAGAGATGATGTAGCAGAGCTGAGATTGTTCTCAGTCTGCTCATTCCCTGTGTACAGACATGAATGTCTGTGCACAGAGATGATGTAGCAGAGCTGAGATTGTTCTCAGTCTGCTTATTCCCTGTGCATAGACATCTATATTTATGCACAGGGGATGTAGCAGAGAGGACATCGCGTTTTGGACTGCGTCGGACGGAAGAGGATTTTTTTAATTAAAGATGGAGTCCCTAATGGCTTTTTTTTTTATTTCTAATAAAAATTTTTTCCTTGTGTTGTGTTTTTTTTAAAACAATTTAATAGAAATTCATGGCGGTCATGTCTAATATTGGCGTGACCGCCATAAATTTCGGGCTTAGGGCCAGCTGATAATACAAAGCTGGCCCTAACCTCTTTATTACCCAGCGTGCCATCGCTACCAGGGCCGCTGGAAGAGCGGGGTTCAGCGCCAGAGGATGGCGCTTCAATGAACGCGCCATCTTCTGGGGCGGCTGCGGGCTGCAATTTGCAGCGGGGGGTGCCCAGAAATCTTGGGCATCCCTGCGCTGCGGATTCCAGCCCCCAGCTGCTTAGCTGTACCTGGCTAGACATAGAAATTGCGCGGAGCCCCACGCATTTTTTTTTAATTATTTCATGAAATTCTGAGATTCTGACTCTGAGACTCTGACTCTGACTCTGAAATTCATGAAATAATTAAAAAAAAATGCGTGGGGCTCCGCGCAATTTCTATGTCTAGCCAGGTACAGCTAAGCAGCTGGGGGCTGGAATCCGCAGCGCAGGGATGCCCAAGCTTTCTGGGCACCCCCCGCTGCAAATTGCAGCCCGCAGCCGCCCCAGAAGATGGCGCGTTCATTGAAGCGCCATCCTCTGGCGCTGAACCCCGCTCTTCCAGCGGCCCTGGTAGCGGTGGCACGCTGGGTAATAAAGAGGTTAGGGCCAGCTTTGTATTATCAGCTGGCCCTAAGCCCGAAATTTATGGCGGTCACGCCAATATTAGACATGACCGCCATGAATTTCTATTAAATTGTTTTAAAAAAAACACAACACAAGGAAAATTTTTTATTAGAAATAAAAAAAAAAGCCATTAGGGACTCCATCTTTAATTAAAAAAATCCTCTTCCGTCCGACGCAGTCCAAAACGCGATGTCCTCTCTGCTACATCCCCTGTGCATAAATATAGATGTCTATGCACAGGGAATAAGCAGACTGAGAACAATCTCAGCTCTGCTACATCATCTCTGTGCACAGACATTCATGTCTGTACACAGGGAATGAGCAGACTGAGAACAATCTCAGCTCTGCTACATCATCTCTGTGCACAGACATTCATGTCTGTACACAGGGAATGAGCAGACTGAGAACAATCTCAGCACTGCTACATCATCTCTGTGCACGGACATTCATGTCTGTACACAGGGAACGAGCAGACTGAGAACAATCTCAGCACTCCTACATCATCTCTGTGCACAGACATTCATGTCTGTACACAGGGAATGAGCAGACTGAGAACAATCTCAGCACTGCTACATCAGGCAGCAGGCGGGCTCTAGGACCCTGGAGCTGCACAGAGAAGACAGCTGGACTGGCTCGCAAAGAAACAGCAGTTATCTGCGAGTTTCCCTGCTATCACTGGCACAGTAGCCAGTGATTACTCGCGAGTCTAATGCAAACAATGGCAATCCGAGCTTTGTCAGCGTTTCTGACAAAACTAGGATTGATATTGATTTGCATTGGACTCGTGCGAGTAATCACTGGGAAACTCGCAGAGTACCGAGTCCTGCGAGTCCCTTACTACTCGCCGAGTAACGAGTCCTAGCGAGTAGATTCGCCCATCCCTAATTGGCACCCTTAGAAAATGGATCCATTTTTCTAAGGTCTAAATAACTGATTTGTATGTGTGAACCTGGCCAATCTAATTCATTGAGATGCGTATATATGTATGGCCACACCAATCATGTGAATAGAGCATGCCACACATGTTTTTTAAACGGATGTGTGAAAGGGGTCTTATTCAGGCCTTTCACTATGGTCAAAATTTCTCCCAAAAACAGTATATCTCCACAGTACCCAAACACAGTATGATGGTCAAAAGCTTGCTACACAGTACCCCATGACACCAATACACAATATGATGCACCTACAGCTTTCCAACACAGCTTTATTACTCCCACAGCCCCCGGAAAGTATAATTCCACACAGAATGATGACACCCACATAGAATGATCCCCTACTGCACCCTATATACAGAAATATGACCCTCGCAGTATGATTCCTACATTGCTCCATCACATTTTGATGACCACCACAGGTCGCAATCAGTATGATGACCTCCTAAAAGCCCCGTGACACGTGTCAACCAAGGCTGCAATGTCTGAAGCGATGTACGGGTGCGCGGTCGCTTCCGACATCGCAGCCTTGGTGTCACACGGCAACATGTTGCCGGTGACGCCGCAGCTATATGGGCGCAGCCATCGCTCGCTGAGCTGGGATCAACCCAGCGAGTGATCCACAGCAATGCTGCGGTATAGGCTGGATCGCCGCCAACATCGCTATTGCGGTGTCAGACGCCGCAATCCAGCACGACGCACTTGCGATATCGCTAGCGACATCGCTGATGCGTCACTTTTCGCGATGTCGCTAGCAACATTGACACGTGTGACGAGGCCTTTAGCCACCATACACAGCATTATGGTATACAGTTGTGGCCAAAAGTATTGACACCCCTGCAATTCTGTCAGATAATACTCAGTATCTTCCTTAAAATGACTGCAATCACAAATTCCTTGGTATTATTATCTTAATTTAATTTGTCTTCAATGAAAAAGCACAAAAAGAATTGTCCTAAAGCCAAATTGGATATAATTCCACACCAAACATAAAAAAGGGGGTGGACAAAAGTATTGGCACTGTTAGAAAAATCATGTGATGCTTCTCTAATTTGTGTAATTAACAGCACCTGTAACTTACCTGTGGCACCTAACAGGTGTTGGCAATAACTAAATCACACTTGCAGCCAGTTGACATGGATTAAAGTTGACTCAACCTCTGTCCTGTGTCCTTGTGTGTACCACATTGAACATGGAGAAAAGAAAGAAGACCAAAGAACTGTCTGAGGACTTGAGAAACCAAATTGTGAGGAAGCATGAGCAATCTCAAGGCTACAAGTTCATCTCCAAAGACCTGAATGTTCCTGTGTCTACCGTGCGCAGTGTCATCAAGAAGTTTAAAGCCCATGGCACTGTGGCTAACCTCCCTAGATGTGGACGGAAAAGAAAAATTGACAAGAGATTTCAACGCAAGATTGTGCGGATGGTGGATAAAGAACCTCGACTAACATCCAGACAAGTTCAAGCTGCCCTGCAGTCCGAGGGTACAACAGTGTCAACCTGTATTATCTGTCGGCGTCTGAATGAAAAGGGGCTGTGTGGTAGGAGACCCAGGAAGACCCCATTTCTTACCCCGAGACATTAAAAAGCCAGGCTGGAGTTTGCCAAAACTTACCTGAGAAAGCCTAAAATGTTTTGGAAGAATGTTCTCTGGTCAGATGACACAAAAGTAGAGCTTTTTGGGCAAAGGCATCAATATAGAGTTTACAGGAGAAAAAAAGAGGCATTCAAAGATAAGAATATGGTCCCTACAGTCAAAAATGGTGGAGGTTGCCTGATATTTTGGGGTTGCTTTGCTGCCTCTGGCACTGGACTGCTTGACCATGTGCATGGCATTATGAAGTCTGAAGACTACCAACAAATTCTGCAGCATAATGTAGGGCCCACCGTGAGAAAGCTGTGTCTCCTTCAGAGGTCATGGGTCTTCCAGCAGGACAATGACCCAAAACACACTTCAAAAAGCACTAGAAAATGGTTTGAGAGAAAGCACTGCAGATTTCTAAGGTGGTCAGCAATGAGTCCAGACCTGAATCCCATAGAACACATGTGGAGAGATCTAAAAATGGCAGTTTGGAGAAGGCACCCTTAAATATCAGGGACCTGGAGCAGTTTGCTGAGGGTGCCAATACTTTTGTCCGGCCCATTTTTGGAGTTTTGTGTGAAATGATCAATGTTTTGCTTTTTGCTTCATTCTCTTTTGTGTTTTTTCACTGAACACAAATTAAATGAAGATAATAATACAAAGAATTTGTGATTGCAATCATTTTCAGGAAGAAACTTGAGTATTATCTGACAGAATTGCAGGGGTGTCAATACTTTTGGCCACAACTGTATATGCTGTAAGATCCCCCATAGTCTCCAAACACAGAATGATGACTTCCACAGTATTGTCTCCCACAATCTCCAAATACAGAATGATAACCTTCACCGCAGTCCCCCAAACACAGTATGATGATTACTACAGCCACCCAATATAATATAATGGCCCCACAGAACCCTCTTGCTAAAAAAAAAAGCACTATACCCATTATGACAACAAAAACAAAAATGACCCTGATCAAAAGTTCACATACCCTAGTTCTTAATACCGTGTATTTGCCCCTGTAACATCAACAGCTTAAAGTCTTTTGTGGTTGTTGTGGATGAGGCTCTTTATTTTCTCAGTGGTAAAGCTGGCCATTCTTCTTGGCAAAAACCTCCAGTTCCTGTAAATTCCTGGGCTTTTTTGCATGAACTGTACGCTTCAGTTCTCCCCAGAATGGCTCAATGATATTTCACTTTGTTCTGCTGTAGCCAATGACAGGTCGATTTGGCCTTGTGTTTTGGGTTGTTGTAATGTTGGAACATCCAATTACATCCCATGCGCAGCTTCCCGGCTGATGAGTGCAAATTTGCCTCCAGTATTTGCTGAGAATGTGCTGCATTCGTCTTTCCTTCAACCTTGACCAAGTTTCTTGTGCCTTTGTAGCTTTCACATTCCCACATCATCAGCAATCCACCTCCGTGCTTTACAGTAGGAATGGTGTTCCTTTCATCAAAGGCCTTGTTGACACCTTTGCAAATCTAACGTTTATGGTTGTGGCCAAAAAGTTTGATTTTGGTTTCATCACTCCAAATTACCTTGTTCCAGAAGTTTGGAGGCTTGTCTCTGTGCTGTTTGGTGTACTGTAAGTGAGATGCCTTGTGGCATTTGCACAGTAAATGGCTTTCTTTTGGCGACTCGACCACATAGCCCATTTTTCTTTAAGTGCCTTCTTATTGTGCAACTTGAAACAGCCACACTGCTAGTTTTCAGTGAGTCCTGTATTTCAGCTGATGTTATTTGTGAGTTTTTCTTTGTATCCCGAACAATTTTCCTGGCAGTTGTAGCCGAAATGTTTGTTGGTCTACATGTTTGTGGTTTGATTTTTACAGAGCCCCTGATTTTCCATTTGTTAACCACAGTTTGAACACTGCTGACTGGCATTATCAGTTCCTTTGATATCTTTTTGTATCCCTCTTTCCTGTTTTATACAGTTTAACTATCTTCTCCTGTAGATCTGTTGACAACTCTTTTGCTTTCCCCACGACTCAGAGGCTGGATAAAGATGAAGAGTCTGTCTGGATCCCAGAAACTCACTCAGCTTTTATGCACACACACACTAATTACAAGCAAACAGGTCACAGGTGAGAATGTTACCTTTATTAGCTATTCAAACCCATTTGTGTCAACCTCTGTGCATGTTATCAGGCCAAAATCACCAGGATATGAGAACTTTTGATCAGGGTCATTTGGATGTTTTAGGTTATCATTATGATTTAAAAAGAGAAAACACAGTAGTTTGACAATAAATGGCTTCACCCAACTACTAACCATGAGTGGAGAAAACATTTTTGTGTTATCATTCATATTCTCTGAAAAAAGCAAAAAAAAATCTGACGGGGTATGTAAACTTTTGAGCACAAATGTATATCTCTATATCAAAATAATGAGTATAGGTGTGAGCTGGATCTGTGGGCTTTTTGTATAAATATGCTGATATTGATTTAGAGTCCCATCCTATTATCAACTGTTAGTCAAGAACTTAGTTGCTTCTGTATAATATTCTCCAGAGGTGTGATCAAAATAAGAGAACACTAGGTTATGAAAAGGACATACGGACTTAGGGAATAGGCAGGTTATAGGACACTTTATTAGTGATAGCACTTGTGTGACTAGTAATTGTAACTGGGTGTGTTATGTCTTGTTTAATTTGCTGTTGACATGTATTTTAATGCAAAGTAAATAAAATTATATTTTTCTAAATAGGTATAGTGTTTTTTTTTAGCAATTGGATAGAAATACACCCCACAGAACCCTGAAACAGTATGATCTCCCATAGTCCCAGC
The DNA here is from genome assembly GCA_033576535.1 of Allobates femoralis. Classification (NCBI taxonomy): domain Eukaryota; kingdom Metazoa; phylum Chordata; class Amphibia; order Anura; family Aromobatidae; genus Allobates; species Allobates femoralis. Next base: position 286,506,094 of record JARQOC010000002.1, on the reverse strand, counting down.
CCCCAAAACATAAAATGATTAACCCCACAGTGTTATCTCCCACAGCCCCCAAATTTAGAATGATAACCTCAACAGTCCCCCAAATACAGAATGATGACGCCCACAACCTCCCTAAACAATATAATGGCCTAGACAGAATGCCCGAAACAGTTTGACCTACCACAGCCACCAAACACAGAAGGGTGATCTCCATGGTATTATTTCCCACAGCCCCCAAAAACAGCATGATGACTCCCCATATAGTCCTCCAAATCCAGAATGATGACCCCCCACACCACTGTCAGCCAAGCATTGAATAATCCTTCCCCACAGTCTTTCAACAGAATATAATGGACCCAAAAAGCACTCCTAACACAGTGTGATCCCCAGAGCCCCCAAACCAGAATAATGACTACCACAGTATTATCTCCCACACACCCAAACACAGAATAATGACCCCCATAGTTTCCCAAACACAGAATGATGATTACACAATTCCCAAAACATACCTTTGCATTTGCAGCGCCTACCAGGGCCTTGGGTACACATTAACCAGGTTGGTGGTTGCTTGGGAAGTCACAGTGGCGGTGACCCGACTCCGTGCCCCTGAGCATGCAGAAATGGGGGATTATTTACAGGGGATTAGTTCTGGGGATTCCACCTATGGTTGTTCTGGTAAGGGGACCAGCGCTGCTGACCAGTGCTACTGTGAGACCACTAGGACCGATGGAATGGCAGCCTGAATGGTATCGTTCCTCACAGGTACAGCGTGGCCCCATGGTTAGTGATTAAAGTCTATGGAGATGGTGATGGTCTGTGTAGCGGTGAAAGGATGGCGCGGGGAATAACTGGAGGAGACCAGGGTTGAAGTTCTTTACCTTTACTTGGCGATCACTCAAGTCCACCCAGCCGGGTGCTGTGCTCCTCCGTGGTGCAACCTGGCCATTTCTCAGATGATACAGGGCCACTCCACCAAGACAGGTTTCATGAGCCTTTCCTGGTCATCTCTAATGCTGGCTACTCTCCTCTCCTGCCCGGCGTCTTCGTGTAACAGGTCCCAATCTAGTGGCCGCGGGCCCTGTCAGGTGACTACAAGATGTCCCCTGACCCTATAAGGCCCCCATGTTGCGGAATGTCCACGATTGTGGTTGCTGCTCATGCAAGCCAGCAGCCTCCGGTTTTACTGGCTAAGATTTGCAGACCTTTAACTACATCGTGGCCGGTCCCCACTGCGACCTGTCCCTCTGCTCAGGTTGGGCCAGATTCGGGGCACATGAGTGGATCCTCCATTCCCGTGTCCCCTAGGACTCCTCTTTCCTGCAGGCCTCTTGCTTGTTCAACATCCCAACTCCAACTCCTAACTCTCCATTTTTCTCAACTCCTATCTCTCCCCACCCTCTCTACCTGAGTGAATCTGCTCACCTGATTTGTTTGTGAAAACCCACAACCAGTATGTTCACCTAGACAGCTGGTGCTGGACCTGCACTTCTACGTAAAAACGGTTGGTGTATCCAATAGATTCCAGAAAAGAGTAGTGCCGATATAATCCACGCTGCCATTGGAGATAAATGACAAGGAAGACAAGGCTTCTTCGTGTTGCTCCTTTAAATACGACGCGTTCAGGGATACATTACATATAGTGCAAACATGCCGGCTTTATATATAAAGCCGGCATGTTTGCACTATATGTAATGCACCCCTGAGGAAGGTGCAGGGATGGCACCGAAACGCGTCGGGAATAAAGGAGCAACACGAAGAAGCCTTGTCTTCCTTGTCATTTATCTGATGGCAGCGCGTATCATATTGGCACTACTACTTTTCTGGGATCGCCTTGATTATTGTAATTCTCTATTAATTGGCCTCCCCCTCACTAGGCCTTCCCCTCTCCAGTCATCCTTAATGCGGCAGCCAGATCACCTATCTGGCTAACTATTACTCCGGATGCTTCCGCTCTGTGCCAGTCATTGCACTGGCTACCCGTACAATATAGGATCCAATTAAAATAGCTTGTTCTCACCCACAAAGCTCTTCACAGTTGAGCACCTCCACTACTTCTCTACCCTCATCTCTGTCTATCACCCCACCCGTTCTCTCTGCTCTGGAAGCGACTTTAGACTAACTTCTGCATTAATCCAAACCTCCCACTCTCGACTCCCAAGGCTTCTCCCGAGCTGCACCAGTTCTCTGGAATACTCTACCCCAAGATGATATTAATCTACTATATAATTGTCTAAGGGTTCTTTGAGTCTGTCTGTAACCAAAATTGCGCGCCACACAGAGGCTGCTCATTGGCTGCCGCCGAACATGGTGCGGGACAACATACGGATGCCGGACCACAGGTCCTGCGCCAGCAGAGAAGCGCATCCGCCGTTGAGCCGCTAATCTGGCCTCAGAGCCGCGGCTACTGCGGTCACGCGAGCTACCGAGTACTGAGCCAGCCCGGTATTCCAGGCTTGCTCGCAAGTGTGCCCGTGTCGCGCATGTAACTGTGCCGCAGAGCCGCAGTACTCCTCTATGGTCGAGTGCCGGGAGCATTGCTGGCGCTCATGCCCGTCGCTTCACTGCCTGCAGCCAGTGCGTGCCCCTTCCTGGCATCCAACCCTGCCCCATGGTCCCGCAGTACTCCTCCATTGGCCCTCCTGCCCCGCTCGCTCCATCCTGCCCCGCTCGCTCATCCTGGCCCCTCGGCTTTATCCTGCCCGCTAGCTCCATCCTGCCCCCCTGGCTCCATCCTGCCCCCTCGCTCCATCCTGCCCCCGCACTCTGCCCCGCCGCCCATCCTGCCCCACCGGCTCCATCCTGCCCCCCCTCTGCACCATCGGCTCCCCGGCTCCATCCTGCCCCCACCCTCAGCTCCATCCTGGCCCCCTCCCAGTCCTGCTCCCGGTCCCATCCTCGCCCCCCCCCCCCGCTTGCTCCATTCTGCCACCCCTCCACCCCCTGCCTGCTCACCATCCTGCCCCCCGTCCATCCTGCCCCCCTCCAGTTAGCCGTCCATACTCGCCACCACGACGGTCCTCGGCCTCCACCTGCAACCATACCCAGCACTCATATCCCCCGCCCCCAGGATTCTTTATGTTACTGCGCCGGAGGGCCATCATCGCCACCTACCCCACTCCGCTTACTGTCCATTCGCCACTCACATACCCTGTCACATCCTTTGCCACCACCTATCATCGTGCACCCTCTGCATATACGTCATATTTCCCAGAACGAGTGTCCTAACAGGCTGTAATGACCCATAAGACGAAGTGGCGTATACATGCGGTAATGTAGATATCCATCGCTGAGGATTTTTGTATTACAATATATATAGCGCGGATAATGTGACTGTAATGATCGCCATATACCATAGGCTGCTATACATGTACTGTAATGTACCGCCATATACTATAGTGCTGCTGTACATGTGCTATAAAATGCCACCATATACTATAGTGCACCTTACATATACTGTAATATACTGCCATATACTATAGTGCTGCTATACATGTGCTAGTACTGTATCGCCATATACCATAGTGTTCTATACATGTGCTGTAATGTACCGCCATATACCATAGTGCTGCTATACATGTACTGTAATATACCAACATATACCATAGCGCCGCTATACATGTACTGTAATGTATCGCCATATACTATAGCGCCGCTATACATGTACTGTAATGTACCGCCATATACCATAGCGCTGCTATACATGTACTGTAATGTACCGCCATATACCATAGCGCCGCTATACATGTGCTGTAATGTACCACCATATACCATAGCGCTGCTATGTATATAAATATGTAATTCACTCACGTTGACTGAACAAGTTCTGTCAGTCACGGTATGTCAACTACATACATATTCTAGAATACCCGATGTGTTAGAATCGGGCCACCATCTAGTAATAATAATAATAAATCTTTTATTATATAGCGCCAACATATTCCACAGCGCTTTACAATATAGGGGTTAGAGTACAGAAAATATAATACAAGAAATTAGGTCTACCCACAACTTACATAGTTTCAGGTGCTCCCTAAAAACTCATCTCTTTAGGGCAGCCTATAATGCCCCTAGTCAAAGTCACTTAGACATGGCCTATTCACCCCACCAGGCACAAAATGCTTTACAAAGAATGGCTGGTGACCAATCATGCAGCTCTTATCTATTCCCCCATTTCCTCTTTGTAAATAAGCCCCTGTACTCTTTCATTCCCACCTCATTACAGACTGTAAGCTCTTATGAGCAGGGCTGTCATTATTGTGCTTTAATTATCGTGTTCCATGACAACTGTTACTAATGACTGTTTGTGTATGAACCTCTGAATTTTAAAGCGCTGCAGAATATGAGTTCCTCTACTTCCTTAGTGAAGTGCAAATTTGCATATTTGCATATATCTGAGAGGAGGGAAGTGGCTTACAATCTCCTCACCTACTTCGCTGTCTCCATAAGGCGGCCGTCACACGGAACATTTCTTGCCCGATATCGTTTAAGCGATCTCCTTTTTGATCGCTTAAGCGATATCGGGCAAGAAATCGTTGCGTGTAATCAAGCGATTCACGATGTGAAATCGCTTGATCGTGACATCGCAGATCTGAGCTCCGGTTCTCAGATCTAGCGATGATCGATTTCACGATCTCCTTCATCGTGGTGTATGACACCACGATGAACGATCTCCCAGCGGCAGAGCCTATGCTGGGAGATGGTAACTATGGTACACGTCGGGTAACTAAGCGACGCGCGGCGCCTAGTTACCCGATGTGTACCATAGTTACCAGCGAGATCGCGAATCCACATCGCTGGTGAGTCTGTCTGTGTGACATCTCACCAGCGATGTGAGCGATATTGTAAGCGATTGCGCGTGCACGTGATCGCTTACAATATCGCTATAGATATCTCAGCGTGTGACGGCCGCCTAAGGTTGATAACAAGCTCCTAGACCTCGGCAAAATATGTTGGCGCTATATAAATAAAGATTATTATTATTATTATCCACAACTACTTTCTCACTAACTCTCTTAATCTGCTGGCCCTCACTGAAACCTGGATCCAGTATTCAGACACGTTTTTCCCTGGCGCTTTTTCGCATGGCGGCTTACATTTCTCCCATTACCCTAGACCCTGGGAACATACATGGTGGAGGAGTTGGCTTAGTCCTGTCCCCACAATGCACTTTCTAGGTCATTCCCCAGCTTCATCACTCTCATTCCCTTCTTTTGAGGTCCACACCATCAGGCTCTTCCATCCACTCCCCCTAAGAGTGGCAGTGATATACTGCCCCCCAGAGTCACCCACCCAGTTCCTCAAACATTTTTCTGCACGGCTGATGCACTTCATGTCCTCAGAATTACCAACCCTTATCCTGGGAGACTTCAACATCCCCATAGATAGCCCCACCTCCCCATCTGAATCCCAGCTCCTACCTCTAACCACTGAGACACACAAAGACAGTAAAGGTACCGTCACACGCGGCAATATTGCGTGCAATTTCACTGGCAATTTGCTGGTTGCTATGAAATCATGGACACATTGTTCCTTTTGTACACGGCAACAAAATAGAACAATGTGTCCCTGATTTCACTGCAACCAGCAAATTGCCAGTGAAATTGCAAGAAATATTGCCGCGTGTGACGGTACCTTAACACCCTTGACCTGGTCTTTGTCCGGCTCTGTTCAATCTCCCCTTTAGATAACGCGCCTCTTCCTCTCTCTGATCTAAACATTTTCTCCTTCATGCTCACAAATCCTTGCTCATCCCAGCACACTCTTACCCATCATGCATTTAACAATCTACAGGCCTTTAACCCTCATACACTTACAGACTCTGTACTCATCACTGTCCCCAATCTCCTTCTTCTCCTGTCCTGATATGGCTGTGAATCACTACAATGATACTCTCTGAAGCACCCTGGACTAAGTAGCGATCCTCACCCTCAGAACCTCCAAACACAGAGTAAAATAGCCCTGGCTTACATCGCAAACTTGATTCCTCCAATGATGCTCTCGGAATTCTGAACGTCTATGGAACAAAACCCACATATCAAAATCTTAATTTACTATAAATTTATGCTGAGAACTTACAGCACTGTCCTTCACCTTACCAATCAGACCTACTTCACCACCCTGATCTCCTCACTATACAACAACCCACCTTTCACTCTCTCTTCAGTCCTAAAGTGCAGGCCCCTATCACTGACCTCTGTGCTGATGATCTGGCTTCTTACTTCAGAGAGAAAATAGAAAACATCCGTCACGAAATCAGCTCTCGGCCCCCAAACGCAGCTACCCCTATTTGATCCTACATCTCCTTTTGCTCACTTTCTACAATTGACCCAGTCACTAAAGAAGTCTCCAGGCTTCTCTCTTCCTCTTGTCCCTCTATGTGCACCACAGACCCCATCTCACACTTACTCCACTCTCTCTCAAGTGGTCACCACTCACCTAACCAAAATCTTCAATCTTTCTCTTTCTTCTGGCATCTTCCCCTCCTCCTTCAAACACTCTATCATTACTCCATTATTAAAGAAAATGTCTGTTGGCCCATCCTGCACAAATAACTACACAGTAGTCTCCAATCTCCCCTTCATTACTAAACTCTTGGAGTGCCTGGTCTACTCCTGCCTTATCCTTTAACTCTCCACTCACTCTCTTCTAGATCCATTACAGTTTGGTTCCTCAAAATCCTTAATAGATTATTATATCCCCTACATTGTAAGACCCCCACACAGTATGATCCTCCACTGGCCCCAAACATAGAATTATGAGCTCTACAGTATGATCCCCACAGTCCCCAAACGCTTAAAGGGAAGGTACTGCTTTTTTTGTATTAAAATTACACTGGTCAATCCAAAAAAAATTATCAGCAAAGGAAATATGTCTGTTTTATGGAGTTTGATGTGCTGATTCCAAAAATATGCTTAGTTTTCCTCTTTCCGGTGACCCCTGGCTGGCAGCGCCGCTCCTCCGTTCCCTGCTTCTTCCTGCTTGTGGCGGTATCATGTGACCGGGCACAGCACATGACGTCATCTGCTGCGTCGGCCACAGCAAAAGAAGCCGGCACAAGCAGGAAGAAGCAGGGACCAGAGGAGCGGCGCTGCCAGCATGGGGTCGCCGGAAAGGTGATGTATGAAGTGTTTGCTATTTTAATGTGTGCCGCAGCCTGGGGACAAATACTAAGGAGGGGGGTTGTAGATCACTGCTGGGGGCCTGTATACTGCTGCAGGGGGCCTGTATACTGCTGCACGGGGCCTGTATACTGCTGCTGGGGGCTTGTATACTGCTGCAGGGCCCTGTATACCATTGCTGGGGCCCTGTATACCACTGCTGGGGGCCTGTATACCACTGATTGGGGGCGCTATATACTGGGATGGGAGGCTATATAACAGGATGGGGGGCTGCTCCATTTCTCACCCTAGGCTTATAGTGGAGTCAATAAATTTCCCTAGTTTTGGAGGGTAAAATTAGGGGCCTCGGCTTATACTCGGGTCGGCTTATACTCGAGTATATGCGGTAATTTTTTTACTGAAAATAAGTAAGATTACTACATTTGTGTGTGCTGTCAAAGCCATGTTTTTTGCATGCATCTAGTGATTGACAAATCTCAGTGCTTGGCCTCAAAAAATGTTGTGCTTGGCCTCAAAGCAGTGATTGTAAAATCCTTCAATTTCCCCTAAAAAGGCTGTGTTTGGCCTCAAAGCAGTGATTGCAAAATCCTTCAGTTTCTACTAAAAAGACTGTGTTTGGCCTCAAAGCATTGAGGGAAAAATCCTTCAGTTCCCTTAAAAATGCTATGTTTATCCTCTAACCAGTGATTCTCAATTGTTCAGTTTGTACTAAAAAATAATTTTTTTTGCCTCTAACGAGTGGTTGCCAAATCCTTCAGTTTGTACTAAAAATGCTGTGTTTGGCATCAAACAAGTGCTTTCCAAATCTGTATGCATAAAACATGAGTGGGAAAACTCAAGGTCATGGTAGAAAGGTTAAAGGGGAAAAAGGTTGTTAGGAAGGGGAGTAAGTGTGGTGTTGGAGGTGTACGTGGGGTAGGTGCTACTGCTAATTTTACTGAAAGCCATACTGACCAAACATTAGTTTGTTGTATCCCAGGGAAGTGTCAACTTTTGTTACTGGACAGCCTACTCCAGTCTCTTTGTTTGCCAGCAGCAGAGCGATACAAGATGTGGATGAGGCCCAGAAAGAGCTTTTGCTACAGCTCATGGCAAGAACTGCATCAAGTGGCCAGTCCTCCAGTTCCTCCACCTCATCATCACAAACAATATAGTACTCAGAGGTGGCGCCCCTGTAGTGAAATATGTATCTCAGGGACTGGAGACTAGAACAGTTAAAGGGTTAAATTCCAGGTCAGTCCACAAGAGGCTACAACCTGTTTTTTTTTAAGCACAAAGCTTTTCCTAGTCATAGTGAAGGCAAGTCTCCCCAGGAGACATTCTGGGAAAAGCACACAGTGACAAACTTCACACATGTAGCCAGAAAGAGAAGGGGATCAAAGACTCCACCAAATGGAGTACTATAGCAGTTGATATTTACTGTGGGAAAAGAATTGGTTTAGACAAAGGAACATTTGAAAAATAATGTATGCATGGCTAAATTAGTGAGTGTCCAATCATAGACCCAGAAGTAGAATGTTAAACTGGATGGCCAGTCTAGAATCTGCCCCCCCCAGTCTGAGTCTATAACTGGGCTATCGCAGCTAAAGTCCTGTGTCACAGAGATGGGTCAGCCGAGCTGCTGTGATCATCCCCTCTATATATCTCTGCTCTCCCCATCGGGCAATACAAGTCACGTTTAGGTTTCCGTAAGTTTCTCCTTTTTATTTCATTGCTTGCAATATGTGTATGTAACTTTTTATTTCCATTTTTTATATCTTTTATTGTAAGCACTGTACCTTTTATATTAAAGCTTTAAACTTTAATAAGTCGGAACCTTGCATAGTCTAAATAATTCACAGCCCTAGAAAGGTGTGATTTTGTTGATTGTCTGATAAGTCTTAGTTTAGGGGAACTCATCGGCCCCCCCCCCCCAAATCCGGTGAGTGGTGGCAGCGTGTGTGAAGCGGGGTGCGCGGCCCAAGTGGGGTTGCGATTGATGCTCCCTTTCAGCATAGGACAGAGGTCGAGTGCTTGATTGAGTGAGAGGAGATAGATTAACCCTTGCAGGCGCAACCCCAAGTCACGTGCTGAGAAGTGGGTACGCGACAGCCCCAATTACCCATTTGTCGTGTAACAACTCCCCAACTTCACAACTGATTGTGGGGAAACACACATGGGTGATTCTGCAGAGATATTCACACATTTTATTCCATGGGCATTAGAGGTCTGCTCCAAAGATTTACATACTCCAGAAGAGGAAAGCATCTGCACCAATGACCAAAATCAGTGGAGTTGGATCTGAGGATGGACGACGTAGGGTCCCAGCAGAATCCAGACCCTCATCAACAGACGTTAACCCCCGTGGTTGGAGGTGATGATGATGAGACTTAAGGCCGCTTCACACGCTAGGATATAGGTGAACGAGATCGTTAGCTATGTCACGTGACCGTGATCCTTCCGACATCGTTAGTGAGTTGTCACACACAAGGATATCCTTAATGATCCTAAATTTGGCAACACTCCAGCTATTTAGAGAATATCTTTTGAACAATTTTACAAAGCAGCAGGAATAGGAGAAATATGAACGACATTGTTCAAAAAAGTGTCACGCTGAACGATGTTGCTTCTTCCTATGACGTTAATTGGACCATGAACGATAGATTTGAGGTCTGGGTCTCAAATTTTTGTTGACCGTTCTAATGATTTTTCCTTCCTACATCATTCGTTTACACGCAACGACGCACTAACGATATCGTTTGAACGATCTCAAATCTGTGACGTTTCAATGATATTATTAACGATATCCCGATATCTTAGCATGTGAAGCAGCCTTTAGAAACCTGAGGAGCACCTGTACTGTACATTCAGGGCAGGAAGAGGAAGAGGGTGACTCTCATGGTGAGGCGTGGGACAACAGAGATGATGATGAGATTCGAGATCCCACTTGAAATCAATTTAGAGTCATGCAGCGGAGTAGCTCAGCAGAAGAGGAAGAGGTTAGGTTGTGTCTACCCAAAAGAAACTGAGGACAGCAAGTATGACAACCACTGCATCCTCAGCCACAACTCTGGCTCTAGACAACAGCGATCATGGGTCTGCAGTTGTTTGAGGTGGGAAGGGTTGCCTAGCCTGGGCTTTTCTTAACACTGCAAAAGATGACCCAACTCATATTATTTGTAAAGTTTGTAAAAAAAACTTCAGTAGAGGCAAAAAACCCGACAATTTAACTACTGCATGCATGAATCACCACGTGGCTCCACACTATTAGTTACTCTGGGAAAAGTAGTTGGCCTTACCGAGCACTGTCCACCACATCAACCAAATATGCTGCTTCTTCTTCCTCTGTCACTGTGGCAAGTGTTGTCCAACAGGTGTCCGACTTCAGAACCTCCACTTGTTTACCCGCTACAGCCGGGGCAAGTGATAGCCCCTCAGCTATTACAGAAGTGGACATGCCTGCTGGTTTTGACCAGTCTCAGACACTGAGCACACCACTTGTTTGTAAACCCATCATAACATCTCTGCTTACACCTCCCTCTCAATACAGTAGTTTGTTGGGAGCACCCTACTCCACAGTCTCAGCACAGCAGCCAGCCCTTGGTCCCATGGTTGTGGTCACGGAAAATATTATTTCCTACACATTCCAAAGCAAGAGCTTGAACTTGATTATCTCCAATTTGTTGGCCACGAAAATGCTGCATTTCCCCTTGGTAGATACAGACAGTTTCCGAGAGCTGATGTCCGTCACAGCCCCCAGTATTAGTTGCCCAGTCATTATTACTTCACATGGCCAGGGGCGTTACATCTTGCTCACTGGCCACTGGTGACTCTGGTGGCTGCAGGGCAAGGTGGGGAAGGGGCTACTCCCCATGTCTTGAAATCCCCAAGAGTTTTGGGACAAACTTCGGCCAGTACCTCTTCACTACTTCGGCCTCGTCCACCAACTCAAGGGCCTCCAGCTGCGCCCTCGACCTCTCCCTTAATGTTGCAACAGTTCAGACAGAATCCACCCCACATCTGTACAACACTGCCAGGGCTCTCTGCCATCAGGCATTGTTTAAATTAAAATTCCTTGGAGATGTGAGTCACACAGCTGAAGAGTTGTGGACAACTATGCAGACTGAGTTTCAGCAATGGCTGTCTCTGCTAAACCTGGTGCCAGGGTAGGTCGTGTGTGATAATGGTGCAAACCTGGTGGCAGCCCTGCGCTGGGGCACACTTACACATATGCCTTGAATGGCTCACTCCTCAACCTGATTGTGCAGCAATTCCTACACTACTATCTCAGCCTGGATTAGCTGCTACACAAGATATGGTCGCTGTGTGTTAACTTCCACCGTTCTCACCCCTTGGCTCATTGACCAGCATTGCTACAAAAGTCTTTTGGACAACCGGTTAACCATTTGATATGCAATGTGCCGACATGGTGGAATTTCTCTCTACACATTTGCAGTAACTGTGGCAGCAGTGACAAGCCACGGTGCAGTATGTAATGATGTGTACAGTGACTCAAAGTGAGAAGACTGTGGTGTGAATGACACTTGCAAAGTGGGCACAGATCATGGACCACTGCACCCTTGTGCACAGTTTCGAAATGGCTACTAAGATGATTAGCGCTGGCGATGCCATTATCAGCATGACTATTCCGGCCATCTACATGCTGCAGCAAACTTTGAAAAGCCAGCAGGTTGAGGTGATGGTACCAGAGGAAGAGGAGGAGGAAAAAGAGGAGGATGTGGAAAGGGTATCTATATCTCAAAGGTCCAGACTCTCGTCACACAGTCGGGCGGCATGGTGGAGTGACAGAGGGGGTTTCATGATACCAGACAAAGAGGTAGTGAAGGTGCAGGAGATGAAGGACAAATAGAGGAGGATAAAGATGAAGATGTGATGGGCACAGAGCAGTCAGGAGATGGGGAAGAAATGATTCCCCTTTCTGTTGTCCGAGAATGTTCGAGGAAGGAAGCTCTCTTTTTATGCCGCCACCAATACAAGTATTTAGGCCTCATGGATGCATCACACACATGAGTGCCTTCTTGCTGCACTATCTCCAACATGATGCCTGTATCATTACTTGGTTGCCACAATCTTGGATCCGCAGTACAAGAGTAAATTTAGCCAAATGCTTCCCGCATTGGACATACGCGCAAGCTGGAGTATCAGAAAAAGCTGATAGGCAGTCTTAGGAATGGTTTTCCCTAAGACAGCAGTGAGCGACACAGCACGCATCACAGATCTACTCTTTCAACCTGGGTGATGTCAAGCTGACAGCATAGAAACAGCAGCAGCAGTTTAATTGTCAGAAGCAATTTCTGGGAGTCATTTGACCTACTTTTTTAAACCATTCATCCCGTCGACCTGGAGTACAAGTCTGACACATAGTGAATGACTAGAGAGGATGTGCAGGACTATATAGAAATCTATATCCATACCATACAGGGAGATTGGACCCTTTTGCATTTTGGGCTTCAAGAATGGAGGAGTCCCTGAGCACACCAGTCATGCCTTGGAGGTTTTGTCATGCCTGGCTGTTAGCTTCTCTTAGCACGTGTCTTTTGTGCTGTTGGTGGTGACCTGATGGTTAAGGGCATCAAGCTGTGCACTGAAAGTAAAGACTGCCTAACTTTCATCAAGGTGAACAAGTCACGGATCTCCTAAGACTTTTCCACCCCAGTGGCAGACTGGGCAAAGTAGGCGATATTGTACTTTTCTGCATGCTGCATTTATCTCACATTATACAATTTTTATTCTGGGTCAACTGATGCTACTTTGGAGGTATGTGGCCCTCATTTTTTCTTCTTGGGGGTCTCCTTGTCTGTTTCCTGAATTTATCAGGGCTCTGTGAGCACAATGCCTACACATTTCACTCATCCATCTGTTACTGATGAATGTTTAATGTTCAAATGCTAGGCCATGCCCACTGAGTGCCATGCACGCTGGCTGGGCCATTATACAATTTTTATTTTGGGTCAGATGATGCCACTATTTTTTTAAATGTGAAGGCTGTTATTGCGGTGTCTTTGTTTTGTGTTTTGTGAATTTAGCAGGGCTCTATGAACACCATGCCTGAACACCTGTCACCTCCCTGTTCCTAGTCAATGTTGAAGCTTGAAATACTGGGCCAGGCTTTTCCCTTTCCTCCTTAATGCACAATGATGAAAATTTGAACTCTGGGGAATAGATGGCACTTTTTCTTGTGTCTGTCCCTAGTTTGAGCTGTTTGTCAGATTTTGGGCCCCTTTGAAGATGTTTTCTAGGCCCTTGATTTTGCCTCCCATTGGTTTGAATGGGGTTCGGGTTCGGGTGAGCAAACCCCAACTTCAAAAGGTTTGCTCATCTCTACTAATGATGTCATTTCACCTGCTGTGCTGAGATACAGGCTCATGGTAAAAGATGTAGCCGATGACTCCCTCTGCTACCCTACCATTGTTCTCATTATCAGAATTTGTATGCCGTGGATCCAGACACTTGTCAAATTTGAACAGATACAGGAAGGTGAGTATGGGCATTTGCAAATGTTTTGAAGGAGCCTAGTGGCTGCTGAAAAAGTAGTTGACAACTTACCGTGTATACTCGTGTCTAAGCCGACCCGTGTATAAGCCGACCCCCCTACTTTTGCCCCCAAAATCTTGGAAAACCTATTGACTCGTGTATAAGCCTAGGGTGGACCCCAGCACAGGTATACAGCCCCCAGCAGTGTGGTATACAGCAGCCTCCCCAGTGGTATATACAGGCCCCAGCAGTGTTACAGCAGCAGCCCCAGTGGTATATACAGCAGCAGCCCCAGTGGTAGTATACAGCAGCCCCAGTGGTAGTATACAGCAGCCCCAGTGGTAGTATACAGCAGCCCCAGAGGTATATACAGTAGCCCCAGTGGTAGTATACAGCAGCCCCAGAGGGAGTATACAGCAGCCCCAGAGGTATATACAGCAGCCCCAGTGGTAGTATACAGCAGCCCCAGAGGTATATACAGCAGCCCCAGTGGTAGTATACAGCAGCCCCAGAGGTATATACAGCAGCCCCAGAGGTAGTATACAGCAGCCCCAGAGGTATATACAGCAGCCCCAGTGGTAGTATACAGCAGCCCCAGAGGTATATACAGCAGCCCCAGAGGTAGTATACAGCAGCCCCAGAGGTAGTATACAGCAGCCCCAGAGGTAGTATACAGCAGCCTCAGAGGTATATACAGCAGCCCCAGTGGTAGTATACAGCAGCCCCAGAGGTAGTATACAGCAGCTCCAGAGGTAGTATACAGCAGCCCCAGAGGTATATACAGCAGCCGCAGTGGTAGTATACAGCATCCCCAGAGGTATATACAGCAGCCCCAGTGGTAGTATACAGCAGCCCCAGGAGGTATATACAGCAGCCCCAGAGGTAGTATACAGCAGCCCCAGAGGTAGTATACAGCAGCCCCAGAGGTATATACAGCAGCCCCAGTGGTAGTATACAGCAGCCCCAGTGGTAGTATACAGCAGCCTCAGAGGTAGTATACAGCAACCCCAGAGGTATATACAGCAGCCCCAGTGGTAGTATACAGCAGCCCCAGTGGTAGTATACAGCAGCCCCAGTGGTAGTATACAGCAGCCCCAGAGGTATATACAGCAGCCCCAGTGGTAGTATACAGAAGCCCCAGAGGTAGTATACAGCAGCCCCAGAGGTAGTATACAGCAGCCCCAGAGGTAGTATACAGCAGCCCCAGAGGTATATACAGCAGCCCCAGTGGTAGTATACAGCAGCCCCAGAGGTATATATAGCAGCCCCAGAGGTAGTATACAGCAGCCCCAGTGGTAGTATACAGCAGCCCCAGGAGGTGTATATAGCAGCCCCAGGAGGTATATACAGCAGCCCCAGAGGTAGTATACAGCAGCTCCAGAGGTAGTATACAGCAGGCCCAGAGGTATATACAGCAGCCCCAGTGGTAGTATACAGCAGCCCCAGAGGTATATACTGCAGCCCCAGGAGGTATATACAGCAGCCCCAGAGGTAGTATACAGCAGACCCAGAGGTAGTATACAGCAGCCCCAGAGGTAGTATACAGCAGCCCCAGAGGTATATACAGCAGCCCCAGAGGTATACAGGCCCCCCCCATCAGTATCCAGGGCCCCCCCCATGCTCCGCAAACCTGTAAAGCAAGATGATTATACTTATCACTGTCCCGCTGCCGCTGTCCCGCCGCTGTCATCGCGCTCCTCCGTCTTCATGCAGCGTCTTCCGGCTTCCTGTGGTCAGCGCAGGCAATGACGTCATTGCCTGCGCCGACAGGAAGCCGGAAGAAGACGGATGAAGCCGGAGGAGCGCGATGACACCGGCGGGACAGCGGCAGCGGGACAGTGATAAGTATAATCATCTTACTTTACAGGTTTGCGGAGCATGGGGGGGGCCCTGGATACTGATGGGGGGGGGCCTGTATACCTCTGGGGGGGCACGCCCGTGTAGTGACTCACGTATAAACCGAGGGGGGAACTTTTCAGCCCAATTTTTGGGCTGAAAAGCTCGGCTTATACGCGAGTATATACGGTATTTAAGTTTCAAAACTTTAAATTAACAGAAAAATCTAAACACATTCACTACCTATATGACTAAATTCTATACATTCCTTCAACATTCTTAAGATAAGGCTAAAGGGATAAACATGACATTTCTGTCATACGTACAGAATAATCATAAAACAATATTCTTTAGTTTTGAAAAAAACAAGGATTAATTGCTCTAAAACAAATACATTTTTATTAACTTATGCTGTTATAGGAAAAGTAAGACATATGTACAATAGTTTAAAACATAACGTGGACTTGCCAATCTGATTGTCCATCTTAGTAAATAATTGTAATCCCTTAAGGTACCTTTACACGCCGCAATATTTTGTGTCAAAGAAATGATGGGAGTGCTGGTGTCTCACGGTCCGCGCTGCTTCAGGGTTAAATATCCCTGATGAAGGTGCCAGGATAGGCGTCGAAACGCGTAGGAGAGAGGAGGAATAAAAGGATGGAAATCGATTTGGCTCAGTCCAAAGCCCAGCCCAGCGAGCGATGGCTCCGCCCACATCGCCGCCGCGTCACCGGCAACGTCGTGCCGTGTGACAGCTGGCCTGCGATGTCGGAAGCGAGCGTGCACCTGCACATCGCTTCCGACATCGCAGGCCATATCATCACGTGAGACACCACCTTTAGGTCCAGAGCACACTGGAAGATGTTTTCATCCATGATATCTCTGTATGTGGCTGCATTCATGTTTCCTTTGAATTGCAACCATTCATCCTGTCCCTGCAGCTGAAAAACACCCCCATGACATGATGCTGCCACCACCATGTTTCACTGTTGGGATTGTATTGGGCAGGTGATAAGCAGTGCCTGGTTTTCTTCATACATACTGGTTAGAATTATCACCAAAAACTCCTATCTTCGTCTCATCAGACTAGAGAATGTTATTTTTCAAAGTCTGGGAGTCGTCATGTGTTTTTTGCAAACTCTGTGCTTTTATAAGTCTTGCACTGAGGAGAGGCTTCCATTGGGTCACTGTGCCATAAAGGCCCAACTGGTGGAGGGCTGCAGTGATAGTTGACTTTGTGGAACTTTTTTCCATCTCCCTACTGCATCTCTGGAGCTCAGCCACAGTGATCTTGGGGTTCTTCTTTCACCTCTCTCACCAAGGCTCTTCTCACACAATTGCTCAATTTGTCTGGACGGCTAGGTCTAGGAAGACGTCTGGTGGTTCCCAAACTTCTTCCATTCAAGGATTATGGAGGCCACTGTGTTTTTAGGAATTTTGAGTACTGCAGAAATTCTTTTGTAACCTTGGCTAGATCTGTGCCTTGCAACAATTCTGTCTCTGAGCTCCTTGGGCAGTTCCTTTGACCTCATGATTTTCATTTGGCCTGACATACATTGTGAGCTGTGAGGTCTTATATAGACAGGTGTGTGCCTTTCCAAATAAAGTCCTATCAGTTTAATTAAACACAGCTGGACTCCAATGAAAGAGTAGATCCATCTCAAGGAGGATTGCAAGGAAATGGACAGCATGTGACTTAAATATGAGTGTCTGAGCAAAGGGTCTGAATACTTAAGACCATGTGATATTTCAGTTTTACTTTTTTAATAAATTTGCAAACGTTTCTACATTTCTGTGTTTTTTTAGTCAAGACGGGGTGCAAAGTGTACATTAATGATAAAAAAAAGGAACTTTTTTGAATTTACCAAATGGCTGCAATGAAACAAAGAGTGAAAAATTTAAATGGCTCTGAATACTTTCCATACCCACTGTAGATATAAAGAAAGTATAGATATATGTAGATAGTTTTATGTGAAATACCTATATAATCTCCCACCCCCTATAAAATATAAGATTGCACCCTTTAGTGCCTTTTATGTGCACTACAGGGCAGGTAACCTTGTTTTTAGGGAAAAAAGTAATGAGTATTTAAAAAAAAAAAAAAAAAAAAAAACATTCAGCTCCCCCTATTTTTGATTGCCAGCTAGGGTGAAACAGACAGCTGCAATATGCAGACTGCAGCTGGCAGCATTTCCTTGTCTGATAATCCAAAACAGAGGTCACATCACACTATTTTGGCAAATTATTAATTTATAATAATAAATAATTTGAAAAAAAGTGACGTCCCCCACCATTTAGGAAAACCAAGGTAAAGCCGACAGCTGGGGCTGGTTTCTCATGGTGAGAAGAACCATGGTTAATGGGCCTTTCACAGCCTAAAACTAGCAGACCGTAGCCCGCCCAGAACTTGCATCTCCTTAAGTTACGCCAATCCTGGCACTTTGCCCCGACTCTTCCCACTTCCCTGGAGCCGTGGCAAATGGGGTAATATTTACAGCTATCATCAAGCCCTTGATTGGTAATGTTCAGGTCTGAGACCCACATACACACAGAAAAAAATCCTTAATTTGAAATAAACCACATACTCCCTCTTTTACCCATTTATTAAACTTCAAACATACCAGCTCTGACAGTAATCAACATGTTAGGCTATGGGTTGAACTAAACGGACTTAAAGTCTTCCTTCAACCTTAAAAACTATGTTACTATGTTACTATGTAATCCACAACACGATGTGTCTCGAAGTAACTCTGCAGCTTTGCTACATCGTGATCAGAGGTTACGTTTCTCTGACCACTCATTGCAAGCAGCGCTCTCACAGTGGATGGGTCTGAAAGCTGCAGCTGAGAGCAGTGCCATCAGAGAGTTCATCTGCGGTCACAGCAGAGGTACCATGGGAACCATGCCAGCTGTGACCTTACATGAACTCTGTGACATCATCGCTCTCAGTTGTGGCTGTCAAATCCGTCCATTTTTATAGCATTGCTTGCGATGAGCCGTCATAGAAATGTAGCAGAGCTGCAGATCTTCGTCGAAGGACATCATTTTGTGGATTTACTGTCGAAGCTGGGAATTTTTGGGGTTAAAACTGGGTAAAAGAGGAAGTCTGTGTGTTTTGTTTCAAATAAAGGATTTTTCTCTCTATGTGAGCTTTTTAACAATTTACTGGCTGGATTGTCATGTAGAGGTCTCATAGAGACCTGAACATTACTAATTCACAGCTATCCATATTCTCTTCTATTACTCAGTTTGCCACCGCACCAAGGCAACGGGAAAGGTTGCATAAAGCGCTAAAATTTGGTGCTTTTAATTAATACGCTAAATTCTGAGGTGGCTGCGGGCTGCTATTCTTACCTTGAGGGGAACAATAACTATGTATATCCACAGGAGGAGAATACCAATCCCCAGCCATGTGCTTATTTTGGCTGAGTATCAAATTGAGGGTGGACCCCACGCCGCTATTTTCTAAAATTATTAATTTAAATAATGAAAGGAAAACCCGCATGGAATCCCCATATCTGATTCTCAATCAAAATAAAACACACAGCTGGAGGACAGAGCTGTCTGCTGTATCTTGCCGTGTCTGCTAGGTTTAGTGTGTCATTCCTTCTGTCTTTACTACAATTGACTTTAGTGGCCGTTCACATTCAGCTACCTCACCCTTTTCACAGGCTCTGTTAATTACATGCACATTTATTTGGGCCTGATCTGCCCTCTTTCCTGGTCTGCTGGTCTGGCACTGTGGGGATGAGATCTAATATTTTTTGAGCATCCGTAGCATTTGCTGCACATATTTGGGCCTTGTCTGTCTTTATCTGTATTTGTCTATCGAGC
Source organism: Allobates femoralis (assembly GCA_033576535.1). NCBI lineage: Eukaryota > Metazoa > Chordata > Amphibia > Anura > Aromobatidae > Allobates > Allobates femoralis. The sequence goes on along the minus strand of JARQOC010000002.1, from coordinate 286,486,853 downwards.
GCTATAGGACCAGTTCTGAGATGTTTCAGGTATGTGTTGTATTTACATGGTTCTGCTTTGAATGTATTTAGGAGGTCGCTTGGCACAATGTAAACAAAAAACATTGAGTAGGACCGCCTTATTGAGATTTGCCCTGATGTTGGCAAGGTGGCCTAAAGAATCAATCAATTATTTGCTAACAATCTCATTTTACATTAATGCACAGTTTGGAATTAATATGTGCATTTGCACTTTTTGTATTGCATGCTAACCTTAGACAGTAGTGGCTAACCCCCACCTTGCCATGCACGCTTGCTTTAGTGTGTCATTCCTTCTGTCTTTACTACAATTGACTTTGATGGCTGTTCATATTCAGGTACCTCACCCTCTCCACAGGCTCTGTTAATTGCGTGCACATTTTTGGGCCTGCTCTTCCCTCATTCATGGGCTGCTGGTCTGGCACTGTGGGGGTTAGATCTGATATTTTCTGAGAATCTGTAGTATTTGTTGCACATGTTTGCGCCTTGTCTGCCTTTATCCTTATTTGTCTGTTTAAAGACATGGGAGCGATTCTGAGATGTTCCAGGTATGTGTTGCATTTACGTGGTTCTGCTTTTAATGTATTTAGAAGGCCGCTTGGCAAAATGAAAATAAAAAATGAATAGTAGGGCTGCCCTACTGAGATTTGCCGTGACATTGGCAGGGTGGCTCAAAGAATGAATCAATTATTTGCTAAAAATCACATTTTACATCAAAATACAGTTTGGAATTAATATTGCATTTTTTATATTGCATGCTAACCTCAGGCAGTTCTGCCTTTCTCCCCCCCCCCAGTGATACTTTTAAATTACACCATTCATAATGCCACACAGTGTATAAGAAAATATGGAAAAAAGTCCAAGTGCAGTGAAATTGCAAAAAAGTGCATTTTTTTTATTTTACCATTTTATCTGTATGGAAAAACTGACATTATGATTTCTCAGGTCAGTACAAGTACATAGATACCAAACATGTATAGCTATTATTTATTTAAGTGGTTAAAAAAATCAGAAATTTGTCAAAAAAAATGAATTTCACTTTTATTATCAAATTCCAAGGCCCATAACAATTTTAATTTTTCAGCTCTGGTGCTCTGTGAGGGCTTTTTTATTGCTCCCTGAGCTGATGTTTCCAATTATACTATCTTGGGGTACATACAATATTTTGATCGCATTTTATTGCACTTTATGGTAATGTTGTCACGACCACAAAACTTAATTCTGGTGTATGGATTTTTTTCTCATTACGCCCTTAATCAATCAGATTAATATATTTTATATGTTCATAGATCGGACATTTCTGAAGGTGCTGTTACCAAACATGAGGCCGCACTCAACCCCCAGTATACAGCAGGAAGCCACTCACAAACCTCTGTACACAGCATGAGGCCGCACACAGCCCCAAGTATACAGCATGAAGCCGCACACAGCCTTCAGTATACAGCAGAGGGCCACACACAGCACCCAGTATGCAGCAGGATGCCGCTCACTGCCCCCAGTATGAAGCAGGAGGCCTATTTACTTTGTGACTTTTATGTGCAAAATAATTGTTTGAAAACCATTCTATTTTGTTATTGCTGAAAACAGTTACATACTATCCCGGGCTGCTCATTTGACTCAGGGAATGTCCTAGACTATGTTTTGAGGTTAAGTTTTAACTCTGCGCTTTACAGTGAGTCACCAAAGAAGGCCTATTCATGTGTGAGGTTATAGATACTCTTTTGACAATTAGCTTGCATATTTATCAGGTGACCTACAACTTACCATATCTGGAAGAGAACAAAACAGTGATGTTCAATAAAATGGATGAAACGCAAATCCAGAACGCAAATCTACAAGTAGAACTCAGGAGACACAAATACCGCATAAATACAGTGACATGACTCGGGATGTTATAGACTAACATTCTATTGTGACATCACTGTTTTGTTCTCTTCTAAGTATGGTAAGTTATAGGTAATCTGATAAACATGCAGGCTAACTGTCAAGAGTATCTATAACTTCACACATTCAAATAGTGAATAGGCCTTTTTTTGGTGACTTACTGTAAAGCACGGGGTTAAAAATTCCTGTCATAGTTCAGGACGTTCCCTGAGTCAAATGAGGTGCCTCGGGATAGTAAGTAACTGTTCTTAGCTATAACAAAATAGAATGGTTTAACAAAAAATTATTTTGCACATAAAACTCACAAACTAAATAGGCCTTCTGTTGTATACTGGGGTCAGCATGTGGCATCCTGCTATATACTGGAGGCCTCTGTGCTGCCTCCTGCTGTATTCTGGGTACTGTGTGCAGCTTCCTGCTGTGTACAATGGGCTGTGTGTGGCCTTCTGCAGTATACTGGGGGCTGTGTACAGTCTCCTATGGTATACTGGGGGCTGAGTGTGGTCTCATGCTGAGCGTAGCCATTTGCATTTGGCGCATCAGGAATGGGCAGGGCTAACCAGATGGGGCGGAGTTATGAAGGGGCAGAGTTAGATACATACACACATATACACTTAGCTTTAAATATAAGATATATATTGTATTAAAAAATGTTTGTTTTCCATTCCTGAATACTTGCATTTAATTCACATGAAGCTGCAATCGTCTGCATCTGCACTGCTTTGTATAGCACAAATCACGATCTCCTATAAATGCTGACTCACAGCCAGTATTCACAGAAGGATCACGATGAAAGGCACAGGAGTCATCAACTGACTCTCGGCAGTCATGACATCCCATTGTCGCCTTGCGATCACATGATGGGGTGCCAATGGGCAGGATTAGTGAATAGTTTCCTGTTAGCATGGGTTAAATGCTGCTGTCAGAAATTGACAGTGGCAATTATAATTGGTTAACTGCCACATGTTATGGCCACTTTACACGTCCCAACGTCGGTCCGATATTGGATCCGAGCCGCGGGAGCGCACTTTTTCTGCCCAGATTTCCAAGATCGCATCGGAGATTTACACAGCGCGATATCGGCAGGCAACGCCACTACGATGTGTACGCCCCCTTGTACGGCCGACCCAGGAACGACCATTTAACATGGGACAGGATTGGGGTAGTTGTACTCCACATCGTAGTTGGGTTTTTACACAGCACGATCCTGCCACAACGCCCATCCAATATCGGGCCGTTGGAGAGCAGGCTCATTTGATCCCCGTTATCGGTTTCGCATCGTTCGTGCATCGTATTGGACATTTATACCATACAACGCACGAACGATATCTGGGCCAACGCACGAACCACGTGACTTTTGGTCGGAGTTGGACCCCGATATCGGGACGCGTAAAGTGACCATTATAGTCACTTGTTGGCTAATTAAATTAACTGTCAAGCATCTGTGAAAGAAGCGGGCTCATAAATGGTTGTGAACATAACATCTAGCTTATGTTAAAATCGATCTCCATATCTGTTAAAAAAAATTAAAAATGCAGACTGTTGCTCATAAAAATACATTCCTAGTGACTTTCTAATATTGTAGGGGTTTTATCTCCTTTGATCTTTAAAAGTTTACTTTAAAAGTGGCCATACAGTCTGTTACTATTTTTTTGGAGACATAGATTTTCCCACTTGTAACAAATTGAAAGTGGTTAACATTAGTTTTGCTGTTTGCCTTTCCTGATGAACACTAGGGTAATACAGACACATTGAACTCTGTGGACTTGGGTTTTTTCAAGCTCAATAACTATGCAGCTATGCATGAGGTTAAAAATACAGCATGAGGAATGTCGGTAACATTGCTTGGGTTAATTAATGTTTACACTGTTACAAGCTCTGGCAATTCTACCGGTCTACTAACTTTTATGAAAAAACACTTTTAGCAATCATACTCAATTGGGTAACTTCAGAAATGTTAAAAGATATAATATATAAATCTATCTATCTATCTATCTATCTAAACTATCTATCTATCTATCTATCTATTTTTGATTACATACTACAAAGTCCCTTGTGATTTGTATTTATAAGATCTAAAGGCCCTGTCATACATAATGATCGCTCCAATGATCCCGACAGCGATAACAACCTGCCGGGATCGCTGAGCGTGTTACCTGATCGTTGAGGCTGTCACGGTGATCCCAGCGATTAGGACCTGGAACAAACCCCTCACATCGCTGAAAGCGATGTTACCACGTCCCTGCTAGTGCTGGGGCGCCGCGGTCCTGAACTGTCAGCGGCTGCAGCTGTGTGCGCCTGCACACAGGGCCGGAGGGCATAATAGCCCCCCAGTCCTGTGATGCTGATCTGGTCCACAGCTGTCTGGGTCCTCCAGGACATATAACCGGACCGGATCATGCCGCAGTGTGAAGCGGCCCTAACAGGTTGTCTTTAAGAATTCATTATTAACCCGCTTCACGACCCAAGACATACAGGTTCATAATAGCCGCCTCCCACCTTGCATGAGCTCGCATTCTCCCCTTAACATGTTTTGGAACTACAAACTTGTACCGACCAAGGCATCATATCCACATGTTAGTTTTACATATACGAACATGATAATAAAAAACAAACAAAAACAAACGTTTAATTACAATTTTTTTGCATTGTCAGAGCACTTGGAATTTTTTTTCCCATTTTGCTGTACAATACATGGTAAAATAAATATTCATCTGAAAGTACAACTCGTTCCACAAAAACAAGTCCTCACATGTCTATATTGGCGGATAAATTAAAAAGTTATGGTTCTTAGAAGTGAGGGAAAAATTAAAACAGGAAATGGAAAATCGCCGGTGGGTGAGGGTGTTAAAAGCATATTTCTGGTATTCAACATCCCATTATGGCTACGTTCACACACTGCGTTTTTTTTGCGCGTGCTTTTCAAAAAAGCGCAAGCACAAGTGCATGTGCATCTGCTGGCATAGTCAATGTAAATTCACTTTTACTGTGCAGACACTGCGTAAATATACGCAGCGCATTTATGGGAGAAAGCGCAGGCGTAAAAGAATGACCATGTCAATTCTTTATGCACCTCCGCCTAAGCTTTCTCCCATAGGGCCCATTATCCCCGCTGGAGTTACGCATCCCGTTCAGACAATGCTCAATTCCAGCGCTGTAGGATGTGATATCACACAGAAGAGGAAGAATCCTCCCCTGTGTGAAAAAATCTGTGACAGCCTCTTTTGGGTTTAGTAGTGTATTAATATACACTGAGAGACCCAAATTAAAGTAATCCAAATGTGTTAAAAATCCTTAAAATTTAATACTTACCCTCCCCTGGCTGTTCGGGGAGTTGGTAGCGAGACATCCACAGGTTCTGACCTTCCAGGACCTATAAAGAGCTGTCATTTGGTCACTCACAGTCATGTGATATGCACTTCATATATCACATGACCGCGAGCGGCCAATCACCGATCTTGCAAGGTCTTGGAAGGTCAGTACCTGTGGGTTTTCTTGGCTCCCGGTAACTGGAACAGCCGGTGGAGGGTAAGTATTAAATTTTTATTATTTTTAACACATTTGGATTACTTTAATTTGGGTTTCGCAGTGTATATTAATACACTATGAAACCCAAAAGGGGTTGTCACACATGTCACACAGGGGAGGAATCTTCCCCACTTTGTGACATCACTTCTCCCCTGCGTTTTTGGGGGAGAAGTGAGCCCGTAAAAAAAATGCAGTGTGTGAATGCACCACTTTTTTTATGGTGCTTTTTTGCGCGGGTGCAAAACGCGCAAAAAGTGCCCGCGCAAAAAAGCTGCAAAAAAATGTGCAATGTGTGAACGTAGCCTAAGGGTGCTTTTACACACTGTATATTTGCTGCATTTTTTTATGCGCAAGCTCATCACAAACCAGGAGTGGAACAATCAAAGGAAAAATATAATAGAAGCAAGTGCTCCACTTTTGTATTTAATCACCCACTGCTGGTTTGTGATAAGCACTTGCATAAAAAAATTCAGCACATACACAGCAAATATGCAGCGTGTCAACGCACCCTGAATCTGTGTTCTTTCATACACTTGACTAATGCCCCGTGTTTGCATTTATATATTTAAGCAATGTTAGCCTGTACAGTAAATTAATGTAGATACTTTATTTTGCAGGAGTAAGATACAATCAACAAGGAAACAGTGAGGTCACTTCATCATCAACTATTAATCTCCATGGTAACAATGCCATGTTGACCAGTCAGTCAGTCCTCCAGCAGGTTTCTCCAGTGAGCTTGGATCCTGGCCATAACATGCTTTCACCTGATGGTAAATTGGTGAGTACACCTGGTCTATTGTAGCTGCAGTGCTGATAAGATAAGAGAGACAAGCAAGCAAAACACACAGTATTCTTTTTTTTAAGGTTGTCACAGGGTCAGCGGTAAACAAAGAATCATTGTAGACTAAAAATCTGGAATGGACAGTTTGCACTAAAAAACAGTTCTCTGACCCACTTTAAGGCCTTTTTGAAGCTGACCAATAAATGTAACAAAGAGCTGTTCACTTTTTATTGATTAAATACCTTACAAAGTAAGAAAGTGGGTGGAACAGTGTTTGTTTTTCCTTGCAGATGACATGCACATTGATAAAACTGACTCTCCAAAAGCCTACTCTTTGAAGGGGTAGGTGAGATTCAGTCTTTTTTCCCTTAGTAAAATACTTTCCCTTTTCATTTTCAGTCTTTGGCTTCTTTATTCAGCACTTAAAACTTTGTTATTTAAGCTGTCAGTTAATAATTTTCAACTATACCAGAAGTTATAATGATTTAGCCATCATTCAACAACCCTTTTTAATGTAAAAATGTGTTAAATACTCAAGAATATATTTAACATTGTTGCTGTTGTGACAAAAGTATATTCTATATGGCAGGAATCCTTATTTATTGTGACCCACTTTTGTGTAAAAAATAATTGCTTATGCCATATTTGTGTATTATTAGTAACTTTTTTCACCTTCACCTCTTTTGACAATAGGAATGAAAAGATATCTTTGAGTTCAAAGCTAGGAGAAATTGTGCAAAGCATGGCACAAAACTGTGCCTGTTCACAGTGGTGTAACTTGAAGCTCATGGACCCTGATATGAAGGTTCCAGTGGGGCCCCCAATTATTACAAATCTCTAATAGCAATAGTCTTTTTGCATAGGCCAAAGGGACTTTTGGGGCCCCCTAGGCTTGTAGTTACGCCTCCACCTGTTCATAACTGACGTGGATTTATTTTGCTGGCTTTAATGGGAACTTGTCATGTAAAAAAAATTCTATTATCCTGCAAATAAGGTCTTAGGGTAACGTTACACGTCGCAACATTGCATGCAATTTCACTGGAATTTGCTAGTTGCAGTGAAATCATGGACACATTGTTCTATTTTGTTGCCGTGTACAAATGGAACAATGTGTCCATGATTTCACTGCAACCAGCAAATTGCCAGTGAAACTGCATGCGATATTGCTTCGTGTAACGGTACCCTTAATCTGAAGTAGAGATGAGCAATCTTTGCTCGAACATGTTGACCAATTTCAAATTTGGACCGAATCAGCCCTTCGAACCCAAACATTTGCTGAAAAGTTGGAAATTCAGGTTTTGTTCGGTAACTGTTCAGTGACAAAAAGCGTTATTGCCTTTTAGCGGTAATTCTTCTGTTCTACGTTATCATAAGGGTCAGTGTCTAGGATGATGGGTGGGAGGTCTCCATTTTTTTCCTTTCTTGCACTTACTGTGGGCGGTCTGGCAGATAATCAGCACCCATAAAGCAAATTGCACTTTTTGCACTCAAGGGCTTGTGTCATTGGCTGGTTAAGTCATACGTCCTTGGCATATAAGAACCAGGCATTTCCCGTCATCATCATTTTCACAGGGACAGTCTCGCTGCTGCAATTGTTTGCGCTATTTAGAGAGATAGCTAGCGACTCGATTCCTTATTAGATCGATAGATACTAGATTTAGTGACTCTTTCCTAAAACAGCCCGTTTTAGGCCTTCAAAGCAGTGTTAGCCAAACCAGGTCTGCACCGAAAGTCTCCACCAATTTAGTGTAAAAAAAACCCTTTTTTTACTAGATCTGCCAAAAATCTAGCCTCCAAATACTTTTTTTCTAGTACTAGTATTTGCCAAATCAGGTCTGGTGCATTGCCGTCTCTTAAAATCTCCATAAATTCTGTGGTAAAAAGCATTTATTGCTAGATCTGCCAAAATCAAGCTACCAAATACTTATTTTCGAGTACCAGTATTTGCCAAATCAGGTCTTGTACAGTGCTGTCTCTTAAAATCTCTGCAAATTCGGTGTGAAAAGCTTTGTTTTCTAGATCTGCCAAAATGTAGCCAACGCATGCTTATTTTCTAGTACCAGTATTAATCAAATCAGGTCTGGTGCAGTGCTTTCTCTTAAAATCTCCACAAATTCTGTGGTAAACAGCCATTATTACTAGTTCAACCCAAATCCAACCACCAAATATTTTTTTCTAGTACCAGTATTTGTCAAATCACTTTTGCTGTATTCACATCCCCAAATTTTTTGAGTCTAGAACAACTGAGCCATCAAATTTGAGTGGTAAAAGCCATGGTCATGGTCAAATGGGGAATTGATGTGATGGTAAGAGGAACATGCTTGGTGTCTGTGGGGTAGGTGCTACAGTTAGTGAAATCTCTGCTCAACGAACACTGGCTTCTAGCCCAAAAAAAATGTCGACTTCTTTTAGTTGACAATTTGCTATCATCCCTTTCTCAGACAGCAGCACTTCGCTACGACTTGTAGATGAGGCCTAGAATGAGCAGGTGCTACAATGGATATCAAGCGCTCCATCAAGTGGCCAATGACAGTGTAGACCGCCTAACGTTTATCAAGATGAACAAGTCATGGATCTCCAATGACTTTTCCACCCCAGTGTCAGACTAGGGAGCCTAGGCAATGATGTACTTTTCAGTCTGCTGCATTAATCTCCCCATTACAATATTTCAACTCTAGGGCAATTGCTGCCACTTTAGTGGTGGCTGTGCCTATTTTTTTCTTTTAAAGGGAGACTCTTGTAGAGGTTTCCTTGCTGTGTGGCGCATGACTTGAGCAGGGCTCTCTGAGCACAAACCTCTTCCTGACTCTCCTGCACCTGTTCCTAAATGATCAACCTTGAAATGCTGGGCCCAGGACTCCTGTCTTACCGCAGTTGTGGCCCAATAGAAAATCTATAAGATTGATACCACTTTACTGTGGACTGACACTAATTTATGGAAAAGTATGGTCTCTTGTTAGGGTCCTCTTGCTGTGTGATGCATGACTTTAGCAGAGCTCTCTGAGTGACATGCCTATACCTATCACTCATCCTCCTTTCACTCCTCCTCATCCTTTTATTTAATGTAGAAAACTGCTTCCACTTTTCCCCTGTGACTCATACATTTGTCAATTCTAACCGAGTTTCACCCACCTCTAAAACTCAAGTTAATGTGAGCCACCGCCTATTTTTAACTGATTTTGATGAGTGTGGAACTTGCACAGACTGTGTCTCATGCATCCATGCTATGCCACGAGACTATTTGTACTCTAGGTAGATTGTTGTCCCTTTTCCTGGTGTCTGGCACTAATATGAGCAGTTTGGCAGCTTTTGGACACCTTTGAAGGTATTTTCTATGTGTTTCATGTTGTCTGCCATTAATTTCAATGGGGTTCGGGAGTTCGATGAACAGTTCATCGAACAATGTAGTGAACACCCCGCTTTTCGGTGAACTGAACCCAAACACTTAAGTGTTAGCTCACCTCTAATCTGTAGGTTAATAGTATTCTAAACCTCTGTGGGAACATCTGTAATAATTGTAATGGATAACTCAGTCTTTTTTGCATGGAGCAAAGACACAACAGAAGACAATTTATAGGGGAAAAAGTTGATGAAGCAATTTGTGAAAGCTCTACCAAAGTAAAGAGAAACTTTTAAGTATCTGTGTACCACGTTTCAGGATCTGTCCCAAGCAGAACTAAAGGAAGGCATTTTTGTGGGTTTGGATAGCCGGAAACTCAAGACAGATGACATGTTTGAAACAAAAATGAAAGCTGTTGAGAAAATGGGCTTGGAATTCTTTTAAAGTAGTCATGAAGAAATTTCTAGTTAACAACCTAAATCCAAAATGTAAGTCCATTGTGGAGAACAACTTGAAATACTTCAAAGCCTTGCGTTGTCTGATGAATTTGAAGTTACATTTCTTACATTCTCATTTGGACTACTTTACTGAAAAACTTGGTGATGTTATCAAAGAGCAAGGAAAAAGATTTAATCAGGATATCAAATAGATGAAATGAATACAGATAACCAAACCTTTTAAAATTTGGATTTGGTTCGGTTCGCCGAATGGGCATACGTTTGCTGAATACATCATTGAACAGTTTGCCGAACCCCTTTCAAATCAATGAGAGGCAAATTCAAGGACCTAGAAAACACCTTAAAAGGGGTCAAAAAGCTGCAAAACACACCTCAAATCTTTTTACAGTGGAGCCCCACTGTCTAGGCAGAGATTACCTTCATACACTATTACTAAGTAAGCTTCAGCATGCTGTTACAACTCTTGAACCTCAATCTTCCTCATGACTTCCCTAAGGTTGTTTCAGGTTACACAGCGGGTATCATGCAGCATGGAATCCCACTGTGTGACCTGGGATAACCTTAGTGGCGTCAGCGCTCCTAACACTAGCTTTATTGTGAGAGCTGCGATATCGCGTGAGACATACTGAATAAAGCTAGCCAGTGTCATGAGAGCGCGTGTGAGGAGCAGTGATGTCAGGGAGTGCAGAGCAGTTCCAACTTGTGGGATAGCCCCTGTGTGACCCCTGGAGTCTGCATTGCAGTAATGTTTGTTATGGCACGGCTTGTCACACTCTCACCAGTGCCTATGTGCCTGCTCTCCCAGCATATGAGATAAGATTTCTGTGAACGTGACCCCACCATATTGTTGTAAGGCCTCATGGTACATTCTTTGATACTTCTTTTGGAGCAGATTTTGAGAATCTGCATCAAAATCTGCATGTCTATCCTGAAGCCAGCAAAGTGCATGAGAGTACACAAGTGCTGTGCCAATGTTTTTTTTCCTTGCAGATTTGGTGCAGATTTTGGGGCATAAAAAAGAAATCTGAACCACACATGCAAGGGAAAACAAGCAACATGGGCACACCACTTCTGATCTGTCATAGACTTTGCTGGCCTCAGGATAGACATGCAGACTTTTTGTGCAGATTCTCAAAATCTGTGTCAAAGGCTACTTTCAGACTACAATTTTTAGGGAGCCGATGCTGTTTGATAAAATCGGACAGCATCGGCTCCCTTCTGATGCCTGAAATCGGCATAAAATCGTAGCCTCCGTGCTATAAGAAAAAAAAGTTTATGCTCACCTATCCCCGAGCCCCCGCCGTCTCCCTTCGGCTCCCGGTGGCTCCCGGGGTCCTCACGCTGTCTGCAGAGGTCTTCTACTGCAGTACAGGACCTGCCATGATGTCACAGTCACGTGACCGCAGGTTACACCATGGTAACCTGCGGTCACGTGACTGTGACATCACGGCAGGTCCTGTACTGCAGTAGAAGACCTCTGCAGACAACGTGAGGACACTGGGAGCCGAAGGGAGATGGCGGGGGCTCGGGGATGGGTGAGCATATACTTTTTTTTTTTTTTAACCCCTTGTCTCTCAGCTTGGAGAAGTTTTACTGTAGTGAGCATGCTCAGTACAGTAAAATCGGGTCCGAGGAGACATCAGATGTTTCCTCGGACCCTGCTCCACAGGGCCCCATGCTAAATTGATCGGACTGAATCGGATGTGCACTAAATGCCATCTGATTTGGTCCGATCCGATTTTGTCCGATTTTATTTTCGGTGCAAAAATCGGAGCATGCTCCGATTTTTGCACCGATAAAAAAATCGGACAGAATCGGATCGGACCAAATCAGATGGCATTTAGTGCACATCCGATTCGGTCCGATGCCCATAGGGCTGCATGGGGCCCAAGATCGGTCCGATGCTGTCCGATTTTTATCGGACAGCATCAGATTTAGAAAATCTGCAGTGTGAAACCAGCCAAAGAAAGCATCAAACATCGCACCGTGATCACAGGGCCTAAGTGGGTCCAGGGAGAACCGCAGTTGTGGTAAAAGGTCTTAAGGATTCCTCTTGCTCCCTGGCTATCTTCCACAGAGACTTCTGGGGCAGGGGTACCCACTACAGTCATCAAGGTCTGAAAACAGTGCAAGTTTTCAGAATTTCCTTAGCATTGCACAGGTATTAATTTCATCACCTGCAGAGGTGAAGATTCCAGAATTTTGTGCAGTGCTAAGGAAATCCTGAAAACATGCACTGTTTGCGGTCCTTGAGGATTGCACTCAGCCAGCCATACTCTACAGAAGTGTCTAGTGTCTTGCATTCCCATACCTCAGACTGTCAGGCCAGAGGCCTGTGGCTTGTTTGCCAGTCTCTATGGGGCGGTATCAGAGCACCTACTTGCAGAAACAGTCCAGCACACAAGGAGAGAAGTAAAAAAAAGAATTTACTGTAGCACAGAATAAGTCTCAAACACATATATGGATATATATAGTATATATAACGGATGTCCCACAGGTATCAGCAGACTATATTAAAATGGTGGAAAGTCTATGAAGGGCAGAGTCTGTTAAGGACTTTGAGTTGTAGCCCAAAGACTTCCTGCATGTCTTCTAATCCATCAGGGGGAAGTGCAAACGACAGAAAACTTGGGAAGGGGAAAAACAAAAGTAACAAAAAAACAGGCCTCGGTCAAGGAAGAACTGGAAGTACTTTTTTTCGGGAAAGTCCAGGGTACTTGGCAATAATACTGTCTGCCAGGTTTCTCATTGCAGCCTGGATGAAGGTTGGTCATGGTACTCCTCTGCCAGATGGCCTGGGGGGGTCACAGGGGCTACTCCTGCATGGGCATTCTGTGCCACCACCAGCCCCTAGCACACTCAATCATGTCCACCACTGAACAAGAAGATGGAGGAACTAGGAGATGACCATCCCCTCTAGGAAAGACGCAACCAGTTTGGAGAACATCGACAGGCCCTGTGGATTTGGGTGCAGCTAGCTAGCCAACCAAGAGAGGCCTGTTCTCCACCCAATGCCACATTCTCTCCTGGTCAGCATCCTCTTGCTACTTCCCAAAGCCATCGGCGGTGGCAACCCGACTTATGCCAACCGCGACCCACCACTTGCTGCCCATCACCTTCATGAAGGTGACCTCCTCACCAACAAAGATTGGGCAGAGTCATTTGGGAAGAAAGTCATGCAGCAGGGTGGACCGGTTGATGTAGCACCAATGTCAGTACCTTGTTCGGCTGGGAAGTCAAACCCCCTCTGCTACAAAAATGCTACCACCTTGCATCGGCTAAATTAGTCATAAAAGAGATTGGCCTTAGGCTCATGCAACAACTCTTGGGCGATATTATCTGCAAACCGAATCTCCTCAATAAAGGACACACTATGAAGTGATGCATGCCATACCGGATAGTTGCTTGCAGGGGGCCCCCACATGGCATTCTTCCAGTCGAAAGTCTTTTGCAGGGGTGAAACACATGGCTGGGAAACAGGGCCTACTGCCTCTTCTTCTTCCTCCTCTTTCTCAGCCTCCTCATCCTCCTCATTGCACTCCTGGTCCTGGAGGAATTGGAGATCCACTAGCTGTGGCACTGGCTGTAGGTGTAATACAGCCAGGCATGCTGAAAGATCTTCTGCAGTCTGACATCTAGTGCTCCCGGATGGCATTGGGAAAAGGTCACCTCCTGATTGAGCTCCTCAGGTCCTTTTCTGGCATTGGAGACCAGCACTGTATCAGGAACCTCGCTGCAGATGAGGCCTAATGTGGGTAGCTTGGTGGAGCTCCAGGTCACATATGTTTCCATCTCCTTTGCATGCCGCTCTGGTTCTGGTACTGCTGTAGCACCCTCTACCCCTGGGGTGGTGATGAAGATTAACTCCTCCAGATCAGGTATGTCTTGCATGGGATCCATTGCTAAACTGCATACTGTGGGAACACTGTAGCAAACAGCAACTATAGCTAAGTGTAGCTGACACACTGAGCTCCACGGTGATACCTCTTTGCATTGCCAAGCGGCCTGCCTCTTCCAGTGTCAGGCATCAGACACAAACAATCACTTCAAAGATATTACTGTTTACACAATCTTGTTGCCTAGCTCCTCATTTACCTCTCCATAGGGTTGGCTGTAGAATTAATGTCACTCAGAAACCCAATATCCCATGCCACAAAGTAACACCTGGGTTGCGGTTAGGTGGAGTGATTATTGAAGCTTGACATATTTAGAGGGGAAAAAATGATGAAAATAAACATGTTTATTTAGGTCACCATTCACCAATTCATCTAGAATGCTGAATACGTCTAGTGAGCAGCAATGCAAGGGCTAGTTCACACTTGTGCATTTGACAAAAATGTGTATTGTAAACGAACAGAATGAAATGAAATAGTAATTACATATATATATATCCATAGTATGGTGTTTCATGAGTGTGAACAAACCCCAAGACCATGTATGTGAAGCATATAATTGTCATATACTATTTTTATATGAATTGCTATCACATAAGTATAGATGGCCTTGCATGCTGCTGACCCTCTTCAATAATAAAGGTTTGCTCTCCCAAAAAATAATAAAAAAAGATAAGAAAAATAAAATCTAATATATAAAGTTGAGTGTACATATGTGTGTATGTATGTGTGTGTATGTAGAGCCTTGCCCATTCCACACATCCCCACCTACTTCACATAGCCATATGCACTCCACATAGCCACACCCACTTCTCGGCCTGCATCTCCACATATCCCCACCTCTTCCACATAGCCCCACCCAGGGATTATGGGTGGGGTGGAGCTATGAAGGGGTGAGGCTGTGCTATGAAAGAGGTGTGGCTACTGGGAGGGGAGTGACTATGTGTAGGGTTGGGGCTACTGGGAGGGGCTATGTTATATATACACACACATATATACCTTACCATATATGGGCGATATTACCATATATGAGCATTCCTACCAGATATAGGCATTATTCCCGAGGAATGCCAAGCTCTACAGCTAGTAAATAATAAAATGAAAAAATAAAAGTAAAAAAAAAATTCCCAAAAAATATTAATAGCTGCTATTCAGTTTGGTCAAAAAATAACCAAATTTGAAATGTTTGATTTTATTTTTCATTTGTTTATGAACAACCATGTTCACATACAGTATAATAATGCAACAGGTATTCAAATAAAACACTTCAATTAGCTAAAAATCAAGACGTTATTAGGTCCAGTCAAAAATAACTCGAACGTTATAAATGTATAGTAGACCCGAACAGGGCAGCAGGGTTAAATGGATGTTTTAAGGACATTGTAAGCTACCTGAATTTCACAGCTGCTGCCACATCTGGAACTGTTTCCAAAATTCACCCCCTGCAGGTGTCAAAATGCCTGCAAACTCCAGGAAGCTTAGACAAATTCATTTATAGTTCCCAAAAATTTTACAGCTTGATACAACCTGGTACAACCAAAGACTGGAACATGCCTAACCATAAGGTTAAGTGTTGTTCACAGCCAACGGATCTTCCGGTGAGCGTTTTGACCCCAATCAGGGAAAGTTTTAGGGCATTTTATATTTCAAACTTTTTTCCCCCAACAAAGCTGCGTTTGCCAATTTTTTTTAAATTGCTCGGGTTTCCGATCCCAAACAAAATCAATGTCGAATTTTAAATTGGTGAACATGTTTGCGGAAAGTTCTCTCATCTTTAGAAATGACGATACCAAGGTAGATGTAATGTGAATATAATGGGGAACTACTGCTGGATGCTTCATAGAGCTGATTCGCAGACCTAAAAAAATAGATTTTCAAGAGAAGCTTTGAAGAGAAAAGGAAGAGGTGCAAGAATTAATTTCCAATAAATTTGCAGAATGAATGTTCTTTAATTTTTTTATACATAATACGGTCTACATTTTTGGCTACAATAAATTTTTTTGTAGGTGTTTTCATGTCTGTTTTGTACAAAATCCGTACACTACCGTTCAAAAGTTTGGGGTCACCCAGACAAATTTTGTGGCCACTCCATTACATATAGAATACCAGCTGCCTGCTTGTTTCCTAAATAGTTCATGCATAAATTGTAAATTGGAGGTGTACTTTGGGTCATTGTCCTGTTGTAAGATGAAATTGGCTCCAATCAAGCACTGTCCACAGGGTATGGCATGGCATTGCGAAATGGAGTGATAGCCTTCCTTATTCAAAATCCCTTTCACCTTGTACAAATCTACCACTTTACCAGCACCAAAGCAATCCCAGACCATCACATTACCTCCACCATGCTTAACAGGTGGCATCAGGCACTCTTCCAGCATCTTTTCAGTTGGTCTGTGTCTCACAAATGTTCTTCTGTATTATCCAAACACCTCAAACTTTGATTCGTCTGCCCATAAAACCTTTTTCCATTCGTCCTCTGTCCAATGTCTGTGTTCTTTTGCCCCTATTAATCTGCCTTCTACCTCGCCAAACAGACCTACTTCACCACCCTGGTCTCCTCACTATTCAACAATTCAAAGAAACTCTTTGACATGCTTCACTCTCTCCTCAGTCCTAAAGTGCAGGCCCCTATCACTGACCTCTGTGCTAATGATCTAGCTTCTTACTTCACTAAGAAAATAGAAAACATTCATTAGGAAATCAACTCACAACCTCAAATTGCTGTTACCCCTACCTCACCCCACATTTCCACCGACTCACTCTCCACATTCGACCCAGTATCTTCTAATCTCACCACATGCACCGCCGACCCCATCCCCTCACACCTACTCCAGTCTCTCTCTCCGGTGGTCACCACACATCTAACCAAAATCTTCAATCTCTCCCTCTCTTCTGGCATTTTCCCCTTTTCCTTCAAACACTCGATCACTACTCCATTATTAAAGAAAAATTCTCTCGACCCATCCTGCACAAACAACTACAGACCAGTCTCCAATCTCCCCTTCATCTCTAAACTCCTGCAGTGCTTGGTCTACTTCCGCCTCACCTGTTACCTCTCCTCTCACTCTCTTCTAGACCCATTACAATCTGGTTTCTGCCCCCTACATTCTACAGAAACTTCCCTCACCAAAGTGACCAATGACCTTCTGACAGCAAAACGTAATAACGACCACTCTCTGCTTTTTCTTCTTGATCTCTCTGCAGCCTTTGACACTGTTGACCACCATCTCCTACTCTCCATGCTGCACTCCATCGGCATCAAGGACACAGCTCTCTCCTGGTTCTTGTCCGCCCTTTCAGTGTATCATTTGCTGGCTCCACTTCCTCTTCCTCTCACTATTGGTGCCCCTCAGGGTTCAGTCCTTGGACCTCTTCTCTCTCTACATGGCCCCAATTGAACAGACCATCAGAAGATTTGGCTTTCAGTACCATCTTTATGCTGATGACACACAACTATACACTTCTTCCCCTGACCTTACCCTAACACCAATAACTGTCTAACCGCAGTTTCCAATATCATGTCCGCTCCCTATCTGAAACTCAACCTTTCCAAAACTGAACCTCTTCTGCTCCTGCCCTTTACTAACCTCCCTAAATCTGACATCTCTCTCAGTGTGCGGCACCATGATAACGCACAGGCAGCAGGCTCGCTGTCTGGGTGTTATGTTTGACTCTGATCTTTACTTCACCCCATATATACAATCTCTCGTCCACTCTTGACGATTAAACCTGAAAAACATCTCTAGAATTCGCCCCTTTCTCATCTTGGAAACCACAAAAACCCTCACTGTGGCCCTGATTCTCTCTCTCCTTGACTATTGTAATTGTCTTTTAATTGGCCTCCCCCGCACTAGACTCTCCCCTCTCCAGTCCATCCTTAATGCGGCAGCCAGCTAGGTAACGATTACTCAGATGCTTCTGCTCTATGCTATTCATTGCACTGGCTGCCTATACACTATAGATCTAATTCAAACTGCTTGTTCTCACCCACAAAGCTCTTCACAGTGCAGCACCACCCTACCTCTCTACCCTCATCTCTGTCTATCATCCCACCCTCTTTGCTCTGAAAGTGACTTTAGACTTAGTTATGCATTAATCCGAACCTCCCACTCCCGGCGTCAAGACTTCTCCCCAGCTGCACCAATTCTCTGGAATGCTCTACTCCAAGAAATTAGGTCTATCCACAACTTACATAGTTTCAGGCGATTCCTAAAAACACATCTTTTTAGGGCGGCCTATCATGATCCCTAGTCAAAGTCACTTAGACATAGCCTATCCGCCCCACCAGTCTCAAATGCATCATAAATATTGGTTGGTGGCTACTTATGCTGCTCCTATCTGTTCCTCATCTCCTCAAGTTGACTATACCATCATTGTAAATAAGCATCTGTACTTTGTGTCATCCCCATCTCATTGTTAGATTGTAAGCTCTTATGAGCAGGGCTGTCATTATTTTGCTTTAATTATTGTATTATATTTAGTATTGTATTGTTTTTTGTATTGTATTTTCTGATAACTGTTTCTTATGATTGTTTGAATATGAACCTGTGCATTGTGAAGCGCTGCAGAATATGTTGGCACTATACAAATAAAGATTATCATTATTATTACTTTCCTTTTATTAGCCAGTCTCAGATATGGCTTTTTCCTTGCCACTCTGCTCTGAAGGCCAGCATCCCAGAGTCGCCTCTTCGCCGTAGACGTTGACGTTTTGCGGGTACTATTTAATGAGGCTGCCAGTAGAGGAGCTGTGAGGCGTCGATTTCTCAAACTAGAGACTCTTAATGTACTTGTCTTGTTGCTTAGTTGTGCAGCGGGAGGAGGGAGTACACACCCTTGTAGGAAATCTTCAGTTTCTTGGCAATTTCTCACATGGAATTGTTCTAAGAACAAGAATAGACTGTCGAGTTTCACATGAAAGTTGTCTTTTTCTACCCATTTTGAGAGTTTTATAGAACAAACAAATGTAATGCTCCAGATTCTCAACTACTGTAACTCAAAGGAAGGTCAATTTTATAGCTTCTCTAATTACCCAAATTGTTTACAGCTGTGCTAACATACTTGTACAAGGGTTTTCAAGGGTTTTTCACACAATGTACCTTAAAACACTGGAGTGGTGGTTGTTGGAAATGGGCCTCTATACACCTATGTACTATAGATATTGCATTAAAAAGCAGACGTTTGCAGCTAGAATAGTCATTTACCACATTAACTTTTGAATGATAGTGTACGTGATGGTTAAAAATAGAATTTTTTTAAATAAGGACATAAGAAAACAAAGGATCTGTCATTGCATGTGAAACAATTTTCATAAACCCAAATTTTGCATACCTCTGTTATTGGTGGTTTGAGGTCTAAGATCTTATAAAAAAAATAGGTCGAAGCTTTTAGCTAATCATTAAAATGCAAGTAGATAATGGAAACCATATTTTTTTCATTGATTTGCAAATGTGTATAGTCTGTGGCAATTTTGTAACATTGCGATATTCTTTATGTTTCAACAGATCCCAGTATGTGGAGGAGGTCTGCCACCCGTAAGCACCTTAACGAACATTCACAGTTTATCACAGTCAGTTCACCACAATTCTCAACAATCACAGAACCTTATCATGGCACCTATTTCTGGAGTCATGGCAATAACACAAAGTAAGTTATTACTTTCTGGATACAGTTACAGAACCTGCAAATGACAAAAAAGTGCATTTGAAGTAAGATACTTCAATTAGTATAGAAATTAGGTACAAATGTGATATTTTCAACATGTTGATCAGCCACACTATCATTTACATCCTGTATGAAAACATACAGTATGTAGCCAAGACATTTTGAAGGAAATTGCACAGGTCGCCATGCCATCCAAATCACCAACATTTGTCTATTTCTTTATAAATACTGTGCCTATCAAACTATTTATAGTGCTCGCCATATTAACTGATCTTTAAAAAAAAAGTATTTTCACAGTCCAGTTTTAATTAGCAAAATAACCTTTTAACTAGTTGATGGGGTGTTTGTTTACTAAGACTACTCATCCCAGACAGCATGTTAGCACGCCCCATGATTTGCAAGAACTGTGTCATCGCCAACTACGGTATCTTCAAAAATAGTGTGTGCGCATGACTTTTATTTTCTATTGGCCATTGCACCATTGCAGCCGACATTTTACGTATGTCTGGAAGCAAAGTTGTAACTTGACCTTCAGCTCCTCTCTTGGAGTCAGGTTTCTTCTTTTTTTCCAGTAAATAGCCTACACAATTAAACATATTTAATTTATTGCACATATTTTTACCATAATTTATAGATACTTTAATTCTAGGATATCAGTAATTAGATTGTTGAGAAAAGACTGTGATTATAGATATTCTATTGTGAGCTTCAATTAGCATAAAAGTATAAGCACACCTTGTATATTCAAATCTTTTCTCATAAACAGAGAGAGAAAGAAAAAGTGTATCCTTAGTATACAAAAATTGTCACACAATTGAACACATGACTGCTGCAGGGGAACTGCTACCCTGAGGCTGGGTTCACACTTGCGGACCCCTCCGCAGCGTTCTGCAGAGGGGTTCCGCAATGTGACCGCAGCGGCCGCCAGCTCCTATCTTTATAATGGGAGCGCACGGTGCTGCGCTTGACTGTGCATGACCGTGCGCACCCATTCACTCCCATATGTGATCTGTGCGCAGGCGGATGCCTGTGCACAAATCACACAGTCTCGTCCGCACCAGGAATGCAACATGTCGCGTCCCTGGTGCGGACGAGACTGTGTGATTTGTGCACAGGCATCCGCCTGCGCACAGATCACATATGGGAGTGAATGGGTGCGCACGGTCATGCGCAGTCAAGCGCAGCACCGTGCGCTCCCATTATGAAGATAGGAGCTGGCGGCCGCTGCGGTCACATTGCGGATCCCCTCCACAGAATGCTGCGGAGGGGTCCGCAAATGTGAACCCAGCCTAATAGTGGGTTTCTCTGGAAAAATAACCTTTTTACTTGGATTGGAACTCAGGGCACATTGGAGTGGGATTTTG
Source organism: Allobates femoralis (assembly GCA_033576535.1). Lineage (NCBI taxonomy): Eukaryota > Metazoa > Chordata > Amphibia > Anura > Aromobatidae > Allobates > Allobates femoralis. The sequence continues at coordinate 286,465,924 of JARQOC010000002.1, read as the reverse complement.
GCACACTTTGAAAAGCATTTGCTGTAATGAGACAAAGTGTTTAAATAAAACTTAAACGGACTGTATATTTTCATAGATGTAATATTCTGAAATGTAATATATAAAGCTGAGTGTATGTATGTGTGTATGTATAGCCACGCCGAATTCACATAACCACACCCACTCCAAACAGTCACACGAGATGTTGCGTCCCTGGTGCGGGCGAGAGTGTGGGATTTGTGCGCAGGCATCCGCCTGCGCACAGATCACTAATGGCGGGCAATGAGAGCGCACGGCGGTCTGCAAGCATCTGCAGACCGCCGTGCGCTCCATTATAAACATAGGGGCCGCGGTCTGCATGCAGATACTTGCAGATGCCTCTGCAAAACGCTGCGGAGGCATCTGCAAGTCTGAAGGCAGCCTTACATGATGCACCAAGCGCTTGAACTTGGTTTGAACAGTAATTCTGTGATGGCAGTCATGTTATACCCTTTTTATCATAGGTCAGTGAGGAAAGTATGCAGTAGGTTCAAGAGCTGATCCTGCTTGATAACAGGTGGAAGCTGGCTATATTACATAGCTGGCATCTGCCTGTACTTGCAACACTTGAATCATGTTTTGATTACTGCATATTAATTGCCACTATCAATTTCTGGCAGTGGCATTTAAATGATGTCCCTGCCAGTGCACGCATGCACTAGCTCTCATCAGCCTCCCAACAACACGATCAGAAGGAACTGATGGGTAAACTGGAGCCGGGGAATGCCCCCACAACTGCCATGTTCGCTTTCCTGTATAGTTTAGCCACAGATTGAGCTTTATTAGAAAGCCACAAGTACTCTAGAATATGGTACAAGGGATTGAACGGCCGGCCGCTGGTTCAAGTCAACTGTGGATACTTAAAATAGAATAAATATGCTTTAAAGAGTGAAAAAAAAAATAATCACCCCTCCACCATTAAAAATGAAGAAATTACAACATTTAAAAAAATTAACATATTTGGTATTGTTGTGGCCAAAATGCTCTGATCTATCAAAATATGAAATTATTGAAATTGTATATTAGACAGAAAAAAGCTTAAAACACCAGAATTGCTATTCTTTGGTTGCCGCACTTCTGATACAAAATACAATAAAAAGTGATAAAATGTTATACAATAAAAAGTGTTAAAATGTTATACGAACTCCAAGATGGTATCATGGTATCAATAAAAACATTAGCTCATAGCACAAAAAGACGAGCCCTCATCCAGATCTGTGGGTGTAAAATTGAACAAGTTATGGCTCTTTAGTAATGTTGACAAAAAATGTATTTTTGCAAATTTCAGAATTATTTTCACTATTAAAAGAGTTTTAAAAAATTGTCATAATTGTACTGACCAGGGGAATTATGTTGCCTGGTCATTTTTACTACACTAACAGCATAAAAACAAAACCACCCTAATAATATTTTTTTGCACTTTCATCTCACATCAAGTTTTTTCCTGTTTACCAGTACATGGTATTATATGGTAAAATGAATGGTGTCATTCAAAACTATAACTTGTTCCACAATGTGACTACAGACTGCCGAATCGCGGCAATGTGCGATGCGCACACTATCACGATTCCCCCCATTCCCTGTGTGGATAGGTGGATACACATCAAGAGGTCCCTCTCAAATAAAGTGCCTCACCTCAAAACGTTATACCTTCCAGAATATCGCCACAGACACAAGGTCTATATTGATATTTTCAGTGAATAAGCACATCAAATAATTATGGCAAAAATATTACTTTATTGATTAAAATTGATTTATACTAAAAAATTTTTTTTTTTTTTTAAATATACATAACATGTCAAAAAAAAGGGGGCTCACAGTCCCAATCATGCACAATATTTCAGGGTAGGCAGAAAAATACACCAATGGCTGCAAATATCTATAGGGGAACAGAAAAATACTTATAGCACCATCACACTTGTAATGTCCTCTATCCCTCCCTTATATCAAAAAGAATTCCATGCAGACCAGCTGCCTTTATATAAATGGAGATTGGATATTAAAGTATTGTAATACCTGGTGCCAAAAGATCCCTGTAATGGATTGCACGCCCTGAAGAAAGAACTTTGAAACGTACGTCGGCTGTGGGATTGTGGCAGTTGCACAGTGGCAGCAGGGGTCCAAGGAGCAATCTATTACAGGGACCTTTTGGCACCAGGTATAACAATACTTTAATATCCAATCTCCATTTATATAAAGGCAGCTGGTCTGCATGGAATTCTTTTTGAGCCCTTTTTTTTTACATGTTATGTATATTTTTTTAGTATAAATCAATTTTAATCAATAAAGTAATTTTTCGAGTGGATAGGTGGATGTATAGGATAGGTGCATTAAGTTTACTTTCACTCCTCTGCTTATCTGGGTGGCACGGGGGCTTAGGCTGCTTTCACATAACGTTTTATTTCCTGTCCGTGGGATCCTACTTTATGTAGGACCCCACAAACAGGAAAAGACACCACAGAGGGTGACCTATTCTGTGTCCAGCTCCATAATTATCACAGATCCAGACACAGCGGGGCACTTTCACTTCCGCAATGTATAATGTACATTGTGGAACTGAAATATAGTAAAAGAAACGTCACAAACGGTGACTTCTCAAACTGATCAGCTGATCGGGTCACATGACCGCAGTTACCACGGTAACTGCGGTCATGTGACCCGATGAAGCTGACGAGTTGTGACATTACGGCAGGTCCTGTAAGGACCCGAACCTTGCTGGAGGCAGCGGTGGATTGCGGATACATGAGAATACAGATTTTTTTATTTTTACCTCTTTCTTTTACTTAATTTCACTTCTGCAATGTATATTATACATTGCAGAAGTGAAATTAGACGGTTAGGAGCAATTTTAGTGTACTGAGCATGCTCAGTACACTAAAATCGGGTCTGAGGAATGATCAGCTGTTTCCTCGGATCCGTGCTCATAGGCCCCCATGTTAAACCCCGAGGATCGGATCGGATTTCGCCTAATTGCTATCCGATTTTGTGTGATCCGATTATTTTCTGTGCCCAAAATGGGAGCAGTCTCCAATTTTGGGTACAGCAAAAGATCGGACACAAATCGGATCCCACAAAATCAGATGGCAATTAGGCCAAATCCTATCCGATCCAACCCCCGTAAGATAACATGGGGGCCAAATCGGATCCGTGGCTGTCTGATTTACAACGGACAGCCACGGATGCTCCAAAATCATGATGTGAAAGCACCCTTAGTGGTTAGCACTGCAGCTTTGCAGTTCCAATCGTTCCAAGTAAAACATCTGCATGGAGTTTTTTTTTGTTCTCTCTGTGTTTGTGTGGGTTTCCCCCCACACTTCACAGACATATTGATAGGATGTTTATATTTTGAGCCCCAATGGGGACAGTATTACAGATGTGTGTAAAACGCTGTAGAATTATTAGCGCTATATAAGTGAATAAATATCTGCTGACTGGTCTCAACAGACTTTAGAGACTTGACATGTAGTTGGCATGTAACCACAAGAATGCAAATCACCAACATAAGGTCACATGTCTGCCATCCTGCACAGGCAGTACGGGGGAATTGTTACAGTGTGCGCATCGCGCCATGTCAATAATAATAATAAACTTTATATAGCAACAACATATTTCGCAGCACTTTACAATTCTGAGGTTCACATACTGTTATAAAAAACAGAATAATAAAAGCAATAATAAAGATATTCTGCAGTCACATAGAGTGATAAAAAAACCTTTTCTTTTGACAGTGGACAACCTGTTTAAGGGGTTACACTCAGGAAATCAAACCTTTTAAGAAATGGCGACATGCATTCTCAATTATACATTTTTTAATATCTTGCAGTGTACTTGTAGCTATTCATGTATGGTATGATATATAAGTAACAAACGTTCATGAAAAAAGTTGTAATGCTTTTCCTTTTTTGTCTTTAGATTTAAACACCACTCAGGCACAAAGTGTTCCTGTCATCAACAGTGTTGCCGGCAGCCTAGCAGCATTACAGTCCGTGCAATTTTCACCACAACTCCACAGTTCACATCAGCAGGCTATAATGCAACAGTCTTCTAGTCATATGGTACAACAACCTTTCATGGCTACTATGACTCAACTTCAAAATTCCCATAGTGAGTATTGTGCTAAGCTTTTGTAATTAGTATGCATGTTTGGACATTCTTTAAACTACACTTTTAAATTTACCTTATTATTATTATTATTATTATTATTATTATTATTATCATCAATAAAAGTTTTTAGAGCACCATTGATGCAATGGTGCCGCACATGAGAAGAGGTTACATACAAAATCTAACATATAAAGCTGAGTGTATGTGTGTATGTATGCCCACTAAAGGAATCCGCACCATTGCATTTACAGTAATGACATTCTGCACAGCCACCTCATTTGACTCGGAACATCGTAGACTTGATTTTGAGAGGAAATGTTAACCCCGCGCTTTAAATTAATCCCCCCCAGAAAAGGCTTATTTACTGTTTGTATGTGTGAGCCAATAAAGGTGCTAGGGTCAGTAAAAGGGATATATGGCTAGTCCTGTGTTTGAGACTCCTAACCGAGGCTCCACAGACTCTATTTGCATATTCATAATTCCCAGGGGGCAATGTGCCTAGGAATTCACTGTGTTTGAGCGCTTTAGCCAGCTGCCCGCAGTGTTTTCTTGGACTGGTCTCCCTGAGATCAGTGAATGCTTTGCGATGTTGGTCTACTAGGCCTTGTTCCCACTTAGCCAGAATCCTACTCCACACTGATGAGGGGCAACACCCCGAAACAGCTGTCTGTGGATGGATACCTGACCTTGGTATTCCCTTATCATATCTCTAAACTTGTAAAAGAGTTGAATATTGACTAAAAGGGCCACTTAGTATGGTGGTTATGGTGTTCTCCGCAAGGAGCCACCCCTTGGTTGGGTCCTTCATTGGAGGCATATATGGCTAGTCCTGTGTTTGAGACTCTTAACCGAGGCTCCACAGACTCTATTTGCAGGGTCAGTAAAACAGACTCTTTCATGTAGGTTTGAAGGCTAGACTTCAAGTTTGCATTCCGTGTTACCAGATAATTTGTTTCCACTGAATACAAAGGGAAATATAAACTTAAAAGTATCAACAATTTCAGCAAGAAGATGTTGGTGTTGGCCCGACTGATCCATTATAGAAGGGGCATACAGCTGCATTTCAATAAATTAGAATATCATCAAAAAGTTAATTTATTTCAGTAATTCAAAACATCAAGAGAAACATATATTAGATAGAGTCATTACACACAGTGATCTATTTCAACTGTTTATTTCTGTTAAAGTTGATGATTATAGCTTACAGCCAATGAAAACCCAAAGGTTATTATCTCAGAAAATGGTAAGAGATATACAGAGGATTGAGATTATGTACGGCTTTGTAGGTCAGTGTTAGCAGTTTAAACTGGAAACATTGGGAAATTGGGAGCCAATGAAGGGATTTGCAGAGGGGAGAAGAAGAATAGTGAAAAGAGAGACGGATTAATCGGGCAGCATTTGTAAGGATGGACTGGAGGGGCGCAAGAGGTCATAGAGAAGAATATTGCAATAGTCGAGGCGGGAGATGAGGAGGGCATACCCTAACATTTTAGTAGATTGAAGGCTGAAGAAAAGACAGATTTTGGAAATATGTAATTATTAAATAAAAAAAAAACCCACATATAAATCTATACCATACTTTTCACTTTATTAAACACACCGAATTATAAAATGCACTCCAAATTTGGTGAAAGAAAAGCGAAAAAATAATAATTTTAATGTTAAATGGGGTCCGTCTTATAATGCCAGTGTGTGACTTACAATCAGCATACAGTGCCTACAAGTAGTATTCAACCCCCTGCAGATTTAGGGGGTTTGATAAGATGCAAATAAGTTAGAGCCTTCAAACTGCAAACGAGAGTAGGATTTATTAACAGAAGCATAAATCTTACAAACCAAAAAGTTATGTTGCTCAGTTGAATTATAATAAATTTTAAACATAAAAGTGTGGGTCAATTATTATTCAACCCCTAGGTTTAATATTTTGTGGAATAACCCTTGTTTGCAATTACAGCTAATAATCGTCTTTTATAAGACCTGATCAGGCCGGCACAGGTCTCTGGAGTTACCTTGGCCCACTCCTCCATGCAGATCTTCTCCAAGTTATCTAGGTTCTTTGGGTGTCTCATGTGGACTTTCGTCGTCATCGGGGACACTGGCAGGCAGCGGACGTCATCGGGGACACCGGCAGGCAGCGGACGTCATCGGGGATACCGGCAGGCAGCGGACGTCATCGGGGACACCGGCAGGCAGCGGACGTCATCGGGGACACCGGCAGGCAGCGGACGTCATCGGGGACACCGGCAGGCAGCGGACGTCATCGGGGACACCGGCAGGCAGCGGACGTCATCAGGGACACCGCAGGCAGCGGACGTCATCAGGGACACCGACAGGCAGGACGTCTGGACTCCATGCAACAGACACTGCTCCAGACGGGGAACATCAGGACACAAGCACGAATAAGCGAACAGGCCGGATACGGACACCGGCAGGCAGCGGACGTCATCAGGGACACCGGCAGGCAGCGGTCGTCATCAGGGACACCGGCAGGCAGCGGACGTCATCAGGGACACCGGCAGGCAGCGGACGTCATCAGGGACACTGGCAGGCAGTGGACGTCATCAGGGACACCGGCAGGCAGCGGACGTCATCAGGGACACCGGCAGGCAGGACGTCTGGACTCCATGCAACAGACACTGCTCCAGACGGGGAACATCAGGACACAAGCAGGAATCCAAATACAAGGCAAGGACGTTGGTACCAACACAGATAAGACAGGTCCAGGGACACAGACATCAGCTTTCCCAGAACTGATTGCAGGCAGAACAGGAGCTGTAGACAAGGCAGACCAGGAGCAGCATGTTGGACCAAACACACAGGCTAGGTTAAGCAACCTAATGAGAGGCTCTGGCAACGCCCAACAGGAAAGAGGAACTTTAAAAAGGAGCTGACCCTCAGCTATTGGCTGGGGACAGCAATTCAAGCGCACACCCTCCATCTTACAAAACTGGGGAGGGTGTGGTGGCGCGCACCCTAGGCACAGTCAGAACCCATACAGCATAGCCAGCACAGGAACCGATGCCCAGAGCACCTGGCAGCGGCTGCAAGCCTAGACACACGTGGAAAGTCATGCACCAGCTGCAGAGGACCTCACAACCCGCGGATAGCTTCCACAGCGGGAGCCATGGTCCACACAAGGAAGGTAAACAGCGGAGCACTGACACTACAACACATGTGCGGCTACGCAGCGGAGCTGGGAACTGAGCAGAATCCTATACAGTCTCCCAGTTGGTCAGGGGGAAGGAGCAGTAACACCGAGGGAACCAAGACACCAGACCACCGGCGTTACAAGAGCATTGTAAGAAACTCATAGATGGTTACCGGAAGCGGTTGATCGCAGTTATTTTGGCTAAATGTTGTCAACCAAATATTAGGCTGAGGGTGCCAATACTTTTGTCTGCCCATTTTTGGAGCTTTGTGTGAAATGATCAATGTTTTGCTTTTTGCTTCATTCTCTTTTGTGTTTTTTCATTGAGGACAAATTAAATGAAGATAATAATACCAAAGAATTTGTGATTGCAATCATTTTCAGGAAGAAACTGAGTATTATGTGACAGAATTAATTGCAGGAGTGTCAATACTTTTGGCCACAACTGTGTATTTATATATATACTAGATGGGTGCCCGATGCACAATGCATCGGGATTCTAGCAGAGCGAGTCTCTGACTCGCAATGGCCGCTTCGCGGCCAATGCTTCGCGCTGCTAAGGCGACTCGCCATGCCCGCTGCGCGGGCATAGCGAGTCGCCTTAGAGCTGCTCGCAATGGCCGCTGCGCGGCCAATGCTTCGTTCGTATCCACATGACCACGCTGAATCGCAGCGAGTGTGGACTCAAAAGGTTGCGCGAAATCCATTCGTGATTATATAATAGATATATATGTATATATATATATATATATATATAGATATACAACGATATGACCTGGTAGGGATCGCTGGTGAGATGTCAAACAGTCAGATCTCACCAGCGACGCAACAACAATCCGGAATGATACGGAGGTCGTTGGGACCCTGTTTCTCAGACCTGTAGTATTGAGGTCGTTGGTCATTGTCCCTGTCAAACACACCGATGCATGCTGCCCAGTGGGACCCCAACGATCAAAAAATGGTCCAGGCAACTCAGCAGTGACCAGGCCCCTGCTGTGAGATCTCTGGTCGTGTCAAAGTGTCAAACATAGCGAGATCGCTGGTGAGGTCGCTGTTGCGTCACCAAACTTGTGACTTAGCAGCGATCTCGCTAGCGATCTCGCTTAGTGTGACGGGGGCTTTAGGCTAGGGACTGGGAAAATAAAGTCAAAATTCTAAGATAAGAGGAACAGATTGTATTATTGTTCTATGATTAGTGGCCTGTGGAGACCTGAAGATTTCTCAGAGGGCCATAAATCGAAGCGAGACAGTTCACATAAGTGTCAAAAGTTTGTTGTCCTCTAACTTGAGTCTGTTGCAAGATGTGATGTCCCCAAATGCCCTTTCATTTTATATAAAAACGCATGAATCTAATATCCCCAAATGCCCTTTAATTTTATATAAAAATGCATGAATCCATGTGAAACATTTAATCCTGTTTTGAATGTGTCAAAGGTCGTTAGGAGGAGGGGAAGATGCCAGTAGAGAGGGAGAGATTGAAGATTGATGTTAAGTGAGTGGTGACCACTGGAGAAGAGGGTCTGGACTAGGTGTGAGGGAATGAGGTCAGTGGTGCATGTAGTGGGACGTGAGGACTAAAGATGAGCGATGTTCGATTCCAATAGTTCGCCAATCTCAAATTCGAGTTGATTTTGGCGCTATTCGAGTCATTTGCCGAATTCAAACAATTTGGTTCAAATTCGGCGAATATCAAACATGTTCGATTTTGGTTCGAAAATGCGGCAGATGCGGTCAGAAAACCGCATCTGCCGCATTTTGAGCCAAAATAAACATTACCTAAAGAAAGAAAGTGTTAAAGATAAAAAATAATGTATGCTCACCTGTCTGCGGTCCACGAAGCCTCGTATGGTCCTGGTCTTCAGGACCTGTGGTGACGTCAGTTCTCGCGGGAACTCCGGTCACAGACCGGAGTTCTGTGAGAAGTGACGTCACACAGGTCCTGGAAGCACCGACTGCCGGAAAGCTTAAAATAATATTTTTATGTTTCGGACCCTTTCTTTAAGTAACTTTTACTTAAAGAAAGGGTCCGAAACATAAAAATATCTATTTTAAGCTTTCCGGCAAGGTCCGGTGCTTCCAGGACCTGTGGTGACGTCACGTTCTCGCAGAACTTCGGTCATGTGACCGGAGTTCCCGCGAGAACTGACGTCACCACAGGTCCTGGAAGACACAGTACCATACCGAAGGCTTCGGTGGACCGCGGACAGGTGAGCATACATTATTTTTTTATTTTTTACACTTTATTTGACTTTATTTCACTTCCACAATGTATGTATATACATTGTGGAAGTGAAACAGCCCCACAAGCCCGTTTTTTTCGTGTTCCGGGATGTTCGACGGTGTTCGTCGAGCATTCGACGAACATTCGTCGAACACCCCGTCGATTCGGCGAATCAAATCGAACACGAACACCGGGGTGGCGGCTCATCTCTAGTGAGGACGAGAGGAGCCTAGAGACACTTCTTCTGTTGATGGGTCAAAAATGGAGAGTGAACCAGAGGGGATGTAGGGACAGATGGGAGTAACAACACTTGAAGGTTGGGAGCTAATTTTCTGACGGATGTTTTCTATTTTCTCTGTGAAGTAAGAGGCCAGATCTTCAGCACAGAGGTCAGTGATAGGGGCCTGCACTTTTGGACTGGGGAGAGTGTCAAAGAATTTCTTTGAGTTGTTAAACAAATGGTTTGAGCTGTGTTTGGCAGCTTTTGTGCCCTTTTGAAGGTGTTTTCTAGGCCCTTGATTTTGCCTCCCATTGATTTGCATGAAGTTCGTCAAACTGTTCATCAATCATTTGCCCGTTCGGCAAACTGAAAAAAGGTTCGCTCAACACTACTTGTACTCGCGTGTTTGAGGTTACAAAAAAAAGCCTTTTTAGGAGAAACACAGAGATTTGCCAACCACTTGTATGGGAAAATGGCTTTGGCAATGCACACAGATTTGGTAATTACACTTAATCTCCGCAAAAAATGCTTATGTCCGGATAAACCCATTCGCGCTCCCATTCTATCTTAAAAGTGATTGATTGGCCAGCTATATTTTTGTGTAGCACGGATGGTGCAGGATGGAGTTGCATGGAGTGGCAGCAACACTGCCCCAAGCAGTAACACTCTGAAAATGACGACAACGGCAAGCGGTCGCTTCTTATATTCCTAGGGACAAGGGACATGTGACTTCGACAGCCAATGACACAAGCCAACCAATGAAACACGTGTTTGTTTCTCAAGTTGTGGATGTTTTATGCGTCCTGATTGGGAGTCGGCCTGGAATATCCACACAAAAAGTGCAGGGAAAAAGAAATGGATATCAACACTTCTCTGGCCATTCCCCACCCCCATCTCTCAACAAACATTCCCTGCCTGGTATCCTACACAGTGAGAAGGTAGAAGAAAAGCATCACTGCAAACACAGTAATATTTTTTTCATCCGATCAGTAACCGATCAAAGCCAAAATCAATGACTTTTTAGCAAACAGTTCTAGTTCCCTTTCTCGAACCTACAATATTCTTGCCAAATTTGAAATTGGCGAGCATGTTCAGGGAAAGTCCGCTCATCTGTAGTCATTTGTGAAGAATGCAAAATGATAGTTATTGTCGTAAGTTGCCAAATTATACATTCCATTCCTAGGAGACTTGATGTTGTCCTTAAAAATCATGGAGGTCATACAAAATACTACACGTAGTAGTTTTTGATGTGGGTTTTTTCATTTTTGCTTCACTTAATGTAAGTAAAACTGAAGATTTTGTAATTAAAGTTATAATATTAACTTTACTTTCATGAAATGGGTTAAAAAATGTTCTTTGGAACGAAGTCTTGCTAAAATGTTGAAAACTATTCTTGTGGACAGTGAAATATGTATTAAAATCTTACTTTTCCAAGTGGGCATACTCATTTATACTTTGCACTGTGTATGTAGAACTATACGATATGTTTACATATACCGTATTTTTCCTTTTATAAGACGCACTTTTTTTCCTCCAAGTTTTGGAGGAAAGTGGGGGTGCGTCTTATAAAAGGAGTATAACATTCTATCATCAGTTGCTTGGGAGGGGGAGACAGCAGTGAAGTGGGGACAGAAGTGGCAGGGAATGGTCCCTGCTGAAGAATCCAGGCGGCACGAGCACCACGTGTCTCCGGCTCATTACCGACATGAATATTCACTTCACTTGTTCCCCACCACCTCTCTGCACTGAACACAGCGAGGAGAGGTGAGAGCATGGGGAGCAGGAGAAGCTGCTTAGCCAGCACACATGGTCTCTCCCTAGCTTCTTGCAGCTGCTGGGGAGACTGTGTGCTGGAGATAGTGAGAAGCGGGGCACAGCTGCTGTAAGTGAATCAGCACTGAGCTTTGTGCTGATTCACTGCCATGTCAAGACAGGGGCAGAGCAGGGAGGTGCCTACCTCCCTCTGCTCTCTGTAATGCCTCCTCCTGTGAAGCCCTGACACAGTGCAGAAATTCAGGAAGTGCTGGTCTGCAGTTTAGGAGCTTCAGTCTAAGGAGAGCAGGGCTAGAGGCAGCATAACGCCAGTGTACAGCTCCCCTGGCCCTGCATCTACAGGTCAAGCTCTGTTGTGGTGAATTGTAAGGAGACAGGGCTGGAGCATCGTATTTCAGCAGTGTACAGACCCCCTCCCTGGCCCTCCCTCTTACAGTACATCACATCAGAACTTGATGTGCAGACTATGGCCACTTCCTTGATTTCAGCAGGGTGATGGCAAAGCAGGACACATTAAAGTGAGTGCACATGTATATGTAACATTACCACTAATAAAGTAAAGTTAGCACTACCAATACTGTGCTTAACTAGAACTCCAAGCATGCTATAGGATCTACAGTACATGCTGGGAGTGATAGTTCTTCACCTTGTTGGCCCTTGTAATATTAAGGCTGCCTTCGCACTTGCGTCCCCCTCCGCAGCGTCCTGCGGAGGGGGACCGCAAGCTGAGCGCAGGCACCGCAAGTACCTATGTTTAACATGAGGACTCAGGTGCCTGCACTCGGGTGCAGATTGGCGTGCGCACCCCGTGTGCACCCATTCACTGCCATGTATTATTTGTACGCATGCGGATGCTTGCGTGCAAATCATACATTCTCGTCTGCACCACGAACACGACATGTTGCGTTCAGGGTGCGGACGAGAGTGTGTGATTTGTGCGCAGGCATTCGCATGCGTACAAATAATACATGGCAGTGAATGGGTGCGCACGCCAATCTGCACCCGAGCGCAGGCACCCGCGTCCCCATGTTAAACATAGGTACATAGGTACTTGCGGTGCCTGCGCTCAGCTTGCGGTCCCCCTCCGCAGGACGCTGCGGAGGGGGACGCAAGTGTGAAGCCACCCTAAAAAAGACCATACTTACCCCCGATGCTGCAGCGGTTCCAGCTTGTCAGAAGTTGCATAGTCATGTCCCATATGACATTGATATAAGACTTAGCCCTCCGACCAGTAAGTGCTGGCGTCTGGCTCCTCGCCATCACACTGGAGCAAGAAGTCATTGGTGTTGCTCACATGCTGCTCCTGCATCCGAAGGAGACAGACGCCAGCGCTGACTGGTCGCAGGGCCTGACTGTCATATCAAAGTCATTTTTGCTTTAAATATTTTTTTCCCCATTTTCCACCTCCAAAATCTGGGTGCGTCTTATAATCCGGTGCATCTTATAAAGCGAAAAATACGGTATGTCCACCCCTCAACATTGAAAATGCAATAGAAGAAAGAAGTAGGAAGTAATGAAATTATCTAATTTGCAGGATCAATAGATATTTTATTTACCGACATGTGCAAATGATGAAAAGATGGAAAGAATATAGTCAAAATACAGGAGTTGTACAAAATAATGGAAACACCTAACATTTTGGCATCATAATCTTTGAACATGTTATAAACATGCAAACCGTGACATATGTTAATGTTTTGTAGTTGATTATTTGTGTTAAGTGATATGTGTATGTAAATTGTTTGTTTTGCCGAATTGTAAGAACATTGATGAGAACCTGATACCAATGGCAGACCTTTCAGATTTTCAAAAAGGTCAAATTGTTTGTGCTCGCATGGCAGGCACTAGTGTAACAGAAAGTGCCCGAATGCTTGGCATGTCAAGAGGTACTGTCTCCAAAGTAATTACTGCATTTGAAAGAGAAGGAAAAACGTCTGCAGCAAAGCACAGGTCCGGCCGAAAGTCAAAGTTGACTGAGAGAGACCGTCGAACTCTAAAGTGAATTGTAAGAGAGGATCGCAAGACCACAGCTCTGAAAATCACTGCTGAGTTCAATGAACACCTACAGAACCCCTTTTCCACGAAAACTGTTCATCAGGAGCCGCACAAATCTGGATTCCAAGGAAGAGCTGTAATTAGAAAAACTCTGCTCTCAATGACAAATGTTTCCGAGCGTTTAGAGTGGTGTAGAAACCTCCAGAATTGGTCCCTTGAGCAGTGGAAACGTGATATTCTCAGACAAATCATCGTTTATCCCATTTTCCGACCTCAGGCCGAGTGTACTTTTGGAGACAGCCAAAAGAAGCATTCCATCCAGACTGCCTTCTCCCAACCGTAAAACATGGCGTAGGTTCTGTGATGATCTGGAGTGCTATTTTGTGGAGATCCGCTGGGCCAATGATAACACCTTGTATGAATCCATACCTCGGAGAATTGAGGCTATAATCGCCGGAAAAGGTGGACCTACACCATATTAAACTAACTTTTGTTGATTTTTCCAGGTGTTTCCATTATTTTGTCCAACCCCTGTCATTATTTCTTTGTTATCGTATAGGAGGTGCCACATATAGAAATACACTGATAAGCAAAAGAGTTACTATGTTCTGAACTTTTGACCTTCAGGCTCCATATCTTACCATGCACTACAGCCTTGAGCATAAAACTACCTTCATTTTCTATGCAAATTGTCACTTCAGTGAGGAAGTGGACAAACTAATGCCACCTAATAAAGGTAGCAATCCTAAAAGTCATAATTGACTCTTTAACAAGCCTTTTAATATGATTTAGAATTTGTGCTAGATCAGAACCCCAAACTGCCGATGCTGCGTTTCGGGGTGATTGCCCTTCATCAGTACAGTGTGTGGGAATTCTGATCTGGCTGTACGAGAGGTTAGGACAAGATCTGTGGGAACAGCTATTCTCCTTGTGGAGAGTATTCTGCCAGCTGACAGTGAGGAGACTTAAAGCCCTCAATGCTCCTCTGGGAAATTGCATATGCAAATTGTCACTTCACTTCACTAGCTATGAGGGGTGGTTTGTTGCTTCTGTAGCACCCAGGCTTTGAGGTACTCGGGTGTCAGGCTGCAAGGGTTAATGCTCCTTTTGTCATGGGGAGTGGTGGCCGTGCCTGACCCCGTGTCCTGGGGTATCTTTCTAAAAGGGGGGTGATATTTACAGGGGACTATTTACAAAGGTTGTTGTCGTGACGCCACCTGTACTTTCTGGTGATACACACCAGCGCCGCCACAGTCCGCCGGAGGTAGATGGTACCGCGGCTAAGATGGTGAAGTCCTCCACAGGTAGGACTGGACCTCCGGGGCAGCATTTTTGTAAGGAAACAAGTTCATGCAAAGAAAGCAAGCTGAGTCTAAAGTCACTGTTCCTCCGGGTACTTTACTGGCATTTGTATAAGTTGATTGAATGTACTCGTCCGCAAGTATCTGTATCTGTTTACCGGGCAGTGAAAAGTATTTTTTTTATATATATATTCATCATCAACATCAACGAGTAACTATTTACAACTAAGCATGTTTAGGTTCTCTTCCCATTGCTGGGAGGCACATTACTTATAACGTTACACATATACACACAGACACTGCAGGAGTTAGTTACTAGACTTCACAGTCCTTGGGCCTCCTGTCGGCGAAGTTTTAACTCTCCGGCTTCACTATCTGCATAAACACATTATTCACTTGACCCAACGGGGCCCGGTACTAACTACGCGGACCCAGCGGTAACGTATTTCCCAGCACAGTCCAGTGTGTATTATCACCGCTGGGCCGCTGCTCGCTCAGCACACATCATTAAACAGGGAAAAAGTAAAGTTCAAATGAAAAAGTTCACATGGAAAAGTCAGTAAGTCTTCAGCCAAAGACAGCACTTAAGGGGACTCGCATTATTTTTGGGGCTTGCAAAGGGGGGGAGGTAAAATAAAAGGGCATGGTTACTGGAAGGGCTATTTACAATGCAATGTCTCTGTAACGGGAGTCTTTTGCAATTACAATGTCTATAGTTAGCAGGGATTGTCTGCACAGCGTGAGATCCGTATTGCGAACCAGCCTAATGGGCCGGGGTGCCGCTCATTCATGACCCTCTCACCTCTATATAGGTCTCGATTTGGGTGTCTTCTGCGCAGGTATGACTCCACATCCCACCAGGAGAAAAATACGTCATCCGTAAGTCCGGGTTCACGTAAAAATCCCCAACCGTCTCCCTGGTAAACAAAGACGACAGTTCCTAAACGGCGAAGTTCCAATGGGCTGAGCTCTTGCTTCATCTCGGAGTCGCCTGGTTGCCTGTTGTCGTTGATACCATTCCTCTCGTCTTCTCTGTCTTGCCACTTGGTCCCTCTCATCCAAAGCTGGCTGGGAGCACTGTAGTGACTGGTACTGTGGGGGTGGTGAGTTTCCGGTTGGGACTCGTGGTACAACTCGTGTCTCTGCTGAGCTCAATATGGCGGGGGCTCCTTGCTGCTGCCGCTGCCACGCGGTCCACCACGCAGCTTCTGGGGTGCTCCCTCCTGAGGCTCCCTCTGAGTCTACCGGATCCCTGTCGTCAGACTCATCGTCATTTTCCTCCTTGACTTCAACTTCTGGTGCAGTGGGGGATGTCCGCGCTGCCTCCAGCTGGAGACAACTGCTGGCCCGGGATGGTGGTAAAGTCGGGGGTTCTGTTTGAACTCCCGGGTCTGGATGGGTGGTACAACGGGTGGCAGAGAGGCGCAGTATTCCACAACTGCGCGTTTGGCTACTGCCGTCTCCCACGCCTCGCGATCCGCTCTTAAGGAGGACAGTTCGTAAGTTCGCTCCGCGCTCCACCATCTGCACACCCATGCCAGGGCTTCTTCCATCTCCTGGCGGAACCGTCCAAACGCATCCCTCCAGTAGTCGGCATCCCCCTCCAAAGTCAAGAGGCACGCCGCTGCCGGGTCGCCCTGCACGGCTCGAGTTTGCTCCTCAAGCTCGCGCACCATGTCTCTCCAACAGGGTGCCGCCATGCTGCCAGGTACGAAGGAGCCTTCCCAATTCTGTCCTTCTCTTCCAATTTGTCTTGTCATCAGCAGCCACTCCCACGGAACTTCCTGTGGGCCGCCCCCCTGATTGATGGCAATCAGGGCGGCAACACTTTTTGGCGCCTCCGTCTTGGCCCTCCTTCTTCTAGGGGCTGAGGCACACCCCCAGGCCTGCACATGGCGTTTAGTACATGTCTACGGCGCCCATTTTTGGTGCTAAGCAATGGCTGAAGAACTTGGACTTAAAACGAACTTTAAGGCGCACAGTACCCAGTGGTATCGGGCACGATATCCTGTTTGTGACACCAGAAGAAAGATACACTGTAGCGCCCAGACTTTGGGGTACTTGCGTGTCAGGCTGCAAGGGTTAACGCTCCGTTTGTCACGGGGAGTGGTGGCCGTGCCTGACCCTGTGTCCTTGGGTATTTTTCTAAAAGGGGGGTGATATTTACAGGGGATTATTTGCAAAGTTTGTTGTCGTGACGCCACCTGTAGTCTCTGGTGATACACACCAGCACCGCCACAGTCCGCCGGAGGTAGATGGTACCGTGGCTAAGATGATGAAGTCCTCCACAGGTAGGACTGGACCTCTGGGGCAACATTCCTGTAAGGAAACAAGTTCATGCAAAGAAATCAAGCTGAGTCCAAAGTCACTGTTCCTCCCGTACTTTACTGGCATTTGTACAAGTTGCATACAAAGTTACAGTGCAGCACTCCTGATGGTATGAGGACAGGTAGCTGAATGGGTGGCTGCAGGCAAATCTTAGGTGGTAAGGTGGACCCTTGGTGTGTGCCTTCTTTCCAATTTGTTCCTTTCCTGCTTTCCAGTGTTTGTGTGAAGCCTGGTGACTTGAAGCCCACCTGACCTCCTTCTTTCTCTCTCCTTTGCTCCCGTCAGATAACCGTCTGCTGGCTGACCGCTCACCCATCAAGCGGTGCCTGGTACCCTCTTTTGGTCGCTCAGGTTCCGGGAGAAGTGTAGACTCCACGGGTCTCCGGATTTTCTGTAGTCCTAAAGTATCCCACAGGTGCGGGCTATGGTGCTCGGTAAGCTTTCGGGGTTGAACCTCCTCAAGTTCTTTATAACTCTCTTTTAGCTGTCTGCTCCTGGGATCTTCGTTCTACTCCCTGGTCCCTCGGCCTAGGGACCCTCAAGCCTACCAGCTTGGAGGCAAAGACCTCAGGGCAAACGACCCCTGGGTCTCAAGCCGAACTTAGGGCAAAAGCTCCCTTGTTTCCCCTAGAGGTGGTTTTATTCCCTCCTGGGTAACCTCCCACCGTGTGATCTAGTGTGGGCATGCTGGTGAATGGGTGCCACCCACCATCCTATGATCCACCTGCAGCTGGAGTACCTACACCTCTTTTACGGGTGCAGTACCCCTCTGTGATGCCTGCTTAGTGGGGTGCCACACTTCCAGAGGGCAGAGCTAGTGCAGATGCTTGCTCTCGCCATGTATTGTTCTCTGGGAGAATTACTTAAGGTGTTGCTGGGAGGCATGATGCTGTCGCTTCCAGTGATCATGCTGTTCAGGAGTCCCCTGGTGTCAGCTGTTGTCAGTGGATACAGGACACTGTGTCTGCTGGTTTAACTAGGTGGTGGGAGTTTTTTTCCATTTCACCTGAATTCCTCCCTCCATTTCCTCTCTGGGTTGAGGGTGGAGATTGGATTTTGCCTCAGCGATGTCAGGAGATCTCTGAGAGACAGATTTAAACCACCATATCCTCTGTGTTGTGCAGATTATTTTATTTTTGCTTGGGCAGTAAAGTTAGTATTTGGTGTATTTCTCTTTTGCGCTGACTGTTAATTACTGGGTTTGATATGACACCGCTTTATTTGATTTTCTGGTGTGTTTGATCCAACTGTGACCTCTGTGCCTGGTCACCAGTCACCACACTATTTGACACCATTGAAGTGCTCTGCCAAACTCTTCCCTCAAGGTGGGTGAAAAGTACCCCAGCCCTTAAGGGTGCATGGTAGCATAGCAGCTAGTGCAAAGTGTGACTGGTACACTGCTCTTCCTGGCCTGTAGTCTGGTCATTCCACCACTACCATGGCATTACAAAAAGAACCCCATATCATCAGATTCCTCCACTGTGCTTGACAGTTCCTTCAACTGCTTGATCCATTAGCCCCTTTTTCCCTGGCTTCCTCCAGACCCATTTGCACCCATCAAAGCCTACTCTATTGACTTCTCTCACATCGCTCCAAATCATCTGTCTCCAATCTTCTACTGTCCTCTTTTTGTACTTTTTTGCAAACTTGAGTCAACACTTCTAATGGCAATATTGTAGTCAAACCTTCTTCACCTTTTTTTGTGCCATCATTCCAGACTTGTGTAATGTACATTGCATAGTAGTTGCATGACCGTCTGTGATCTCACGATTACGAAGCATTTGAGCCACCTCCACTGTTGTGTTTTGCTGCGCCAGAACTGATAGATCTTGTGATGAGCCGACTTGTTGATTTTGATATTTTGATTGCACAACAATGCTTTGGCTTTTGAATGGATGGATACAGTAGACTTCATTTTGTATTCTTCAAATTGTCATGGCACTCACGTGATGCAGTTTGTCAATTTTCTTGGCCAGGAGACCACTATCAAGCTGGATGATGCTGTTTCTCTCTTCTTGGGAAATTTTCTTCATGGCTTGCTCTTTGATTCGAACCAGTGACATTTCACTTGGAATCAACTTAATAACACACGCTGAACTGTTAGGGAATGTGAGAACGGGTTGCAGTTTGTAGTATACAGAAAGAAAAAGATTTTTCAAGCAAAACAATGCAGTGACATTACAAGAATCTGCATAACTAATCATGGTCAATACTTGCAATTCAAATTTATGTATGAGATAGCTAAGATAATTGTCTATGAAATGAACTAAAGCCCCCGTTACACATAGCGAGATCGCTATTGCATCACAGGTTTTGTGATGTAAAAGAGACCTCACCAGCGATCTCGCTTTGTTTGACACGTACCAGCAACTAGGCCCCCGCTATGAGATCGCCGATCGTGTCGAAATGGCCTGGACCATTTTTTGATCGCCGGGCTCCCGCTGGCCAACATGTCAGTGTGTTTGATGCCTTAACAACAACGTCATTGACGACTCCGAACTCCGCTACGTAGGTCTGAGCCGTCACACTAGCTGCTGTGTGACAGGGTCCCAACGACTGCTGAGGTCATTATATGGGTCGCCGTATCATTGCTGCGTCGTTGAGTAGATCTGACTGTTTGACATCTCACCAGCAACCACGTAGCGCCGTTCCAGCGATCCTTACCAGGTCGTATCGTTGTCGGAATCGCTGGAACATTGCCAAGTGTGATGGCACCCTTAGTCTTATGCTGAAAGCTGTAGTAGATGGTGAAATATGGAGCCTGAAAGTCAAAAGTTCCAAACAGTGTTAGGCCCCCTTCACACTGCATGATTTCACTTATCAGTGTTCATCAGTGTTTGTGTGCCAAAAGTTAAAAAGAACAAGTTCAGCACTTATGGCTAAATGCATGAGCTTACAATCCTCACAGCGATGGTGGGCGCTGTGAGGAGAGTCACCCTCCTAGCACAACTTCAAGCGTTCACCACTAAACAGGTGCTAGATTTAGCCCCCTATGCACACCAGTTTGTCCCAGCATACTGCCCTACCAGAGAGGCAGACCTGTCAAGGCACGTTCTGTCTGTATATGACTTCTCTCACAGCTGTACCCCTCCATGCCACTTCTGAGGAAATAAATAATATAATAATAATAATAATAAAGCTTTATTTATATAGCGCCAACATATTCTGCAGCGCTTTACAATGTAGCAGCGCTTTAAATAAACTATTGTATACTACTTTCAGGTTATTGAAAATGAAGGCTTGCTGTCTTTGGTCACACAGTCAAAATTGTGTTCAGTGATTGGCTAGTGAGTAGCCAGACTGGTGTCTGATTGGAGATGTTACCGGGTTGTACTTTGGGATTGGCTGGCTAGTCGATGCAGCATGTGATTTCGCAGTGTCACTGCTCTGCAGGGCCCTGTTTGAATGAGACTGGAAACTAGCAACTGCCAAGGGAGCGGACTGCGCTCCGATAACCACCATGCCCATATACCCAGGGTATGGAAGTGCATCCCACCTGTGACACTGCGGTTTGTGCGGGACATTAAGTGCAGACTTTTGTGCCTGCACCATGTGCCTATAGTAAACCAGAGCTCAGCCGCCTGCATGTCCCAGAGACATGGCAGGAGCAGCTCCTGGGAGCAGGGGGACTGCTGGGTGCAGTAGTTCTACCTGCCAGTGACTCAGGCTGGAGGATGGAAAGAGTGGTTTTCAGGTCCCTTCTCTCCTGTCACTTCCTCTCCAGCAGCCCACACTCCGGACAGGAAAGCAGTACACCGCCAGTCAGGCCCATATTCATGCTGTCACCTGGTTGATGACCTGGGACATCTTACGAGGAGGGCAGATCATGTGAGAGCCAATCGGCAAACTCCAAGCAGCATCTCTATGGCACAGAGACAAGTAGTCGTGTCTCTTCCAGACTCGGCACCCACGCTCTTTATACTACTCAGCATGCTGAGAAAATCCGCCGAGCAAAGTTCAGCACCGAGGACAGGAGCACACTGACTCGCACCACACATTGACGCATACAGCCATGCACACATACCCATACACACCACATTCGCACCACACTCACAGAAAACACGCACAGCACTTGCATGACTGTCATGCATCAAAAACGCTGCACACTTAGAAGATCATTGCACAATTACATGATAGCAAAAGCCAGATGCCATAAGCAGTGGTGTAACATCACCATTGCGGGCCCCGGTGCAGCAGTCACGCCGGGGCCCCGTTGGTGTGGAGCAGGGGGGGGTGGTGCTAGTGGGACTTTCACGATTGCTCTCATGCAGAGTTGATGTTGATGAGCGGGGGGAAGTGTGCTAGTGGGCTAGTGGTGGCTTGCCGTAATGTGCCTCCCGCGGTCAGCTGCCCTGCCGTTGAGGGGAGGGGTGGGCAAAGCTGCAGGAAGTGAGGCTTCACTCATTTCCGGTCCTCCCTCCTCTCCTCGGGGACACACGCGATCGCGGTCACGGCGGGCGGCTGGAAGCACAAGGGTGGGCCCGGTCTCAGCCGCCACTGCTGCGACCGCGATCGCTACGCCACTGGCCTTAAGGAAATGTACAGATTAAATTTAATTGGAAAACTTGATCAGATGATATATTCATGTCCAGCAAATTTCTTATATTCTGAAAGTGTTTGTGTTTTTCAGACATATGAATATGCTTTGTAGTCTGGCAAGTAGTTAATATTATTTCTCAATAGCTTAATATGAAATATAGGATTAATGTTCATGTTTATTATTTTTGTCTTTCATTTACAGTGTATGCACATAAACAAGAACCTCCACAGTATTCACACACATCACGCTTTCCTTCGCAATGGTTGTCACAGATACTGGCAGCATCAGCACATTATCAAACATGTCTTCTAGCAAACAGGTAAGGCCAATTCTGACAGTTTGGAATTCTATATTCTATGGAGACATGGAATGAGACATAAAAGCAGATAGGTGCAATTCAATAATCCAATAAAATGCTATAAAGTAATTAGTAATATTTGAGTAGTAAAATATTTGGGTTCATATAGCTCTAACTGAATACTTTTAACTGTTTCAGTATTTGTCATGAGTAACAAATCCAAAGCAAGTCAATGGGGAACTCACTCGAATACCATACTGAAACAGTTAAAAGTATTCAGTTAAAGCTATTCGAACCCAAATATCTTACTACTCGCTCATCACTTAAAGTAATGCATTAAAGCATTAGTCTTTTATAGATATTCATGCAGCAGTGATATTGTACATTTAATGTTTACTTACAAATACTTGATTCAGAATTGGGTTGAGTTCACGTGTCCAGTACTCATCCATTAGAATAGATCCAGTAGCAATAGGTTTCCACAGGGTCTGTTTTATTTAACATGGAAGTCTAGTGAAAATGGATCTGTTATTTATCTTCCATTCCATTCCATTATCTTCCATTTGAAACTGATCCAGTAAGAAAAAAAAAGGATCTTTTACAAATAAACTAAAAACGGATGGCTAAATAGCAATCAGTTAACGGATCCGTTTTCCATAGACTGCCATGTTAAAAAAAACAGATAATGCAAATATCTGTTTTTTTTTCAAAACAGACAAAAAAGTTGGTTTTGCACAATTTGTTTGCCACCAGACCTCTGCAGGATCCATTCTAACAGATGATTACTGGATATGTGACCTTAGTCCAAAAAAAGCATCAAATGCAGGCTTAATCTCCACACTTTTAATGGATCAGTAGTTATTGGTAGATGTGACATCCTTACAGGCAAAATCCTAATGTACTTGGATTACATAATTAGGTCCTGCATCTGTAGGGCTTGTTTCAACAAGCATCAAAGTCTGCTTGAGCAAGATGAATAATTAATCAGGTTTGGTTAGGGCTGAGTACCCACCAGATAGATTGATAAATCCTTTCAAGGAAATAGTATTCCATGGAACCTTGATGTGCTTGATTGCCTGGCTGATTATGATTTGTGGGGTTAGATAAATGTTTTCTCCTGACTACAAAGAGTGGGAAATCAGAAAAAGAACTGAACGGTGATACAAAGAATTACATTTTCATTACTGACTTTATCAAACAAAGATAACATTAAACAAGTCTTTCCTTTTTCACTCTTCTTTTTATCTTCTAGCTGACTAAATATTTTTATGCATTTGGCCAGTATTGTAATTGTTATGATTTTTGGGTCTTCAAATTCCACAAAATCCAGAAAAGGCCATTGTGTCCAAATATTTTCATTACAATTTTTGTCTTTCCTATAACAAGATGAAGAACTTAAATGCTTGAGGTCCCTTTACACAGAATATGTTTTCAATCCACAAGAAGATGGTCAGTTCTTTGTACTATTTACAGGGAGTGCAGGCAGGGAAAGAAATATTGTATCATTTAGGCTAGAGGTCAAACGCCTATATGGGTGGAAACACACTTGTGAGAAGAAATACGCTCCGATTGTCGATCCTGAGAGTCTTACGAGTGTCGTCCGATTTTTGATCAGTGTGGCTTCAGTGTGCTGTCTGTGCAATCAGTTTTTTTTCTCAGCAGCTATTTACTGTATAATCATTTACAGCAACAGTTATTACAGTTGTCTGAGCTACAGAATGATAATGTATCAGTGAAAAAATCGGATGCCTCTCGGATGGTCCGTGTGTTTGTTGGACCATAGACTTGCATTGGTGAGTCTCGCGCGTGAATCGCATACTGTCGCAGCATGTTGCGACTGACAGACGGACGAGAAAAAAAACACCCGACACTCGCAAATGTTCTCTCGGACATACAGTACAGACCAAATGTTTGGACACACCTTCTCATTCAAAGATTTTTGCCGTATTTTTATGACTATGAAAATTGTAGATTCACACTGAAGGCATCAAAACTATGAATTAAAACATGTGGAATTATATACTTAACAAAAAAGTGTGAAACAACTAAAAATATTCTAGGTTCTTCAAAGTAGCCACCTTTTGCTTTGATTACTGCTTTGCACACTCTTGGCATTCTCTTGATGAGCTTCAAAGCAGCACAGCACCCCCACACCATGACAGCTCCTCCTCCATGCTTCACAGTGAGAGCCAGGCATGTAGAGTCCATCCGTTCACCTTTTCTGCGTCACTCAAACACACGGTGGTTGGAACCAAAGATCTCAAATTTGGCTCATCTGACCAAAGCACAGATTTCCACTGGTGTAATGTCCATTCCTTGTGTTCAATCGCGTCATTGAAAGGGGGCGGGGCTCGCTGCATTTAGCCCCACCCCTTTCATGACGCGGCCAGGCTCTTAGAAAGTGAGAGGGCGTGATGTTATCTATCAGTGGGCGGGCACGCAAGGCAGCTCCCGTCCCTTCATGTGACGTCCTGCAAAGTAAGAGGGAGGGCTAGAGAAGCCAGTCAAGCTGCTGGAGACACAGCCCTCTAGTAACTGACCCAGAAGGAGACGCCCAAAAGTACGCAGGCATGTAATTTTATAAAGTTTTATTTCGGTTTACATTTATCAATATTCTTAAGAAAAACATAGGTGGAATGGTGTAGGTAGGGTGCAGGGACATGTATTAACAGCTTATAGTCGTCATCTGAGGTGGTTGGTTCCCTTTAAAGTAATAATGGCCACTCGTTTTTCTTTACTTAGCTGCTTTTTTCTTGCCATAATACAAATTTTAACAGTCTATTCAGTTGGACTATCAGTTGTGTATCCACCAGACTTCTGCACAACACAATTAAAGGTCCCAACCCCATTTATAAGGCAAGAAATCCCACTTATTAAATCTGACAGGGCACACCTGTGAAGTGAAAACAATTTCCGGTGACTACGTCTTGAAGCTCAAGAGAATGCCAAAAGTGTGCAAAGCAGTAATCAAAGCAAAAGGTGGCTACTTTGAAGAACCTAGAATATAAGACATATTTTCAGTTGATTCACACTTTTTTGTTACCGTATATACTCGCGTATAAGCCGTTTTTCAGCCCAAAAATTGGGCTGAAAAGTCCCCCCCTCAGCTTATACGCGAGTCACTGTATACTGTATACACTGTATACAGTGTATACAGTATACAGGCCCGCCCCCACAGTATACAGGCCCCCCTTGCAGCACAAACCTGTAAAGGAAGAGATTAGTATACTTATCACTGTCCCGCTGCCGCTGTCCCGCCGCCGTCATCGCGCTCCTCCGTCTTCATCCGGCTTCTTCCGGCTTCCTCCGGTCGGTGCAGACAATGACGTCATTGTCTGCGTGCCAGAGGAGGAAGCCGGAAGAAGACGGAAGACGCTGGATGAAGACGGAGGAGCGCGATGACGGCGGCGTGACAGCGGCAGCGGGACAGTGATAAGTATACTAATCTCTTCCTTTACAGGTTTGTGCACCAAGGGGGGCCCTGTATACTGATGGGGGGGCTGTATACACCACTGGGGCTGCTGTATACTACCACTTCTGGGGGCTGCTGTATACTACCACTGGGGCTGCTGTATACTACCACTGGGGCTGCTGTATACTACCACTGGGGCTGCTGTATACTACCACTGGGGCTGCTGTATACTACCTCTGGGGCTGCTGTATATACCACTGGGGCTCTGCTGTGTATACTACCTCTGGGGCTTGCTGTGTATACTACCACTGGGGCTGCTGTATATACCTCTGGGGCTGCTGTATATACCTCTGGGGCTGCTGTATACTTCCACTGGGGCTGTATATACCTCTGGGGCTGCTGTATATACCTCAGGGGCTGGTGTATACCACACTGCTGGGGGCTGTATACCTGTGCTGGGGTCCACCCTCGGCTTATACACGAGTCAATAGGTTTTCCCTGGTTTTGGGGGCAAAAGTAGGGGGGTCGGCTTATACACGGGTCGGCTTATACACGAGTATATACGGTAAGTTATAATTCCACATGTGTTAATTCATAGTTTTGATGCCTTCAGTGTGAATTTACAATTTTCATAGTCATGAAAATACAGAAAAATCTTTGAATGAGAAGGTGTGTCCAAACTTTTAGTCTGTACTGTAAAATAACATTGGTCCGACTGCAATGCGAGAAAAACTCGCTTTACAGTCGTCCGACTTTCACACCAGTGTGTTCATACCCTAAACTAATATTCTCAAATTGTCATCTAGACAATTTTCATCAAGTGATGACAATTGTCATCTGTATTCTATCCATGTGTCCACTTTTTTGTATCCATGTGCCATCCATGTGGCATCTTGTATTTATACATCAACAGTTTAAAATGTATATGATGAAATACAGTTTCCTCAGTTAATAATGTAATTTTATCTTTAAAAATTAGATGCAATATCGATTATTAGTATGGGATCCAATTTGTTTTGCACACACATATACTTGTATAGATGTGTCTCATCAGTGGCGTAACTTGAAGCTCATGGGCACCAATGCGAAAGCTCTAACAGGGCCCCCAATTATTGCAAATCTTTAACCCCCCTCCCGACCTATGATGTTATAGAGACGTCATTAAAGTCGGTGCATTCATGACCCATAACCCCCACACACAAAAGTTCAAATCAAGCTGCCCTTTGCCTCATTTAAGACCCAGTCTCACATAATGACACATCAGCGATCCCGATCACGATGTGCAGAGATCGCTGGTGCGTCGGTTACACATCGGTGGTAAGATGTCAAACAGGCATCTTACCAGCGATGTGAAAAACGACGCACTAGCGATCCAGATTTATTATACTGAGGTCGTTGTGAATTTTCTCTCCATAGCATAGCATTGAGATCGTTGCTCATTATCTTTGTCAAACACAAGATGTAGTGTTCCCAGCGGGAGCACAACGACGCAGGAATGACTCAGAGCAGTGTGTAACGATGAACGATGTCACAGCAGGGACCAGATCGTTGGTGCGTGTCACACTAGAATGACATTGCTGTTGCATCACGAATTTCGTGACGCAACACGATCCCAATAGCGATCTCGTTAGCGATCTCTTTATGTGTGACAGGGCCTTAAGAATAAAACAGTAAAAAAAAAATTACACATATTTGGTGTCACCACATTCAGATTTGTCTGATCCATCACAAAATAAAATAAATTAATCTAATTGGTAAACAGTTTAATGAGAAAAATAATTACAATGGCAGAAGTTTTGGCTGTTGCATGTTATAGGGTCTCAAAAAATGGTGACAAAAGCTTAATTGTTTTTGTTTTTTTTTTACAAATTCATATTATTTTTTTTCAATACTTAAATAAGAAATAATATATATATATATATATATATATATATATATATATATATATATATATATATTTTATATACAGTGCCTTGTGAAAGTATTTGTCTCCTTGAACTTTTCAACCTTCTGCCACATTTCAGGCTTCAAACAGAAACATAATTTTAATTTTTTGGTGAAGAATCAACAACAAGTGGGACACAATCGTGAAGTGGAACGAAACTTATTGGATATTTTAAACTTTTTTAACAAATAAAAAACTGAAAAGTGGGGCGTTCAATATTATTCGACCCCCTTGAGTTCTTGAGTTAATACTTTGTAGCGACACCAATTGCAAGTCTCTTGGGGTATGTCTCTATCAGTTTAGTACATCGAGAGACTGAAATTCTTGTCTATTCTTCCTTGCAAAACAACTCAAACTCAGTGAGGTTGGATGGAGAGCATTTGTGAACAGCAGTTTTCAGCTCTTTCCACAGATTCTCGATTGGATTCAGGTCTGGACTTTGACTTGGCCATTCTAACACCTGGATACATTTATTTTTTAACCATTCCATTGTAGATTTTGCTTTATGTTTGGGATCATTGTCTTGTTTGAAGCTAAATCTACATCCCAGTCTCAGGTCTTTTGCAGACTCCAACAGGTTTTCTTCAAGAATGGTCCTGTGTTTGGCTCTGTCCATCTTCTCATCAAATTTAACCATCTTCCCTGTCCCTGCTGAAGAAACGCAGGCCCAAACCATGATGCTGCCACCACCATGGTTGACAGTGGGGATGGTATTTTGAGGGTGATGAGCTGTGTTGCTCTTAAACCAAAAATATTGTTTTGCATTGTAGCCAAAAAGTTCGATTTTGGCTTCATCTGACCAGAGCACCTTATTCCTCATGTTTGTTGTGTCTCCCAGGTGGCTTGTGGCAAACTTCAAACAAGACTTTTTATCGATATCCTGAGAAATGGCTTTCTTCTTGCCACTCTTCCATAAAGGCCAGATTTGTGCAGTGTGCGACTGATTGTTGTCCTATGGACAGACTCTCCCACCTCAGCTGTAGATCTCTGCAGTTCATCCAGAGTGATCATGGGCCTTTTGGCTGCATCTCTGATCAGTCTTCTCCTTGTTCGAGATGAAAGTTTAGAGGGATGGCTGTGCCTTGGTAGATTTGCAGTCGTCTGATGCTCCTTCCATTTCAATATGATCGCTTGCACAGTGCTCCTTGAGATGTTTAAAACTTGGGAAATCGTTTTGTATCCAAATTCAGCTTTAAACTTCACAGCAACAGTATCTTGGACCTGCCTGGTGTGTTCCTTGGTATTCATGATGCTCTCTGCACTTAAAACAGAACCCTGAGACTATCACAGAGCAGGTGCATTTATATGGAGACTTAAACGGATTACACACAGGTGGATTCTATTTATCATTACCAGTCATTTAGGACAACATTGGATCATTCAGAGATCCTCACTGAATTTCTGGAGTGAGTTTGCTGCACTGAAAGTAAAGGGGCTGAATAATATTGCACGCCCTACTTTTCAGTTTTTTATTTGTTAAAAAAGTTTAAAATATGCAATAAATTTTGTTCCACTTCATGATTGTGTCCCACTATTGTTGATTCTTCACAAAAAAACTAGAATTTATATCTTTATGTTTGAAGCCTGAAATGTGGTAAAAGGTTGAAAAGTTCAAGGGGGCCAAATACTTTCACAAGGCACTGTGTGTATATATACCCAAGTGATGGGTATTCCAATATGGCAGCGGATATGTAGGCATTATAGAACAATAGACCAGCACTGCTGTCGCCCGCTCTCCCCGCTCTCTGGCACGCGGCCTCACCCCTGCAATGCCGCTTTGAACTGCCGACACTATGGTGCCAGCAGCTTAAAACAGTCATGTCGGATTGGAGGAGACATTTCTCCTCCCTCTGACACTCTCTTCTAGGCCCGCCCAGCATCATGTGACCACGGTCATGTGACGCGATTGTGCAATCCCAGTCATGTAACACGATCATGGTCATGCGATTCGATCGGCATCATGTGACCGTGGGAGATAAAAGAAGATGTGAGGAGAAGAGAGCAGTGGTGGAAACAGGAGTACTATGGTAGGTAAGACTTTTTTTTAAGGAAAAATCACAACCAAGATCGGGTATGATGGGGGCAATACTATAGGAGGGGGCATGATGGAGGCAATACTACAGGAGGGGCATGATGGGTCAATACTACAGGAGGGGGCATGATGGGGGCAATACTACAGGATGGGGCATGATAGAGGCAATATTGCAGGAGGGGCCATGATGGAGGCAATACTACAGGAGGGGACATGATGGAGGCAATACTACAGGAGGGGACATGATGGAGGCAATACTACAGGAGGGGACATGATGGAGGCAATACTACCAGGAGGTGGCATGATGGAGGCAATACTACAGGAGGGGGCATGATGGAGGCAATACTACCAGGAGGTGGCATGATGGAGGCAATACTACAGGAGGGGACATGATGGAGGCAATACTACAGGAGGGGGAATGGTGGAGGCAATACTACCAAGAGTGGGTACAATTAAACAATAGTACTAGGAGGAGGCATGAATGGGGCAATAGTACCAACAGGGGGCATGATTGAGGCAATACTACTAGGAGAGGGCATGATGGTGGCAATACTTCAGGAGGGGGCAATAGACTAGCGGTGCTGCTGCCCTCTCTCCCCATGGCTCGGACTCACTTTTCCCACCCTTCATCGCTCTGACCCCCCTCTTCACCCTTCGTCGTTCCCCTGTGCAGCTCCATTCTCCCCATTCGCTGCACTGACCCCCCTTCACCGCTCCATTCCTACCCCAGCCGCGTGTTACCGTTGCGGGCTAAATGCTGAGGATCTGGGTGGAGCAGGTCATATGACAGGGCCTGTGTAGAGCGCGAGGTCATGTGAGCCATCCCTGTCACATGACTCGCTGCACACAGATCCTCAACATTCAGCACACAATGGTAACACAGGGCCGGGGTGAGAATGGAGCGGTGAGGAGGGGATGGAGCAGTAAGGGGGAGGACGGACCACACACGGGGGCACAAAGACACAGGTGGAAAAGTGACAGCATACAAGGGGGCAAAGACACTGAGACAGCACACACGGGGAAAAAAGACAGCACACAAGGAAAGGGGAAAGGGAGAGTGCACAAGGGAGCACAGAGACAGCGTACAAGGGCGTAGAGAGACAGTGTACAAGGGGGCACAGAGACAGTGTACAAGGGGGCACAGAGACAGTGTACAAGGGGGCACAGAGACAGCCACAAGGGAAAAAGACAGCACACACAAGCGGGAAAAGAGACAGCACACAAAGGAAGGGAAAGGGAGAGCGCACAAGGGAGCACAGAGACAGTGTAACAAGGGGGCACAGAGACAGTGCACAAGGGGAAAAGAGACAGCCCATAAGGGGGAAAGAGACAGCACACACAACGGAAAAGAGACAGCACACAAAGGAAGGGGAAAGGGAAAGCGCACAAGGAGCACAGAGTCAGAGTAACAAGGGGGCACAGAGACAGTGCACAAGTGTAATACTATTGTATAGTTTTTGAGGAGTCTGATCGCTTAAGGGCAATGAAGAGCAGAGACGAGTTCTTGGGCACAGAGACAGTGCACAAGGGGGAAAAGAGACAGCCCACAAGGGGGAAAAAGACAGCACACACAAGCGGGAAAAGAGACAGCACACAAAGGAAGGGGAAAGGGAGAGCGCACAAGGGAGCACAGAGACGGTGTAACAAGGGGGCACAGAGACAGTGCACAAGTGTAATACTATTGTATAGGTTTTGAGGAGTCTGATCGCTTAAGGGCAATGAAGAGCAGAGACGGGTTCTTGGGTGCAAAGTATTTATAAACACACAGCAAACAAGGTGAACTTAGTATACAGCAAAAGCACACAACATAACACAACCCCAATATATATAACGTCGAACACAGTCCTTATGGAAGCAGTCCGAAAAACCAATAGTCCAAAACCGGTAAATCCGGATGCATGTAGTCCATAGCACAAGTCCTGGTACCGGAGCGACCGGAAGATATAGTCCGTGGCAAAAGGTCCCCACACCCGGATGACCGGGTAACAAGTTTAAACACAGTTCCGAGTAGGTGATGAAAACACAAGTTCCACAAAGCACACAGTACATACGGTAGTAACCGGGAAGTTGCTCACCAACTTGAATGTCCGAGCCTGAAGGTATAAGCAGCGGCACCAGAAGCACGATGCAGGAAGCTGTAAAGTGAACCGAGATCTCACAGAGCTCCAGGGAAGTGAGTGAATCCAGGAGACCAGCTGAGCAAGAGCAAACCAGGAACCAGTATACTCAAGCAATGAATGCTCACCTGAGCCAGGTCTTTATGTAAACGAGAGAGGAAGAAGGGCAAAACAAAACAATGATCTCCATGCTGACTGAGGGCAAAATAGTCACACGGCAAGCCGGAAAACCTGGAATACTGACAACAAAGGGGAAAAGAGACAGCCCACAGGGGGGAAAGAGACAGCACACACAAGCGGGAAAAGAGACAGCACACAAAGGAAGGGGAAAGGGAGAGCGCACAAGGGAGCACAGAGACAGTGTAACAAGGGGGCACAGAGACAGTGCACAAGGGGGAAAAGAGACAGCCCACAAGGGGGAAAGAGACAGCACACACAAGCGGGAAAAGAGACAGCAAACAAAGGGGAAAGGGAGAGCGCACAAGGGAGCACAGAGACAGTGTAACAAGGGGGCACAGAGACAGCAAACAAGGGGGAAAAGAGACAGCGCTCAAATGGGAAAAGAGACTGAGACAGCACACACAAGGGGGGAAAGAGACTGAAACAGCACATATAAGGGGGGGAAAGAGACAGCGCACAAGGGGGAAAGACAGCCCACAAGGGAAGGGCAAAGAGAGAGCGTACAAGGGGGCACACAGACAGTGTACAAGGGGAAAAAGAGACAGTCTCTTTCTCTCTTGTGTGTGCTGTCTCTTTTCCCCCTTGTGCGCTGAGACAGCACACACAAGGGGGGAAAGAGACTGAGACAGCACATAGAAGGGGGGAAAGGGATGGAAGCACCACACTCAAAGGGGGGAAAGACACAGTGCACAAGGGAGGAAAGAGTCAGCCCACAAGGGAAGGGGAAAGCGCACAACGAGGCACAGAGACAGCATACAAGGGGGAAAAGAGACAGAGCACAAGAGGGGAAAGAGACTGAGACAGCACACACAAGTGGGGAAAGAGACAGCACACACAAGGGGGAAAGAAACTGAGACCGCACACACAAGGGGGAAAGAGACTGAGACAGCACACACAAGGGGGAAAGAGACTGAGACAGCATACACAAGAGAGAAAGAGACAGCCCACAAGGAGGGAGAGAGACAGTCCACAAGGGGGGAAAGAGACAGCCCACAAGGGGGAAAAAGACAGTGCACAAGGGGGAAAGAGATTGAGACAGCACACACAAGGGGGAAAGCGACTGAGATAGCATACACAAGGGAGGAAAGAGACAGCACATGGGGTAAAGAGACAGCACACATGGGGAAACAGACAGCACACACAAGGGGGAAAGATACTGAAACAGCACATACAAGGGGGGAAACAGACAACTCACACAAGGGGGAAATGAGACAGCACACATAGGGGGAAGAGACAGTGCACACAAGGGGGAGAGACAGCCCACAGGGGGGAAGAGGCAGCCCACAAGGGGGCACAGAGACAGCATACAAGGGGACACAGAGACTGCATACATGGGAGAAAAAAAAGCACACAAGAGGAAAGAGACAGCCCATAAGGGAAGGGGAAAGGGAGAGCGCACAAGGAGCTAGCATACAAAGGGGCACAGAGACAGCATACAAGGGGGAAAAGAGACTGAGACAGCACACACAATGGGGGAAAGAGACTGAGACAGCACACACAAGTGGGGAAAGAGACAGCACACACTGGGGGAAATAGACAGCACACACATTGGGGGAAAGAGACAGACAGCACACACAAAGGGGGGAAAGAGACTGAGACAGCACACAGAAGGGGGAAAGAGACAGCCCACATAGGGGGAGAGAGACAGCCCACAAGGGGGGAAAGAGAAGGCGCACAAGAGGGAAAAGAGATTGAGACAGCACACAAGTGGGCAAAGAGACAGCACACACTGGGGGAAATAGACAGTACACACAATGGGGGAAAGAGACTGAGACAGCACACACAAGGGGGAAAGAGACTGAGACAGCACACACAAGGGGGAAAGAGACAGCCCACAAGGGGGAAGAGACAGCCCACAAGGGGCAGCCCACAAGGGGGAACAGGGAGACCGCACAAAGGGGCACAGAGACAGCGTACAAGGGGGCACAGAGACAGCATACAAGGGGGCACAGAAACTGCGCACAAGGGGGAAAAAGACAGCACCTCCATCGTGAAGCCACCACCTTACCAATGTGATAGCATCGGGCCCACAGCTAGCCCACAGCCCCATGTGTGCTGTCTCTTTCCCCCGTGTGCTGTCTCTTTCCCCCCTTGTGTATGCTGTCTCTTTCCCCATGTGTGCTGTCTTTTTTCCCACTTGTGTGTGCTGTCTCTTTCCCCCCGTGTGTTGTCTCTTTCCTTCCTTGTGTGTGCTATCTCAGTCTCTTTCCCCCTTGTGTGTGCTATCTCAATCTCTTTCCCCTTGTGTGTGCTGTCTCAATCTCTTTTCCCTCTTGTGCGCTGTCTCTTTCCCCCCCTTATGTGCTGTCTCTTTCCCCCTTGTGTCTGCTGTCTCAGTCTCTTTCCCCCTTGTGTGTGCTGACTCAGTCTCTTTCCCCCTTTGTGTGTGCTGTCTATTTCCCCCCATGTGTGCTGTCTATTTCCCTCCTTGTATGCTGTCTCATTTCCCCCTTGTATTCTGTCTCTGTGCCCCTTTGTATGGTTTGGTTTCTGCATTCTCGTATTGACTTGGGGAATCATATTGCCCAGTCAGTTTTACCATGTATTGAACATAGTAAATAAAAAAACATTGTATAATTGCACTACACTTTTTCTCCCATTTTCCAGTACAGTATGTGGCAGAATGAATTATGTCATTCAAAAGTTCAACATGTCCTGCCTGCACACAACAAGCTCTCATACTACTATATGGCTGGAAAAATAAAAATGTTACTACTCTTAGAAATAGAGGATGAAAAAACAAAAATGTAAAACGGAAACTTGCCTTGGGATCAAGGCATTAAATGGCATTGGTCAGTGTGTTGTCAGATATTTACTCGAACAGCACACATCCATATATTACGCTTGTCTAAATGAGCCCTTAAGTTGTTTCATAGAATTCTAGTGTCACTTATCTTTCTATGTTTGCTAGGAATCAAATATCTGCAAGTTGGCAGTTTCCCTACAATGTTTGATCTTTATATTGCACATAAGCCTAATGCAATAAAGCTCTCTGTATTGTATTTTCTATTTAGGAAGTTCTTTCTTGAAGCTTGTGCATATCATCTGGCATTTTTCTTCCACGCGTTCCATGTATGCATACTTTTGTATATGTCAAAGTGCTATGCATAGTTAAGGGCAAATGTCCATATTCCATGGCCAAGTTACAGTGTCATAAAAATCATTTGCTGCACCATAAAACAATTTTGTTAAATTAGGGTAATTTATCATAATTAAAACCAGTTTCAAACTGTATTTTTTCTTTCCCCTTTGCAGTGTCCTTTGCAAGCTTGGTGAAATCTTGCTGCACTTAACTTCCTTTCTACATAGCTATATGAACATCTTGGCAAAAATATCTAGGACTTTCTGATGTTGCCAAATGGAACAGACTCGAGATCAATTTCAGATTCTGGATGCTTGGGAGTTATAATCTATGAACAAGATGGAAACAATTTAGAGATGGATGCTTTATAATCTCCATGAAAGTACTTAATTTTCAGTCTCCTCAGGTGGTTTGAAGACTTCAGTGTTGTACCTCAATCTTATGAACCAGAAGATCATTGAGATTGAAGATGATTAAATAAATTACTTATTTGTTGAAGAATGTACAAGCTCATGAGGTGTATACAGACTGCTCCTGGAAGAGTATGATGAAAACTGGAAAGTCAGAAAATGAAAATTGGACTAAGCTGAATTGAGCCATTGTAAATGTTGTTGGCATAAACCAGCAAAATATTGCCACAGATGATAATCTGTCGAATAGATGTAAATTGTAAAAAGTGCAATTATTTTGTACATATAATATAAAGTATGAGTTTGTTTAAAGGGATAGGTCAAATAGCCAAGACAGAAAGCATTTGATCAATATACATGAAGCCATTGGATGGGTTTGCCATGTTGCACAAAGACTGTGTTCCAATGTGGTATATTGCAGAACATGCATGCGACGATACCACCATACTGTTCTCATCGGAACCAGTACATAATTTAGAGCTTTTTATCTATTTTCTTTCTGAGACTCTTGCCTGATGTAGGAAAATGAATTATGCTGGCCAGTAATGTAAATACATGTTTACAACCTTATTGTTGTATCACTGCCTTCAACTAACATGTGGAACAATTTGTTGCATAAATTATTGAAACTAAAAATCAGTTCTATTCATCTATATGGGATTTTTGTGGTAGCATGCACTTAGTTTTCCGCAAATTCCATTCAGACGATTAAAGCAGTTGCAGACATTTCTGCAATAAAATCTGCTGTGTGAATTCACTCTAATAGCAATAATATTGAAAATCCTATTCTCATGGCAATGACATAACATCCTTCTCATATTACACACTAAGCCCACTGTTACTAAAGAAAGGGGGTGGGTGGGTTCACATGACAATATTCATGAGTTCTACAATATGCAGGTAATTATTGAGTGTATCGTAATAACACATGTATCACTTAACTACATGTTTATTATTGCTTTGTTTGGAGATTTACATTTATGTCTAAACACCTGTACAAATATGACAGTATGAGCGCTAGGTGTATTAGAGTGGTTAACCCCCAAATTCGTAAGTGTACGTATTTAGTGATGATGTCCCT
Organism: Allobates femoralis; assembly: GCA_033576535.1. NCBI lineage: Eukaryota > Metazoa > Chordata > Amphibia > Anura > Aromobatidae > Allobates > Allobates femoralis. The sequence continues at coordinate 286,429,719 of JARQOC010000002.1, read as the reverse complement.
TTTTATTTTGACCCACATGTAAAAGATTTGTAATCTTTTAATTAGCACATTCATTTCTTGCTATAAATGAAAAAAATATTACATTTAGCATTAATATAGCACAAAAACAGAAGCTAAGAGATTAAAAAAAAAAACCTCTTGTGCATATTTTTTCATTAAATATGTGTATAGTCAGTGTGTCAAAAAATAAGAAATGTGGCAGCTAGGATTCAGCAGGAAGAAGCTGGTGTATATAGGCGACAGGTATTTCGTACTGCTCTGTGCTTCATCAGACCTATTCTAAGTATGGTGTGTAGTGTGTGTATGAATATACTCACATACTGCTGCTCTTTAAGGTGTCCAGCACAGTTCTCCTCTTCTCAGTGTCGTCACACCTATGCCGAATTTGGGTCACACTGTGCTCTGCTATAACCCAAAAGTGGCTTTTACAGTGTAAGTCTATGAAATGTCAGAACGAGGCTCCATAGACTAATATTGTGAAGGAAACTTTTGGCTCAGGCATAGAGCATAGAGTGAGTTGGCTAACCACAGTTGAGGTGACGTCACAGAAAAGAAGCGCAACATGGCGCTGGATCCCGAGAGAGCCATAGTAGGTGGGCATATAAACACACTCACACTACACACATATACATATACACACGTTTAATGAAAACAAACTATTAATGAGAGGCTTCTTTAATGCAGCCTAGCAATTTAATTTGTAATAATTTTATAATTGTGTATTAAAGGGGGTTTTAAAACATTCCTTTTCCTCCTGATGCAGATTTTTTTTCAAAGTGCTTTATTCACCTGTTATTGCCTAACACACTGACAAACAGATAGCAGGGCAGAGCTGCTCAGCTCACTGATTGGGTGCAGCACACCTAACTTTATGCCAGCTCTGCAGACGAAAAAAGACAATGGGAGCAGCAAAAACTCAATGCTGGACTCAAGGAGGGTGTGTAAAGCTCTTTTTTAAAAAAAACAAATTGCAGCTGGGGAAGAGTGGCTTTCTGCAACTGGAAAACCAGTTTAAGTGCATTAAAATCACGTTATGTAAATCTCCTTTATTGTCCATATCGTAACTGTTGTAGTGTACACCGTCACTATTCCCATATGCAGTGATCACAAACCAGTCATTTCTCAGCTGAGAACAAAAGTTAGTTTATCACTTTATCTTGCCATGTGATCCATGTCCTCACCTCACTACCCAAACTAGAATCCAAAGATAGTTGTCATTGTATGATTGACAGCCTATAGAAACCATCAAACAGCTGAATTGGAACAAAGGTCAGCTAAATTCCCTCACCTTCCCCAACAGAAGTGAGAAAGGAGAAATAAACTAAACACATTTAGATCATTAAGCAAAAAAGGGGCTAAAAATATTGGATATTTAATATATACCCTACCTTCTATGTTTCAAACCCTAGCGGAGCTCACAAAGCAGTCCATTTCAGTTTGAACAGTATTATCTAAGATGACCTTTTAAATTTACAGTACGTCTCTAACTGTACAGAACATTCCATGTCTTTTTTTTTTTTTTAAAGATCATTTGATAATGTTTTATATGTAACAGTATTAATTTAATTCTGTTCTTCTGTGTCATTATATTTTGAAAGAATACATGTATTTAATAATGCTACAAACATAGTGTTCACACTGGACAAATTCTTCCCACTGCAGATTTTTGGTAGAAGATTTTTCACTCCTGTACTAGAATAGAAGAGAACAAGTTGACAAAAGTCGGGTCACCATCTTACTGCCAAAGATTCAGTTCTCTATAGGGAAGGAAGATTTCACTTGATGATTTCTTGTACTATATTATTTGTTTGTAAGAAATTGAAACCAATCTTTTTAAATCATATTTATATTTGCTGTAAAGTCAATTTTTCAAGTAAAACAAAATTTGCATAAACTGATGTTTATCTATGTGCTCATTTGAATATAACCATATAATTAGAGATGAGTGGACCTGTGAAAGTTCAGGTACTTGTAGTACAGCCAGACTCTTTATCAAGGTCTGTTCAGGACCAAAACTTGACCTGAACCTCATTTGAAAACACTGATTGGACAGTGCAGCTCTCTGCCTACATACAGCCACTCATAAGCAAACCGCTTCTGTGGGGCAGAGATTTGTTATTGTTTAATTTTATAAACATGCTACAGTCGCTAACTCTGCTTTTACCCCCAGTGTGAGCCGATCATATGCTGGGCCAAGCACCAAACATACATGAGCACAGCGATGCTAGCTGGAGTTCTTTGGATATTTAAAGCACATGAACTCCACCCTCGAACGGGTTTGGTCATCTCTACATATATTTCAAGCAATATGAATGTATAAAATAAATGACTAACAGATTATGTTATTATTATTTGCTGGTCTTCCGCTAAGTCTCGAGCCATGGTAACTTGATGTATGAATGCTCTGTAGGAAGATCACGCTTGCACCTCCCTGGATAGGTACACCATGATCTTTTCCACGGTTATCTTGATGGTATCAAGCCATTGGGTTGCTGAGCTTCCTCTTCACCTATTTTACATACCATGATGTCCTTCTCCAGTGATTTCTCTCATTGTATGATGCATCCAAAGTAGGCAAGTTGTAGCATGGTGATCCTTGCTTCAAATGAAATGTCCAGCTTGATTTGTTTCAAAATTGATTGGTTTGTTCTTTTTGCCATCCATGGTATTGATAACATCCTTCTCCAGCACTACATTTCAAAGGCGTTGATTCTTCTTCTGTCTTGTTTCTTTATTGTCCATGTTTCACTTCTATATATTTTTAAAGAAAAGACCAGACTATGTACGAGCAGTGTCATCGTCACCAGTGAAATATTTATTGATTTGAATACCTTGTCCAGTGACTTCATTGTTAATTTTTCCATAGCTGTTCTCCTATTGATTTCCAGTGTTGTTGCTGCATCTTGAGTGAACCTTGTTCTAAGAAGATTGAAGTCCTTTACAACTTCATGTTTGTCGCCATCCATCTCAAATGTGTCCTAGTTGTACCTGGTGGTAGTCAACATCTGTGCCTTCTTTGTGTTGAGTAGCAGTCCCATGTTCGAGATTTCCATCTTGACACTCCCTAATAAGTCCTTCATTCCATCTATGATTGTTGCTATTAGTGTTGTATCATCTGCGTATTTTAATTTGTTGATGATTCGCCCACCAATTTTGATTCCTTCTTCTTTTATTTTGGCAAGTCCAGCTTTCCTGAATAATAATAATAATCTTTATTTATATAGCACTAACACTTTCCGTAGCGCTTTACAATTCAGAGGTTCATATACAAACAGTCATAAGTAACAGTTGTCAAGGAATACAATTATTAAAGCACAATAATTAAAGCCCTGCTTATAAGAGCTTACATCTACAATGAGATGGGGGTGACAGAGTACAGGGGCTTATTTACAATGGTGGTGCAGCCAATTTAAGGAAGAGGAGAATAGATAAGAGCTGCATGAGTGGCCACCAGCCATTCTTTGTAAAGCATTTTGTGTCTGGTGGAATGAATAGGCTATATCTGAGTGACTTTGACTAGGGGGCATTATAGGCCGCCCTAAAGAGATGTATTTTTTGGGGAGCTCCTGAAACTATGTAAGTTGTGGGTAGACCTAATTTCTTCGGGTAGAGCATTTCAGAAAATTGGTGCTGCTCGGGAGAAGTCTTGGAGTCGAGAGTGGAAGGTTTGGATTAATGCAAAAATTAGTCTAAAGCAGAGGTTCCCAAACTTTTTTTTCTCGTAGACCACTTTCAAAATTTTACTAGTTTAGGTGGACTCCCTGCTGCTACATTTCTACCATATTCCCAAAACTCATCAACAAATGTGAAGATTAGATCTAACGATTTAAATTTGCGTCGCGGCTGAGTTCCAACCCTAAATTCGGAGTGATAAAAATAACATTTTCTTGTGTTCTATTCATTAAAATAATATGATTACACACTTAATAGAATTAAAATTAAACATTAATAACGTAACGTAACTTCAACAATGCAAATCAACAATTGAAAAAAAATAGTCATAATTTTAATGGGAGGGATGTTCTTGATGGATTGACAGCAAATTATCAGTATTTGGCTTCAGTTTTGAAAGGAATAACCACAAATCTCCCCGTTCTGTGATGTTCAATCTGCTTCTTTTTTTTGTTAATAGGTTTGTAACGACTCTAAATCTTTTTTCGACAAGGTATGACGAGGGTAACAGTATCAAACATTTACTCGCAATTTCCCACAGCCCAGGATATTTTTTAGGTATTTCTGCCTGAAAAATGTTTGGTAGCCTTTTATGAATTTCACCTTCAGCTCCTCATTGGTGCTAAGCTCGAGTAGCTCCTCTTGTAATATCACATTCGCCACTTCCGTTTCATCAAATGGATCCATGGTGGCATTTCCATCGTCAGAATATCTTCAAATCTGTTTTTGAAGTCATCATGCAGGGCATTTAAATGTTGAACATACAGTTAGGGCCAGAAATATTTGGACAGTGACACAATTTTCGCGTGTTGGGCTCTGCATGCCACCACATTGGATTTGAAATGAAACCTCTACAACAGAATTCAAGTGCAGATTGTAACGTTTAATTTGAAGGGTTGAACAAAAATATCTGATAGAAAATGTAGGAATTGTACACATTTCTTTACAAACACTCCACATTTTAGGAGGTCAAAAGTAATTGGGCAAATAAACATAACCCAAACAAAATATTTTTATTTTCAATATTTTGTTGCGAATCCTTTGGAGGCAATCACTGCCTTAAGTCTGGAACCCATGGACATCACCAAACGCTGGGTTTCCTCCTTAATGCTTTGCCAGGCCTTTACAGCCGCAGCCTTCAGGTCTTGCTTGTTTGTGGGTCTTTCCGTCTTAAGTCTGGATTTGAGCAAGTGAAATGCATGCTCAATTGGGTTAAGATCTGGTGATTGACTTGGCCATTGCAGAATGTTCCACTTTTTTGCACTCATGAACTCCTGGGTAGCTTTGGCTGTATGCTTGGGGTCATTGTCCATCTGTACTATGAAGCGCCGTCCAATCAACTTTGCAGCATTTGGCTGAATCTGGGCTGAAAGTATATCCCGGTATACTTCAGAATTCATCCGGCTACTCTTGTCTGCTGTTATGTCATCAATAAACACAAGTGACCCAGTGCCATTGAAAGCCATGCATGCCCATGCCATCACGTTGCCTCCACCATGTTTTACAGAGGATGTGGTGTGCCTTGGATCATGTGCCGTTCCCTTTCTTCTCCAAACTTTTTTCTTCCCATCATTCTGGTACAGGTTGATCTTTGTCTCATCTGTCCATAGAATACTTTTCCAGAACTGAGCTGGCTTCTTGAGGTGTTTTTCAGCAAATTTAACTCTGGCCTGTCTATTTTTGGAATTGATGAATGGTTTGCATTTAGATGTGAACCCTTTGTATTTACTGTCATGGAGTCTTCTCTTTACTGTTGACTTAGAGACAGATAAACCTACTTCACTGAGAGTGTTCTGGACTTCAGTTGATGTTGTGAACGGGTTCTTCTTCACCAAATAAAGTATGCGGCGATCATCCACCACTGTTGTCATCCGTGGACGCCCAGGCCTTTTACAGTTTCCAAGCTCACCAGTCAATTCCTTTTTTCTCAGAATGTACCCAACTGTTGATTTTGCTACTCCAAGCATGTCTGCTATCTCTCTGATGGATGTTTTCTTTTTTTTCAGCCTCAGGATGTTCTGCTTCACCTCAATTGAGAGTTCCTTTGACCGCATGTTGTCTGGTCACAGCAACAGCTTCCAAATGCAAAACCACACACCTGGAATCCACCTCTGACCTTTTAACTACTTCATTGATTACAGGTTAATGAGGGAGACGCCTTCAGAGTTAATTGCAGCCCTTAGAGTCCATTGTCCAATTACTTTTGGTCCCTTGAAAAAGAGGAGGCTATGCATTACAGATCTATGATTCCTAAACCCTTTCTCCGATTTGGATGTGGAAACTCTCATATTGCAGCTGGGAGTGTGCACTTTCAGCCATATTATATATAATTGTATTTCTGAACATGTTTTTGTAAACAGCTAAAATAACAAAACTTGTGTCACTGTCCAAATATTTCTGGCCCTAACTGTATGTCTGAATATCCTCATGAAGACATTCTTGCTTGTGACAAGTTTGGAAACTGGGAGGATTCGCGCCGACTAATATTTTTGCTTCATACATTTCAATTTTCCAATAAAAGCCGAAAGTAAACCCTTTGTTTTTATTAAATTTAGGCTGTCCCCTTGTTACTGCACGTTAATGTAATTAAATTTTTTGAACAAATCTGTCAAATACGAAATGTCTGCTTTCAATTTGATCAGGTTTTCTTTTAAATCTGGATCTTTACTTTCCAGAGACTCAAACTGATTAAAAAAGTGAGTAATATATTGTTAAATATGCACCTTTCGACAACCAACATACTTCAGTATATAAGGGCAATCGTTGGAAGTGTTCATAATTTCGTGGCACAATTGTGCAAATAAATGGATATTCAACGCATTGCTTTTTATTTTGTTAATTGCTTTAATCACAAATTGAAGCGATTTGTACAATCTATTACCGTATATACTCGTGTATAAGCCGACCCGTGTATAAGCCGACCCCCCTACTTTTGCCCCCAAAAACTGGGAAAACGTATTGACTCGCGTATAAGCCGAGGGTGGACTCCAGCACAGGTATACAACCCCCAGCAGTGAGGTATACAGCAGCCTCCCCAGTGGTAGTATACAGCAGCAGCCCCAGTGGTAGTATACAGCAGCCCCAGAGGTATATACAGCCCCAGAGGTATATGCAGCTCCAGAGGTATATGCAGCCCCATATGCAGCCCCAGAGGTATATGCAGCCCCAGAGGTATATGCAGCCCCATATGCAGCCCCAGAGGTATATGCAGCCCCATATGCAGCCCCAGAGGTATATTCAGCCCCAGAGGTATATGCAGCCCCAGAGGTATATGCAGCCCCATATGCAGCCCCAGATGCAGCCCCAGAGGTATATACAGCAGCAGCAGCCCCAGTGGTATATACATCAGCAGCCCCAGTGGTAGTATACAGCAGCCCCAGAGGTATATGCAGCCCCAGAGGTATATGCAGCCCCATATGCAGCCCCAGAGGTATATGCAGCCCCAGAGGTATTTGCAGCCCCAGAGGTATATGCAGCCCCAGAGGTATATACAGCAGCAGCAGCCCCAGTGGTATATACATCAGCAGCCCCAGTGGTAGTATACAGCAGCCCCAGAGGTATATGCAGCCCCAGAGGTATATTCAGCCCCATATGCAGCCCCAGAGGTATATGCAGCCCCAGAGGTATATGCAGCCCCAGAGGTATATGCAGCCCCATATACAGCCCCATATGCAGCCCCAGATGCAGCCCCAGAGGTATATACAGCCCCAGAGGTATATGCAGCCCCATATGCAGCCCAGATGCAGCCCCAGAGGTATATACAGCAGCAGCAGCCCCAGGGCTGTATACAGCCGCAGCCCCAGGGCTGTATACAGCAGCAGCCCCAGGGCTGTATACAGCCGCAGCCCCAGGGCTGTATACAGCCGCAGCCCCAGGGCTGTATACAGCCGCAGCCCCGGAGGTATACAGGCCCCCCCATCAAGTTCCAGGGCCCCCCCACCTTGCGCGCAGCCTGTAAAGGAAAATCATACTTGCCAGAGTCCAGTCGCGCCGTCCGCAGCTGCCGACATGACGATCCCGGGCTCCATTCAGCGTCTTCCGGCTTCCGACTTCCTGTGCGCGCGGGCAATGACGTCATTGCCCGCGACTACAGGAAATGCGGAAGACGCTGAATGGAGCCCGGGATCGTCATGTCGGCAGCTGCGGACGGCGCGACTGGACTCTGGCAAGTATGATTTTCCTTTACAGGCTGCGCGCAAGGTGGGGGGGCCCTGGAACTTGATGGGGGGGCCTGTATACCTCCGGGGCTGCGGCTGTATTTTTTTATTTTTTTTTTATATACTCGCATATAAGCCGAGGGGGGACTTTTCAGCCCAAATTTTGGGCTGAAAAACTCGGCTTATCGCGAGTATATACGGTACTCAATTTTTTCGCTACCAGGTATTGTCGGTGGATGACACAGTGAATTGCAGTTACTCCTGGTGTAATTCTTTTAAGATGGCTTATAAACCCACAATATCGCCCGAACATGGCAGGAGCTCCGTCTGCTGCCACCGAAATAATGTTTGTAAATAGAATTGATTTTTCCTTAAAAAAAAATCACTCAGGACATTAAATATTGATTCGCCTTTAATGTCCATCTCCAAAGTTTTCGCGAATAGCAGCTCTTCATGGATTTCTTCGTCCATAACAATTCGAACATGTGCCAATAATAATGCTTCATTACCAGGTAAAGTAGACTCGTCCAGTTGAATAGAAAAATGTGTTGTTTGCAGATAATTACACAAGAATCTTTCAATATCAGAGATCATTTCATCAATATACGTCTTTGTACAGTGTTGTTACTCAAAGGAATTCTTTTGAGTACGTCAAATGGAGGTTTGTGCAGAATAGTTTTTAAAACCTCTTCAACAGTGGGTAAAATTAACTGTTCTCTGATGGTGTGCGGTTTCCAGATTTCGCTATAAGCAATGAGATATTGTAAGATGCCCGCAAGCCATCATCATTACTTTGAGACATTGAAGCGAACATACTGTGCACCAGGGGTCTCAAACTCAGCTGGGTTGGTGGGCCGCACATAGAAAAACATTTATAGCGGGGGGCCGCATCTCTTGTAGGACTAAGTGATATTTTTAGTAATACCAGAATTTCTTGCTCAATGTAGTAAAGTACAAGTCCTGATCCCTTTCTTGTAGTAATGTCTCCATCCTGTAGTAATGTCCTTTTCTACTGATGTCCCCCATCCTGATCCCTTTTTCTAGTGATGATCCCTATCCTGATCCCTTTTTCTAGTGATGTCCACCATCCTGATCCCTTTTTCTAGTGATGTCCCCCATCGATCATGGTCCCCTTTTGTAGTGATGTCCCCACACTGATCTCCTTTTGTAGTGATGTCCCCCTTCCCGATCTCCTTTAGTAGTGATGTCCCCCATCTTGATCCCCTTTAGTGATGATGTCCCATCCCGATCCCCTTTTATAGTGATGTCCCCCATCCTGATCTACTTTTATAGTGATGTCCCCCATCCTGATCCCCTTTTATAGTGATGTCCCCCATCCTGATCTACTTTTATAGTGATGCCCCCCATCCTGTTTTACCTTCTTACACACTCAAATACACACTCTATCACACTCACACACAAACCCACACACAAACCCCCCCCCCCCCCCACACACACACACACTCTCAAACACACTCTCACACATCCTCATACATACTTACACTCACACTCATACACACACTGAAACTCGCACACACTTTCTTATACACACATCCTCACTCACACACTCAGTCTCACACACACACCTTCTCACACACACTCACACTTTTCTCACTTTAATGATCCAGTGCAGTAGGCCGCCGCGGTCCCCACTGTACTGACTTCCGGCCTCCGCTGTGCTAAGACTTCCTCCAGCCGCCACCCAGACAAGCTCTGTTGCTCATCAAGATCAATGCAATCTACCAGCCAGAGGCCTGCAGGTGACGTCATATTCTGCCGTCAGCTGCGGGCCTCTCATTGGCTGGCAGCTTGCATTGATCTTGCTGAGTGGCAGAGCTTGTTAGTGCCACGGACAGAAGTCATCACACAGCGGGGACTGCAGCGGCCCCCTGCACTGGGGCAATGCATCATTAAGTTGTCCAAGGTGCCGCGGGCCGTATAGTGAAGCCCCAGGGGCCGCATGCGGCCCTCGGGCCGCGAGTTTGAGACCCCTGCTGTGCATGGTGGGTCTCTTTTCATATTTTTCCTTCAATGTTTGAAAATATTTTAAATCCTTACCTATTTTATCAGGATGACACTTTCTTAGATGATCTTCGAGCTTCGATGGTTTCATAGAGTCATTGCTCAAAACTTTGTTGCATAAAAGACATATGGGCAATCGTTTGTCTGCCTTTGATGGAAGAAAACCAAATTTCAAATAATCAACACTGTACTGTTGACATTTCTTCTTAGATTCAGCCATGTTTCGTATCAGTTACATACTAGTGATGAGCGAGCACTAAAATGCTTGGGTGCTCAATGTTCAGGTCGAGCATCTTGAGATGCTCGGGTGCTCGGCCGAGCACCGAGCCCAATGTAAGTCAATTAGTGACAGGCTCCACCCACAGACTTCCGGCTATAAAACAAGTGTTTCTGGGAAAGGGCGGGAGGGGGGGCTTTTGAAATCGTCGCAGCATACGACACTTTGCTGTGCCCCCCAGAGGGACCCTAACAATCAATCTGCTCTCTGTGAAGTGCCAGATCACTGTGTGCACTGAAGGGAGCAGTGTATTTGTGTCAGAGCGATAATAGTGAAGAGTCTGAGCATCTTGGTGGTACTCTGTGCTTGCCGAGCATCCCGAGTACCGAGATACTCGTGCGAGTAACGAGTAACGCCGAGCTCGCTCATCACTATTACATACCTGTAAAGAAAAAAATGTTTGTTTTAGTAATCATAAGGCCATTTTAACTTCATATGCTCTCTTCTTTGAGATGTCTTCCCCCTGTGCGCTCTCCGCCTGTATGCGTTCTCTTTTCCCCTTGCATGCTGTCTCTTTCCTCCCATGTGTGTTGTGATCCGTCACTTTCCCCCTGTGAGACAGTGCGGGGGATCATATGCGAAAGGCGCTATGTCTCCCCCAGAATGCACACTGTCACATATTGAGCCTTTTAAAGGGTGTGAGAAAGAGGGACGGTCCGCTCCCTCCACTCCGGGTCTTGCAAGGTCCCGGAAGCAGATACGGATTTAAAAGCCTGGTTAGGAGATAGGGCGGGGTCCCTTGTACACAGCTTTTTGCCTAAGCTGCAGGAGCAGCAGAGATAGACTGGAGAGGTCTAAAGTTCAAGGGGCCGTGTGCTATACTAACACGGTCTAGCCCGGGAGGGCTGGGAGCTCGGGGTGCCTATACCGGACGTCCATAACCTGAAGGACCCGGGTTACTTAATGTGAACTATATCCTGTGTACCCGGCTGCGACCTGGATTCCGGCAGACTGTGCCACCGCTGTGCGTGTATCAGCAATAAAACCGAGTCCTGTTTGAACTACTACCGGGCTCAACGTGTTTCCTGACTTGCAATCCCGGTGCTGCCCCACATATGGTGGAGATAGCGGGCAGCCTGAACCACGAACTGCATGTCCGTATTGAAGCCGGCCACGCTACAGTTCAGGCCTGCTGCTGGTATGGAGGAACTCCTAAAGCAGCTGGTACTTACCCAGCAGCGGCAGCAAGAGCAGCAGGAGCAACAGCAGAAAACAAATGAACTGCTCATGCAACAAGTTATGGCCCTACGAGGACGCCAGCGGCGCCTCTTCCGGAACGGCGTGAGGCCCGGGACTGGGTCCGATCGGCACTGAGGAAGCTGAGTCCGGAGGACGACGTAGAAGCGTTCCTCACTGTCTATGAGTGCACAGCAGAGCGAGAAGGCCTCCCTCCCGCTCAGTGGGCTGAAGTCGTCGCGGCATTCCTGATCGGCGACGCCCAGAAGGCCTACACCGACCTCAGTTGGGAGGATGCCCAGGACTACGGGAAACTCAAAGGTGAGATCCTTGCGAGACTGGGGGTCAATACATATGTTCAAGCTCAACGGGTGTTTTCCTGGTCCTATGTGGAGTCCAAGCCAGCTCGCTCCCAAGCGTATGACTTATTGCAGTTGGTGAAACGGGGGCTCCAGCCTGAGAGCTTGACTCCGGGACAGATGGTGGAAAGGGTGGTGGTCGACCGGCTGGTTCGGACTCTGCCGGTTGCGATACAGCTTTGGGTGGGGCAAGGGGACCCGGGTACCTTGGACCAGGTGGTTAGCTTGATAGAGCGATTTACAGCCACCCAGGAGTTCATACGGGACTCTGCCCCTCTGCGGCAGTTACGCCGGCCTCCAGAGCCGGGTAGAGGTATTCGTTCATCTACAGGGGACTCTCCTAAAAACGTACCCGCTGAGAGGGTACTCCAGAATGGGGCTGGCAGGAGATCAGGCTCCCCAAGAAGGAGCTTCCGGCCCCGCGCTGCCACCGCTACGTGGTGCTGGCGGTGCAAAGGACCGGGACATGTGGCTGCCTATGGACTGCGGGTTCACACGCCGGCTCTCGATGTATGCCAGCCCCGTGTTCACCACAGATGTAGTGGTTCCCCTAACGGAACCACATCTGTGCCCGGTGCTCATTAATGGACACAGAGCAGAAGCTCTCTTGGACTCTGGCAGTTTGGTGACGCTGGTTTGTAAGTCCTTAATCCCCGGGTTGCAACTCACTGGGGGAGTGATCGGGGTCCGGTGTATGCACGGGGACCTATGCGAGTTACCGACCACGGAGGTGACTCTGTCCACTCGCCATGTGGAGAGTGACCCCACGTGGTCGGAGTGGAAAAGTCTCTACCCTATGGTACGGTGCTGGGAAGAGACTTAACATTGTTTTGGTCCTTATGGGGAAGGAGGAGTAACCCTCCCCTGATGCCAGGGAATCAGGGTGCTGGACCCGACAACCCTGAGACCGGGTCACCTGCTGTAGGGGTCGCCAACATAGGGCTAGATGTCACCCCGATAGGTTCCCACTAGACGTACTGGCAGGTGAGGTCGAGGAGACCCCACCGCTTCCAGAGTTGGAAGTATCCCGGGGAGCGTTTGGGACAGCCCAGCTACAGGGTCCCAGACTGACCCGGGCCTGAGAAAGGATAACTGAAGTAAACGGGGTAGCTCAGCATCCGGGGGCAGAGAATGTATTTCCACGCATGGTGATTAAACAAGAGTTATTCTATAGGGTGGACAAAATCCGGGATGAGGTTGTGGACCAACTGGTAGCACCACAGCCACACCGCCGGGTGGTCCTAGAGATGGCCCGCTCCCACCTGCTAGGGGGCCACCTTGGGGCTAAAAAAAATGCAAGAACGCATCTTGCGGAAGTTCTTCTGGCCAGGCGTGTATGCGGATGTCCAGAGGTACTGTGACACCTGCCCGGAATGTCGGCTCACCACACCCATTGCCACCTTCCATAGTCCATTGGTACCTCTACCAGTTATAGAGGAACCTTTTGAACGGATCGCGATGGATTTGATGGGGCCCATAGTGAAGTCAGCACGAGGCCACCAACACATACTCGTGGTTGTCGACTAAGCCACCCGGTACCCGGAGGCGATCCCATTATGCCATCCCACGGCGAATCTGATTGCGTGGGAGCTGTTTGCCATGTTCTGTCGCCTAGGACTACCTAAGGAAATCCTCACAGATCAGGGGACTCCTTTTGTGTCTAAAGTGACCCGGGAACTGTGTAAATTGCTCAACATAAAAAAGCTGCGCACCTCGGTGTACCATCCCCAGACCGACGAGTTAGTCGAGCGGTTTAACAAAACCCTGAAGTCCATGCTCAAAAACGTGGTGGCCAAGGATGGAAAGGATTGGGATATGTTATTACCCTATCTAATGTTCGCCATCCGGGAGGTACCACAGTCGTCTACGGGGTTTTCCCCCTTTGAACTGTTGTACGGCCGACATCCTAGAGGTCTTTTGGATGTCGCCAAAGAGACATGGGAACAGGAACCCACTCCCTATAGGAGCGTAATCGACCACGTGGCGAAAATGCAGGACCGGATCACGGCGGTCCGGCCTATCGTGAAAGAGCACCTGATGGATGCCTAAGGAGCTCAAAGCCGCAGGTATAATACACGGGCCACCGTTAGGACCTTTGAGGTGGGGGACCGGGTATTAGTCTTAGTGCCCACTACGGAAAGCAAGTTATTGGCCAAATGGCAAGGGCCATATGAAATCCGGGAAAAAGTAGGGGAGGTGAATTACAAGGTATACCAGCCCGGGAAAAGGAAACCTGTGCAGCTATACCACATTAACCTGCTTAAGGCGTGGAAAGACCGGGAGTGCCTGATCATGGAGGCATCCGATGCACCCAGAGACCCTTCCCCTTCGGCCACCAGGGATACCGAAGGGGTACGAATAAGCGACACCCTCACTAAGGCCCAATGACGGGAAGCTCACAAGTTGGTACAGCAGAATCCCGATGTGTTTTCTGACCTGCCTGGGCGTACTTCGGTCATTCAACATGACATTGTCACTGAGCCCCGGGTAAATGTGCGAGTGAAACCGTATCGGGTACCCGAGGCCAGACGGCAAGCCATCGCGGCTAAAGTTAAACACATGCTTAATTTAGGGGTGATAGAAGAATCCCGGAGCGAATGGGCTAGTCCCATTGTGCTCATTCCAAAACCGGACGGATCTCTGCGGTTTTGCAATGATTTCCGGAGGCTGAATGAAGTATCTAAGTTTGATTTATATCCCATGCCCCGGGTGGACGAGCTGATTGAAAGACTGGGGCAGGCCCAGTACTTCACGACGCTCGATCTGACAAAAGGCTACTGGCAAGTGCCGCTGACAGAGTCGGCCAAGGAAAAAAACGCGTTTGTTACTCCGGAAGGTCTCTATCACTGTGTCGTGTTGCCTTTTGGGTTGCATGGAGCCCCGGCCACATTCCAGCGGCTCATGGACATAGTGTTAGAACCTCATCGGAAGTACGCGTCCGCCTACCTAGATGATATCATCATCTTTAGTCCAGATTGGCATACCCACTTATCCCAGGTACAGGCCGTGGTAGATTCGCTCAGGGCCGCCGGCCTGACTGCAAATCCAAAAAAATTTGCCATGGGGCTCGAGGAGGCCCGGTACCTGGGCTATATGATTGGGCGAGGGGTTATCAAACCCCAAATAAACAAAATCGAGGCCATTCAAAATTGGCCCCGACCAGTGTCTACCAAACAGGTGAGGGCGTTCCTCGGCATAGTTGGGTATTATCGACGTTTTATACCCAATTTTGCTGGGCGGACAGCGGCCCTGTCCGACCTGTTAAAAGGGAAGAAATCTGCTTTCGTGCGTTGGAATCCCCAAGCAGAGGCAGCCTTTCAGTCCATGAAGTTGGCCTTGTGCGGACAGCCCGTCCTCATCAGCCCTAACTTCAACCACCCCTTCGTTGTTCAGACAGACGCCTCGGAGGTGGAACTGGGGGCTGTGCTATCGCAAGAAGTGGACGGAGAAGAGCATCTGGTCACCTACTTAAGCCGGAAATTGTCCCTGGCAGAAAAGAATTATAGCGTAGTGGAGAAGGAGTGCTTGGCTGTTAAATGGGCCTTGAAGTCCCTACGTTATTATTTGCTCGGGCGACAGTTCCGGTTGGTTACAGATCATGCTCCCCTGGTCTGGATGCGTAACGCCAAGGAATGGAACGCTCGGGTCACCCGGTGGTTCCTGTCCCTCCAAAACTTCAATATTACGGTGGAGCATCGGGCTGGCAAGTTGCAGGGTAATGATGATGCCCTGTCCCGGGCACCCTGTTTGATGGCTGGGGTTCAACCCCACAAGTTTGAACCGAGGGGAGGGTGTGAGACAGTGCGGGGGATCATATGCGAGGGGCGCTATGTCTCCCCCAGAATGCGCACTGTCACATATTGAGCCCGGTAAAGGGTGTGAGAGAGAGAGGGACTGTCCGCTCCCTCCACTCCGGGTCTTGCAAGGTCCCGCAAGGAGATACGGAGTTAAAAGCCTGGTTAGGAGATAGGGCAAGGTCCCTTGTACACAGCTTTTTGCCTAAGCTGCAGGAGCAGCAGAGATAGACTGGAGAGGTCTAAAGTTCCAGGGGCCGTGTGCTATACTAACACAGTCTAGCCTGGGAGGGCTGGGAGCTCGGGGTGCCTATACCGGATGCCCATAACCTGAAGGACCCGGGTTACTTTATGTGAACTATATCCTTTGTACCCGGCTGCGACCCGGATTCCGGCAGACTGTGCCACCGCTGTGCGTGTATCAGCAATAAAACCGGGTCCTGTTTGAACTACTACCGGGCTCAATGTGTTTCCTGACTTGCAATCCTGGTGCTGCCCCACACCCCCTTGTGTGCTCTGAGCTGTCTCTTTCCTCCCTTATGCGCTGTGAGCTGTCTCTTTTCCCCTTGAGGGCTGTGAGCTGTCTATTTTCCCCTTGTGTGCTATGAGCTGTCTCTTTCCTCCTTTGTGTTCTGTGAGCTGTCTCTTTCCTCCCTTGTGTGCTGTAAGCTGTCTCTTTCCCCCTTTTGTGTGTGCTGTGTCTTTTGTGTTCCCTTGTGTGTGTGTGCTGTTTCTTAACCTCCTTTTGCTGTCTCTGTGCTCCCTTGTGTGGTCTATGCAAAAGGACCCTTGATGATGTCAGAGTAATGTGATTGGTGACTCCGCCCATGACTCTGACATCATGACAGGTCCTGCAGATTCAGATTGTGTTTAATTTGCAGTGGTGACGGGTTTGGAGGGCACCGGGTCGGGCTGCAGGGTGCGGGGACCTTGCGGGGGTGATCGGGTTGTGGAGATGTTTGCAGCAGAGGTGATGGGCGGATTCAGAGATCAATGACTTCCGGTCGGCGCTTGGAATTGTGGGTTAGCGACATAAGCGCCGGAAGTCTGTGACTGAGCCGTTTGGTGATTATGTATTTAACACGTGTATAGAAAGGTAGGGGCACCGGGCACCTTCAGGGCTATTGGTCTTTCTTATTTCTCCATAAAGACAGACCGCTGTCTTATCCCCAGCCACCTGGTGGTGCTACACCTGCATCGGCCAGTCAAGCATTTACAGTCCAAGTATAGAAAACAAATAGGCGGCACTCACCGTGTGTTCGTAGGTGCTTTCTTTATTGAAGAGGTGCGGGGAGGGGGTGCATGAAGGTACAGACGACAGGTCCTGTTTCGCGGTTTGCCCGCTTCTACAGGTCTCCTCTCTTCATGCACCCCCTCCCCGCACCTCTTCAATAAAGAAAGCACCTACGAACACACGGTGAGTGCCGCCTATTTGTTTTCTATACTTGGACTGATTATGTATTTAGATTACAATATAAAATAAAAGTATGTATAATTAATAGGCAGGTACTTACTTTTTCCGGCACTGGCAAACACTGACATCGATTCACTTATACTTTTCTTTTCAAAATTCCGGATACAAATGAGTAACATTTGTCTTTGGCATTCGTATTTATATTGGTGAAGAAAAGTTCATGCAAGATTGCAAGCACAGCACAAGTTGTATTTTGTCCCTTTGCACGTCTGAACAAGTGTTGCGGGCGGCGCTTTGCAAGTTTCGACACATGTACTGAATATTGAATATGCAAGTTTTTACAAGTAACAGTTGCTGACCTTCTTAAAATATTATCTGCCTACATTGATAGGTAAAGCCAAGCCAACATTTTTGTTCTTTACTACTGAAACCAGATACATTTTCATGGACCCCCACTTACAAATTGTGAACCCCCATTTTTTTCTCACACAAACGTAGACCCCCGTCGAGTCTTCTCCATGGACCCCTGGGGGTCCACCTGGACCACTTTGGGAATCACTGGTCTAAAGTCACTTCCAGAGCATAGAGAAAAGGTTGGTAATAGACAGAGATGAGGGAACAGAGGTAGGGAGGGGCTGCACTCTGAAGAACTTTGTGGGTGAGAACAAACAACTTGAATTAGACCATATAGTATACGGGCAGCCAGTGCAATGACTGGCACTTAGCAGAAGCATCCGAGTATCGGTTAGCCAGTTAGTGACCATATCTGCCACATTCAAGATGGAGTGAAGAGGGGAAAGCCAAGTGAAGGGGAGGCCAATTAATAGAGAATTACAATAATCAAGGCGGGAGTGGAGGTTTTTGTTGTTTCCATGGTGAGAAAGGGGCGGATTCTAGAGATGTTCTTCAGATGCAAGCAACAAGAGTGGGCGAGAGATTGTATATAGGAGGTGAAGGAGAGATCAGTGTCAAACATAACACCTAGACAGCGAGTCTGCTGACTAGGTGTTATCATGGTGCCACACACTGAGACGGAGATGTCAGATTTAGGTAGGTTAGTGGAGGGCGGAATCAGAAGAAGTTCTGGAATTTTTGGAAAGGTTGCAGTTTAGAGAGAGAGGACATGATATTGGAAACGTTCTGTAATACAGCGGGGGTGAGGTCAGGGGAGGAAGTATATAGTTGTGTGTCATTAACGTACAGATGGTACTGGAAGCCAAATTTGCTAATGGTTTGTCCAATGGGGGCTAAAAAGAGAAGAGGGCCAAGGACCAAACCCTGAGGGACCATAGTGAGAGGAAGAGGAGAGGAAGGGGAGTCAGCGAACAATACACTGAAAGAGCGGTCAGAAAGATAGGAAGAGAACAAGGAGAGAGTGGTGTCCTTTATGTCGATGGAGTGCAGCATAGCGAGTAGGAGATGGTGGTCAACAGTGTCAAAAGCAGCAGAGAGATCAAGAAGGATAAGCAGATCACTGTTACATTTTGCCATCAGAAGGTCATTAATTTGGTGAGGGCAGTTCCTGTAGAATGTAGGGGATGAAAGCCAAACTGGACTGGATCTAGAAGAGAGTGAGTGGAGAGTTAATTGGTGAGGCGAGAGTATACAGGCGCTCCAAGAGTTTGGAGAAGAAGGGGAGATTGGAGACTGGTCTGTAGTTATTTGTGCAGGATGGGCCAAAAGAGATTTTTTTTTAATAATGGAGTAATGGTAAAGTGTTTGAAGGAGGAGGGGAAGATGCCAGAAGAGAGGGAGAGATTAAAGATTTTAGTTAAGTGAGTGGTGACCACTGGTGAGAGAGACTGAAGTAAGTCTGAGGGAATGGGGTCAGTGGTGAATGTAATGGGACCAGAGGAAGAGAGGAGCCTGGAGACTTCTTCTGTGACTGGGTCAAATGTGGAGAGTGAGCCAGAGGAAATGGGGGAATGGGAGTAGCAGCGCTTAGAGGCCAGGAGCTGATTTTCTGATGGATGTTTTCTGTTTTGTCTGTGAAGTAAGAAGCCAGATCATCAGTACATAGGTCAGTGATAGGGGCCTGCACTTTAGGACTGAGGAGAGAGTGAAAGATGTCAAAACATTTTTTTTGATGGTTGGATCATGAAGAGATACGGACAGTGAAGTAGGTCTGTTTGGCGAGTTGAAGGGCAGAGTTAGAGGTTGCATATAGACCGTGGATACCAGAGAGCGCAGTTAAAATTACTGAGAGCTGCATGTGTTGCCACCAGTCAGTCTATGTAGTGCATTTGGGTCTGGTGGAGTTAGACATAGGGTATTCATTATTCCTCTGAACATAATTCTGTCAAAGTGACTTTGGTTAGAGAGAATGATAGGTTACTCTGAAAAGCTGCTCTGAAAAGATGTGTTTTTAGGGAGCACCTGAAATGAAAGTTGTGGTTAGTCCTAATTTTTTTGGGTAGAGCATTCCAGAGAATTGTTGCAGCTCGGGAGAAGTCTTGGAGCCAGGAGTGGGAGGTTTGGATTAATGCACATGTTAGTCTAAAGTCACTTCCAGAGCAAAGACAAGAGGTGGTGTGATAGACAAAGATGAGAGTAGAGAGGTAGGGAGGTGTTGCTCTGTGAAGACTTTGTGGGTTAGAACAAGCAATTTAAATTGGATCATATAAAGTATAGGCAGCCAGTGCAATGACTGGCAAAGAGCGGAAGTGTCCGAGTAAAGGCTAGCCAGATAGGTGAGCTTGGTTGGTGCATTAAGGATGGACTGGAGGGGGAAAGCCTAGTAAGGGGGAGGCCAATTAATAGAGAATTACATTAATCAAGGTGGTCAGTGGTACATGTAGTGGGACGAGAGGAGCCTGGAGACTTCTTCTTCTGTGACTGGGTCAAATGGGGAGAGTGAGCCAGAGGAAATGTGGGGGAAAATAGGAGTAGCAGCGCTTAGAGGCCAGGAGCTGATTTCCTGACATGTTTTCTATTTTGTCTGTGAAGTAAGAAGTCCAGATCATGAGCACAGAGGTCAGTGATAGGGGCCTGCACTTTAGGACTGAGGAGAGAGTGAAAGGTGTCAAAGAGTGTTTTTGCATGCTTGGATAGTAGTGATAGGTAAGCAGTAAAATGCTCAGGTGCTCGATGCTCGGGACAAGCACACTGAAATGCTCGGGTGCTCGACCCGAGCACTGAGCCCAATAGGAAACTCAAGCATTTTTCTGGTGGCACCCCCGGCGGTCAGCAGAAAGCCTAAAAATGTCACAAATGTATAAGAACAGTGCTCAAATGACATGGGAGTTGTATGGGGAAGACCCCTGTAAGCATTTATGACTCCCAGGTCACTGCTCCACAAGGCTGTCTGGTCTCTAGATGTGGGAATAAGAGAGAGAGAGGGGCGCAGATCTAAGTGCTAATATTGTGTTACTGAAATGAGAAAGAGAATTGACTATGTTTGGACGGGGGATGGGAAAGAGGAGGAGAAGGAGAAACTCTTTTGTCTCCCCTTTTTCCCAATCCATGTAGACACATGATGGGTGTAACTATCCCAGACTAATTGAAGAGACAGACTAATTGGGCAATGTGAATACCCGCCTCCTTGAAATCCTTATTTAATACCATCATTCCTTACTATACTTGTACCTGAGGAAGGCTATTTTAGATATTTTAGCCGAAACACGTTGTTTTAATTAAAATAAAGACAATTTGGAAGTAACAAGAAGACTTCTATCCTCTCTTGGAAGCGCTTGTCCTGACAACCGGATGTTTTCTTATTTTAATTGTTCCTTCCCCTGTGTCACATGTGTGACATGGAGTTTCACTTTCAGAGTGTCTGTACATACAGTCCGAAGGTGAAATAAAAGGTAACAAAATGTGTTAAAAATAAAAAAAAGAATGCTCACAGCATCAGCTGAGCATTTAAACCGCTCGCCGTCGACATCAGCTGGGCGGTGTTGGCGGGCCGTTTTAACACAGCTGATCTGACAGCTGTTTAAATCGCCCATCCCAACTCATCTGATGTGTTGGCGGCGGGCAGGTTTTGGCGGGCGATTTAAACAGCTGTCAGATCTGTTGCACAGCTTCTGGGTATACACCGTTGCACTAGTAACTTCACAGAGCACATTACATGGGATAGACCTTGTTCACCCATACCAGCTTTTTTTGCATTCTCTACGTTTTTTAGCTATTTATAAAAAACACACATGCGTTAACGCATGGTGCACTTGCATGTGCTGTTAAAAAACGCAGCTACACTTCTTTTTTTCACCATTCCAAAAAACACTGCATGCAGCATTTTTTGGGTGCTGTAAAAAAACATATGGGTTGTTTAAGAAATGCATGCTTTTTTTAACATGGGGCCCTATGGGAAACGCATGCATTAACGCATGGCACATACAGGCACCTGCGTTAACCATCCATTAACGCATTTGTGTTTGTAATGAAAAAATGACTAAGTTAAAAAAAACTTCTCAAAAACGTTCAGAGCCACAGGGGACACTCTTTGGCACCCTTAGAAAAACTGATCAGTTTTTCTAACGGCTAAAAAAACGCATTGGTATGTGTGAACAAGGCCATAACAAGCTTTTACTTCTCAAAACATGAGGTAAGAAGAAATGCACAGCCAATCAATACTGCACCAGGAAGAAGTAACAAACTGACAGTACAAGAGAGACTTTTTCATTTACAATACAGTAAGCAAGGAAACTTTACACAACTTCGCCATCTATTGTCAGATCAGCATAAAGTCCTCCTCCACACAAACAAAGAACTCCACACCTGTTGCATATACTTTCTCAACAGTAAGGACTTATTCAATCAAACCTAATTTCTTCATTAGTGGCTAGGGTCACACTTTAAACCTGAATTGCGTTCACCGCAACCAGATCCGGATGCGGTGAACGCAATTGTCTTCAGACATTCAGCAATCCGGGAACCGGATTGCTGAAGCCGCAATCCGGTAACCAGATTGCTCAGGATGTGTAATCCTGAGCAATCGGTTACCGGATAGTTTACTCATCCCTGCTGCCGCAGGGATGAGCAAACTGTTCTGTGTTTAGTAAAAGTATTTATTTAATTAATAAATGTTTGTACAATGTCTCTAGGGGGTGCCCAGTCCCCTAGAGACCTTCCACCCACTTAGGTGGGCATATACTGCAGTAATGTGTTATGTACAACAGCTGACTCCTGTCAGCTGTGGTACAGTTTTATGAATGAAAGCGTCGGGCTCCTCAGAGCGGCACGCATACTATTGCTATTGGTATAGTATGTGCGCCGCTGTCTGAGGTCCTGAAGCCTTATACAGTAGATCTATGGGCAGCGCTGCCCATAGATCTTACTGTAAGTGGCTTCAGGACCTCAAACAGCGACGCACATACTGTACCAATAGCAATAGTATGTGCGCCACTCGTAGGAGCCCAGCGCTTTCATTCATAAATCCCCCTTTTTAAAAGTTCGGTCTCCAGGGCCACGGGTCTGGGCAGGCCACCAGTGACATCCCTACCACAGCAGAGGGCCCAGATACCTGAGTCCCCACTGCCCCGGGTGACACCGTGTACGCCCTGAGGAAGGAGACGAAACGGCCGTAGGCGGTGGGGGTGCCAGGACTGCGGTCACAAACAACATAACCAGGTATGATACACTAAAGGGGAAACTAGGAAGGCACGAGGGCAGTAATACACAGTGCAACACTGATTAGAAGGGGCACTATCAGTGCACAGGCGTGCATACACAATTGTGGCTTGTATTGAGGATAGGGGCCAGTGCACGGGTGCTCAGGAATTGTAAGAGACAGTGTTAAGACACACACTTGAGTGTATTGCTGCCTAAAATGATAAAATGAATACATGAGTAGTATTCCTTTATATACCTGGTATCACCGGTTACTGTGTAATTTATATTGTAGAAATATTGATGTTAGCGGTCTCAGTCCTGGACCCAGATATAAATCATTTATGTTATCAGGATACTCCTATGCAATAAAAATTATTTTTAATGTTTTTTATGGAATAATTATAAATTAATGACTAATAAAGTGATCACTTAAAAATAGAAATTGTACTCATTATTCATCTGAGAGCCCTTGATAGGGAATTCTGGGTGATTTTGAAGTGGTTTTGTGTAAGGTGAGGCATTGACAGTTGGTGGACTTTTGAGATAATGACCATTCTTGAATAGCCCAGCCAGAGCCCTGACCTAAACCCAATTGAGCATCTCTGGAGAGACCTGAAAATGGCTGTCCACCAACGTTCACCATTCAACCTGATGCAACTGGAGAGGATCTGCAAAGAAGAATGGTAGAAGTACCCCAAATCCAGGTGTGAAAAACTTGTTACATTATTCCTAGGGATGAGCGAGTATACTCGCTACTATTCGGAACTCACCGAATAGTAGCGGTATTTGGGTACTCACTACTCTCCGAGTATCTTATGATTATTCGGGAGTAGCGAGTAGTCCATTCACTTTCGCAGTGTATCTATAGATACACTGCGAAAGTACCCTAAAAGTGAATAAAAGTTGTTAAAAATAATAAAATGACATACTCACCTGTCCGACGCCTGCACTGGGACCGGCAAAAAAGACCCCGGGACCGTCCCAGAAGACCTGCGATCACCGGACGACAAGGACCTGTGACTTCCAGCCAATCAGATGGCCGGTAGCGATCTGGCCAATCAGATGGCGATACGTCACAACCACGTGATCGCTAGCAGCCACCTGATTGGCCAGATTGCAAGGTCCTGGCAGTACACCTAGGACCTTGCAATCTGGCCAATCAGGTGGCTGTTAGCGATCACCTGAGTACCGATTACCAGGACCTACTAGTTGCGAGTATAGCGAGTCCGAATATTGCGGTAGTCACTCATCCCTAATCATTCCCAAGAAGACTCATGCCTGTACTAGCTCAAAAGGTGCTCTACTCAATACTGAGCAAAGGGTCTGAATACTTATAACCATATATTTCTTTTTTAATAAATTAGCAAAAATGTCCATATTTCAGCGTTTTTTTCAGCCAAGATGGGGTGCAGAATGTACATTACTGAGAAAAAAAATGAATACTTTCCGTACTCACTGCATATATATATCCTACTATATAATTGTCTAATTCTGTCTGTAACGGAAATCACGTGTTGCTGATTGGTCGCGGCCGGCCGGGCGTTAAGCGGTCATCTCCCGGCCGCTCACAGCGGAATTATTCCAACCGGTGCTAGTGATCGTACTCACTGTGACAATCTCACCAGCGACCACGTACTGACGCTCCAGCGATCCCTACCAGGTCGCATCCTTTGTCAGGATCGCTGGAGCATCGCCAAGTGTGACGGTACCTTACTGATCACTGGTGAGTTGTCACACGTGCTGAATGCTGATATATTTAACGAAGCTGCGTCGCTGATTGGGGAAAATCCTATGTATTTATTGAATTATTTTTAAATCTTTATAAATAAACTACATATACAGTATATTACAGTATACCCAATGCGTTAGAATCGGGCCACCATCTAGTCTACTATATAATCGTCTAATTCTGTCTGTAAAGGAAGTCCTGCGTCGCTAATTGGTCGCCACGTCTTAAAGGGGCTGTCCCTAAGCATGTCTTAAAGGGGCAGTCCCCGACACATCTTAAAGGGGTGGTCTCCAACCACGTCTTAAAGGGGCGGTCCCCATCCATGTCTTAAAAAGGTGGTCCCCAATCACATTTTAAAGGAGCGGTCCCCAACCACGCCTTAAAAGGGCGGTCCCCAACCACATCTTAAAGGGGCCATCCCAACCAGTTTTTAAAGGGCAGACCCCAACCACTTTCTAAGGGGTGGCTTCAACCACATCTTAAAGGGGTTGTCCCCAACCTCTTAAAGGGGCAGTCCCCAATGACTTCTTGAAGGGGCCGTCCCCAACCACTTCTTAAAGGGGCTGTCCTAACCACTTCTTAAAGGAGTGGTCCCCAACCACAACTTAAAGGGGCGGTTCCCAACCACATCTTAAAGGGGCAGCCCCCAACCACATCTTAAAGGGGTGGTCCCTAACCTCTTAAAGGGGCGGTCCCCAGTGACTTCTTAATGGGGCCATCCCCAACCACTTTTTAAAGGGGTCATCCCTAACCACTTCTTAAAGGGGCGGACCCCAACCAGTTATTAAAGGGGCGGACCCCAACCACATCTTAAAGGAGTGGTCCCCAACCACGTCTTAAAGGGGCGGTCCCAACCATGTCTTAAAGGGCAGTCCCCAACCATGTCTTAAAGGGGCAATCCCCTACCAAATCTTAAAGGGGCGGACCCCAACCACATCTTAAAGGGGCGGACCCCAACCACGTCTTAAAGGGGCGGTCCCCAATCACACTTAAAGGGCTGTTCCCAACAACGTCTTAAAGGGGCGGCTGTGACCAATCAGCGATATTGGCACGGGATTTAAACCTTGCTTCGCTGATTGGTCGCGGCCGGCCAGCCATGACCAATCAGCGATATTCGCATGGGGTTTAAATGACAATGTATATATTTTACCTGGTAAATCCTGTGTGTTCATTGCATTATTCTTAAATCTTCATGCGTAAACTACATACATATTCTAGAATACCCGATGCGTTAGAATCAGGCGACCATCTAATATAAAGATATACAATATATATATATATATATATATAACAGAAAAAAACTGCACAGCACTCACAGACTAATGTGAACTGGTGCCAACAGGGCTGCTGGATCAAATAACTAGAAAAAAATACTCTGCAGCACTCAGCTACTACCAATGATGTACATATGCTAACAAGCTATATATATATGAGAAAAATGTTTAAAAACTTACTTTTTTTCAAAAAACTCAAAATCTTATCTTTTTATTTCTGAAGTTCTTGGTGCACACATTGGCCAATGTCTATTTTTTTATCGTTACGTTTGCGTTGTGAAAGTATTTGGCCCCCTTAAAATTTTCAACCTTTTGCCACATTTCAGGCTTCAAACATAAAGATATAAATTCAAATTTTTATGTGAAGAATCAACAACAAGTGGGACACAGTCGTGAAATGGAACAAAATTTATTGCATATTTTAAACTTTTTTAAGAAATAAAAAACTGAAAAGTGGGGCATGCAATATTATTCGGCCCTTTTACTTTCAGTGCAGTAAACTCACTCCAGAAGTTCATTGAGTATCTCTGAATGATCCAATGTTGTCATAAATGACTGGTAATGATAAATAGAATCCACCTGTGTGTAATCACGTCTCCATATAAATTCACCTGCTCTGTGATCGTCTCAGGGTTCTGTTTCAAGTGTAGAGAGCATCATGAATACCAAGGAACACACCAGGCAGGTCCGAGATACTGTTGTGGTGAAGTTTAAAGGCTGATTTGGATACAAAATGATTTCCCAAGCTCTAAACATCTCAAGGAGCAATGTGCAAGCAATCACATTGAAATGGAAGGAGTATTAGACTACTGCAAATCTACCAAGACCCGGCTGTCCCTCTAAACTTTCATCTCGAACAAGGAGAAGACTGATCAGAGATGCAGCCAAAAGGCCCATGATCACTCTGGATGAACTGCAGAGATCTACATCTGAGGTGGGAGAGTCTGTCCATAGGACAACAATCAGTCGTACACTGCACAAATCTGGCCTTTATGGAAGAGTGGCAAGAAGAAAGCCATTTCTCAAAGATATCCATAAAAGTCTTGTTTGAAGTTTGCCACAAGCCACCTGGGAGACACACCACACACGTGGAATAAGGTGCTCTGGTCAAATGAAGCCAAAATCGAACTTTTTGGCCACAATGCAAAATGATATGTTTGGCATAAAAGCAACACAGCTCAACACCCTCAAAACACCATCCCCACTGTCAACCATGGTGGTGGCAGCATCATGGTTTGGACCTGATTTTCTTCAGCAGGGACAGGGAAGATGGTTAAAATTGATAGGAAGATGGACGTAGCCAAATACAGGACCATTCTGGAAGAAAACCTGTTGGAGTCTTGCCAAGAACTGAGACTGGGACGGAGATTTATCTTCCAACAAGACAATGATCCCAAACATAAAGCAAAAGCTACAATGGAATGGTTCACAAATAAACGTATTTATAATAAAACTAGCTGTAGTACCCGGCTACGCACGGGTAAATAAATAACTGATGTTAGCTATAACAAAATAGAATTTGAATATGTCATATTAATGACCTGTAAGAAAATAGAAGCTGAACTGTGATTGATTGCTATAGGCAGCCTAATAAATCTCCAGCCAACAGTAAACCCTCCCCCTGGCCAGGCAGTATATGTTACCTCACACATACACATAATAGACAGCTCATGTGACTGACATCTGCCTTAATTCCCTATATGGCACATGTGTTGCACATTGGCTATTTTTAATCAGATGGTTATGTTTGGAAATTAAAGATAGTACACGTATGAGTCGAGTTATGTGAGGTGATTTGTGCACATCTGTGTCTGTGTGGTGTGTGTGTACCTGAGGTGTGTGTATTTGTGTGTCCCTGTGGGGTGAGTGCATGTGTCCCTATAGGGTGTGTGTGTGTGTGGTGTGTGTGTCTCTTTGTGGTGTGTGTGTGTGTGTCCCTGTGGGGTGAGTGCATGTGTCCCTATAGGGTGTGTATGTTTGTGTGTCCCTGTCGGTGTGTGTGTGGTGTGTGGCTCTTTGTGGTGTGTGTGTGTGTCCCTGTGGGGTGAGTGCATGTGTCCCTATAGGGTGTGTATGTGTGTGTGTCCCTGTGGGGGGGGTCTGTTGGGGTGTGTGTCTCTCTGTGTTGTGTGTGTCTTTGTGTGTGTGTGTGTCCCTGTGGGGTGAGTGCATGTGTCCCTATAGGGTGTGTATGTGTGTGTCCCTGTGGGGGGTCTGTGTGGTGTGTGTGTGTGTCCCTGTGGGGTGAGTGCATGTGTACCTATAGGGTGCCTATGTGTGTGTCCCTGTGGGGGGGGGGGTCTGTGTGGTGTGTGTGTCTGTGTTGTGTGTGTCTCTTTGTGGTGTGTGTGTCCCTGTGGGGTGAGTGCATGTGTCACTATAGGGTGTGTGTGTGTGTCCCCTTGGGGGGGTGTGTCCCTGTGGGGTGTGTATGTGTGTGTGTCCCTGTGGGGGGGTCTGTGTTGTGTGTGGCTCTTTGTGGTGTGTGTGTGTGTCCCTGTGGGGTGAGTGCATGTGTCCCTATAGGGTGTGTATGTGTGTGTCCCTGTGGGGAGGGTCTGTGTGGGGTGTGTGTCTCTCTGTGTTGTGTGTGTCTCTTTGTGGTGTGTGTGTCCCTGTGGGGTGAGTGCATATGTCCCTATAGGGTGTGTATGTGTGTGTCCCTGTGGGGGTCTGTGTGGTGTGTGTGTGTCCCTGTGGGGTGAGTGCATGTGTACCTATAGGGTGCCTATGTGTGTGTGTCCCTGTGGGGGGGGTCTGTGTCGTGTGTGTGTCTGTGTTGTGTGTGTCCCTTTGTGGTGTGTGTGTCCCTGTGGGGTGAGTGAATGTGTCACTATAGGGTGTGTGTGTCCCCTTGGGGGTGTGTGTCTCTGTTTTGTGTGTGTCTCTTTGTGGTGTGTGTGTGAATTTGAATATGTCATATTAATGACCTGTAGGAAAATAGAAGCTGAGCTGTGATTGATTGCTATAGGCAGCCTAATAAATCTCCAGCCAACAGTAAACCCACCCCCTGGCCGGGCAGTATATGTTACCTCACACATACACATAATAGACAGCTCATGTGACTGACATCTGCCTTAATTCCCTATATGGCACATGTGTTGCACATTGGCTGTTTTTAATCAGATGTTTATGTTTGGAAAATAAAGATAGCACACGTATGAGGCGAGTTGTGTGAGGTGATTTGTGCACATCTGTGTCTGTCTGTGTGGTGTGTGTGTCCCTGGGGTGTTATGTGTGTGTCCCTGTGGGGGGGTCTGTGTGGTGTGTGTCTCTGTTGTGTGCGTCTCTTTGTGGTGTGTGTGTGTCCCTGTGGGGTGAGTGCATGTGTCCCTATAAGGTGTGTGTGTGTGTGTGTCCCTGTGGGGGGTCTGTGTGGTGTGTGTGTGTATCTGTGTTGTGTGTGTCTCTTTGTGGTGTGTATCCCTGTGGGGTGAGTGCATGTATCCCTATAGGGTGTGTATATGTGTGTCCCTGTGGGGGGGGTGTCTGTGTGGGGTGTGTGTGTCTCTTTGTGGTGTGTGTGTGTCCCTGAGGGGTGAGTGCATGTGTCCCTATAGGGTGTGTATGTGTGTGTGTCCCTGTGGGGGGGTCTGTGTGGTGTGTGTGTGTCTCTTTGTGGTGTGTGTGTCCCTGAGGGGTGAGTGCATGTGTCCCTATAGGGTGTGTATGTGTGTGTGTCCCTGTGGGGTGGTCTGTGTGGTGTCTGTGTGTCTCTTTGTGGTGTGTGTGTCCCTGTGGGGTGAGTGCATGTGTCGCTATAGAGTGTGTGTGTCCCCTTGGGGGGGTGTGTCTCTGTGTTGTGTGTGTCTCTTTGTGGTGTGTGTGTGTTTGTTCGGGTGCGTGGTGAGTATCCAATGTTGGGGCTGCACCTTAGTGACTATACACTTGCTGTTACTCTTTGTGTGCGTGTGTTGTGTATACATGTCCCCGTGCGTGGTGAATATCTCATGTTGGGGCCCCACCTTAGTGACTATATGCTGGTATGTGCTGTTAGTCTTTGGCGCTATCATTAAGCCCCTCTCATTCACAACTGTCAACTGGTAACTGTCACTTTTTCCCCATTATGTAGATAGGGGCAAAATTGTTTGGTGAATTGGAATGCGCGGGGTTAAAATGTCGCCTCACAACATAGCCTATGACGCTCTCAGGGTTCAGACGTGTGACTGTGCAAAATTTTGTCTCTATAGCTGACAGCTGCCGATTTTCCTCCAATATTTTTCCATTCACTTTTTCCCCATTATGTAGATAGGGCCAAAATTGTTTGGTGAACTGGAACGCGCAGGGTTAAAATTTTGCCTCACAACATAGCCTATGACGCTCCCGGGGTCGAGACGTGTGACTGTGCAAAATTTTGTGGCTATAGTTGCGACGGTGTAGATGCCAATCCCGGATATACACACATACACACATACACACATACACACATTCAGCTTTATATATTAGACTAGCTGTGAGCCCGATTCTAAAGAATCGGGAGTCTAGAATCTGTATATAATATTTTTAAGAGTTGTAAATAATAGACTTAAACACCAGCCGGGGGAGCAAGAACAGCGGGGGTGAGGATGGAGCGAGCGGGGCAGGATGGAGCGAGCGGGGCAGGATGGAGCGAGCGGGGCAGGATTGAGCGAGCGGGGCAGGATGGAGCGAGCGGGGCAGGATGGAGCGAGCGGGTCAGGATGGAGCGAGCGGGGCAGGATGGAGCGAGCGGGGCAGGATGGAGCAAGCGGGGCAGGATGGAGCAAGCGGGGCAGGATGGAGGCGGAGGGGCAGGATGGAGGCGGAGGGGCAGAATGGAGGCGGAGGGGCAGGATGGAGGCGGAGGGGCAGGATGGAGGCGGAGGGGCAGGATGGAGCCGGAGGGGCAGGATGGAGCCGGAGGGGCAGGATGGAGGGGAGTGGCGCAGGATGGACCAAGCGAGGCAGGATGGCGAAGGCGGGGCAGGATGGAGACGGCAGGGCAGGATGGTGGCGGGGGGCAGGATGGAGGCGCTCCTCCAGACCCCCTCCGCTCCCCGCGGCCGCCGTCCCTCTGGGCCTCCACTCTGTGCGGCCCCCCTCCCTCTGGGCCTGCACCCCCCCCCTCTCCACCCCGGAACTTCATGGTGATAATAAAAAAAAAAAAAACCTCAGTGAGGATACTTACCCTCCGGCGGCTCGCTCCACCTGTCTTGTAGCTTCCAGGACAGGACCTGTCGTTGGCTGGGAAACCGATGAGCTTGGGGTCAGTGGGCAAAGCGGGGGTGAGTGGGCAGAGTGGGGGACGAGTGGGCAGAGCAGGGGTTAGTGGGCAGAGTCATTGGGCAGAGCAGGGGTCAGTGGGGATAATCAGTAGTCAGAGCAGGGTGAGTAGGCAGAGTTGGGGTGAGTGGGCAGAGTGGGGGTTAGTGGTCAGAGTGGGGGTTAGTGGTCAGAGTGGGGGTCAGTGGTCAGAGTGGGGGTCAGTGGGCAGAGTGGGGGTCAGTGGGCAGAGTGGGGGTCAGGGCAGAGTGGGGGTCAGGGGGCAGAGAGGGGGTCAGGGGGCAGAGAGGGGGTCAGTGGGCAGAGTGGGGGTCAGTGGGCAGAGTGGGGGTCAGTGGGCAGAGTGGGGGTCAGGGGGCAGAGTGGGGGTGAGGGGGCAGAGAAGGGGTCAGGGGGAAAAGTTGGGGGGTCAGGGGGAAGAGTAGGGGGGTGAGTGGTCAGAGTGGGGGTGAGTGGTCAGAGTGGGGGTGAGTGGTCAGAGTGGGGGTGAGGGGGCAGAGAGGGGGTCAGGGGGAAGAGTTGGGGGTCAGAGGTAAGAGTAGGGGGGTGAGTGGTCAGAGTGGGGGTGAGTGGTCAGAGTGGGGGTCAGGGGCAGAGTGGGGGTCAGTGGGCAGAGTGGGGGTGAGGGGGCAGAGTGGGGGTGAGGGGGAAGAGTTGGGGGGTGAGTGGGCAGAGTTGGGGGGTCAGTGTGGGGGTGAGTGGGCAGAGTTGGGTCAGTGTGGGGGTGAGTGGGCAGAGCAGGGTCAGGGGCAGAGTGGGGGTCAGTGGTCAGAGTGGGGGTGAGTGGGCAGAGTGGGGGTCAGTGGGCAGAGTTGGGGGGTCAGTGGGCAGAGCGGGGGGTGAGGGAGCAGATCGTGGGTCAGTGTGCAGCGCAGGGGGATGAGTAGGCAGAGGAGGTTACACCGGGACAGGACCTTTGATGACGTCACGGTCATGTGATCTGTGACTCCGCCCATCATCGTGAGGTCATCAGAGGTCCTGAAGCCCCATGAAAAGATCGCGGCTGGCTGGATTGAGCTGTGGTAAGAGTCGGGGGGGGTGACCGGAGAGTGGGGGGGTCTGTGCTGACAGGCGGGGGGTGACCCGAGAGTGGGGGGGTCTGTGCTGACAGGCGGGGGGTGACCTGAGAGTGGGGGGTCTGTGCTGACAGGCGGGGGGTGAGCCGAGAGTGGGGGGGTCTGTGCTGACAGGCGGGGGGTGAGCCGAGAGTGGGGGGGTCTGTGCTGACAGGCGGGGGGTGAGCCGAGAGTGGGGGGGTCTGTGCTGACAGACGGTGGGTGAGCCGAGAGTGGGGGGGTCTGTGCTGACAGGCGGGGGGTGACCAGAGAGTGGAGGGGGGCTATGGTGACAGGCGGGGGTGATGGGGCAGCGAGGGGAAGTGTTGTGACAGGCGGGGGGTGAGTGGGCAGTGGAGCGCGGCCAGGAGGCGCTTCACTATATCTTATCCTCTTATATATACTTGGCGCAGCGCACTTCCAGGCTCGCAATGCCCGCTATGCGGGCAATGCTTCGCTCGTGGTGACGTCACAGAGTGACAAAGCCACGGTCTTTTGCGGGGTCCGACACGGAAGTGCCTACGGCAATTATATAGTAGATAATAAACGTGTTAGAATGGCCATGTCAGAGTCCAGACCTGAATCCAATCAGGAATCTGTGGAAAGAGCTGAAAACTGCTGTTCACAAATGCTCTCCATCCAACCCCACTGAGCTCCAGCTGTTTTGCAAGGAAGAATGGGCAAGAATTTCAGTCTCTCGATGTGCAAAACTGATAGAGAAATACCCCAAGTGACTTGCATCTGTAATCGCAGCAAAAGGTGGCACTACAAAGTATTAACTCAAGGGGGCCGAATAATATTGCACGCTCCACTTTTCAGTTTTTTATTTGTTAAAAAAGTTTATAATATCCAATAAATTTCGTTCCACTTCACGATTGTGTCCCACTTGTTTTGATTCTTCAAAAAAAAATTTGAATTTATATCTTTATGTTTGAAGCCTGAAATGTGGCGAAAGGTTGAAAAGTTCAAGGGGCCAAATATTTTCACAAGGCACTGTATTTACAGGATGGGCCATTTATATGGATGCACCTAAATAAAATGTAAATGGTTGGTGTTATCAACTTCCTAATGTATGTTGGGTTGTACACTAGAGCCACAGGGGGATTACCGTGCTATGTCCCCCTTACTTCCTGTTTGTGGCACATTAGTATTTGAGAGGGGGAAAACTTTTCCAGATGAGTGGTGACCATGGTGGCCATTTTTAAGTCAGCCATTTTGGATCAACTTTTTTTTTTTCAATGGGAAGAGGGTCATGTGACACATCAAACTTATTGAGAATTTCGTAAGAAAAACAATGGTGTGCTTGGTTTTAACATGACTTTATTATTTCATGAGTTGTTTATGACCACTTATAAAATGTGTTCAATGTGCGGCCCATTGTGTTGGATTGTCAATGCAACCCTCTTGACACACTCATAGCGACATCTCAGAAGAAATGCTAGCACAGGCTTCTAGTATCCGTTTTTTTCAGATGCTGCACATCTTGTATCTTCACAGCATAGACAACCCAGCAATCCAGCAAGGGGAAGTGCAACTGGTGCTAAACTTGGAAAGAGGAAAAATAAAATTAACAAAAAAATTGCCCTTCATCTTTTCAGAACTCAATACAGTCCTTATCTGGCCAACAGGGCAACTCCCAGACAGGTCAGCGGCCCAACAACAGGCCTTTTTTAGGACAGTCCTCTTTAATTTAAGTAAAAATGCTGGAGCAGCTTTTTTCAATGCTGACAGTGATGAATTTGGCCGTTCCTCACTCTATTCCGCTGCTGGACAGCTTCAGAGTGTAGCAAGGGCTAATCCTACGGGGGCATTCTCCCCCAGCACCTGCCCCCCAGCACACCTCATTATAGCCACTGCTGTAGATAAGGAATTAGGAATTAGGAGACAGCCACCCCCTCTAGGAGACATGGGAGGAACGTAGGCAACCCCAACAGGCCCTTCAGAATCTCTGGCCCCTGTGGCTTTGTCTGCAGTTGGCTAGCTAACTAGGTCATGTCTGGCCTGCAACTGATGCTCCACCCTCTTGATGTCAGTCTCCTGCTGGCAGTCTTGGAATTCCTCTGCAATGGCAACATAACTTACGCCTACCGCGTACTACCCCTTGACCTTCATGAAGGTGACCACCTCCCAAATGTAGAGTCTGCAGAGTCATGAAGGCAGATGGTCATGCAGGGGGTGGACCAGTTTACATAGCACTTGTCACCAGTCCCGTCTTTGGCTAGAAACCCAAACCTCCTCTTCTAGAAGAATGTCGCCACCCAGCCCTGGGTACATTGCTTCTCAAAGGAGCGAGACTTAGGTTTGCGAATGCCATCACCCAAGAGTGGTTGACAGAGCTTAATTTCTTCGAGAAATGATATGGGCTGGAGTTTTTCATTTCTACAAGGATACTTGCTGGGAGGGGGCAGGAGTCCCCGCATGGCATTCTCCACATTGAAGGGTTGTTGCAGTTGTGCTACACAAGGCAAGGAAACAGGAGCTTCTGCCACTACTACCTCCTCCTCCTGGATTTGCCAATCCTCTGGCTGCAGCACTGGAGGCAGGTTTAATAAGGCCAGGCATGCTGTAGGATCCTGCTTCTGAACAGTGCTGGTCTGACTCCTGGCTGGCATACGGAACAGCTGATATCTTGACTCTGAGCTCCACTCTGGTGGGACCCTTTCAGGCATGCAGGAATAACACTGGATTCTGACCTGGCTGCATATTAGGCTCAATGTGGGGAGAACAGTTGTACTCCGGCTCACATAAATAGATGTAGATATCTCCTCTCTGCAGTCCATTACATCTCCAAACTGTGGACTGCAGACACACAAGAGTACAGTGTTGCTGAGTTGTACGGCAGTCCCAGAATGGTGCCTTCACGGTAAAGCGTCATTCCTTGTCTAGGGGCCTGCCTCTTCCAGTGCCAGAACCCAATTGTTATCAGGATATTATTGGTTTCCCAATCCTGATACCTAGCTTCTCATTAAGCCCTCCATGGAAGGGACTGCAGAAGGCACCTGACTTAGAAATCCCATTCTCCTATGCCACAGGAAACACCTGGGCTGGTGGTTTTGGGGAGTGATTATTGAAGACTAACATATTTGGAGAAGAAATAAAAATAAAATAGCTTTTTCAGCTCACCACCCATTCATCTGGAATGTTGAATAAGGCTAGTGAGCAATGCATGGACAGGTCCAAGATTCATGAATGC
Source organism: Allobates femoralis (assembly GCA_033576535.1). Classification (NCBI taxonomy): domain Eukaryota; kingdom Metazoa; phylum Chordata; class Amphibia; order Anura; family Aromobatidae; genus Allobates; species Allobates femoralis. Next base: position 286,394,803 of record JARQOC010000002.1, on the reverse strand, counting down.
TATATTAACACACTTGTGCACACGTCAACGAGTTCAGCTGAATAAAGTTCGCCAGCAACCCGGCGAGTGCTACTCTTTTCTTCTTCTGATGTATATAATTATGGACTGTGTTCTGTGACCCCAGGAGCATAAGGGCAACTTCAGGAAGATAATAACAGCGGTGTCTGTGGATACCGATGTAAGTGCTGACTCATGGTGGGGCTCGATCTTTTCTATTATTCTGATAGGTTAGGGGTGTTTTGAGCCACCAGGTCTTCCAGTGAGTGTTTTGGCCCTATAGGAAAGTTTTAGGGCCATTTTTAGATTTGAACTTTTTCCCCCAAAAAAGCCACATTAAGCAATTTTTTAGTAAATTGTTCGGGTTTCCCAAACACGAACCGTATCGTCAATGCTCGCGCTGCATTTTGAAATTGGCTAACATGTTTGGGGAAGTTTGCTCATCTTTATTTCTAACATACTTTTTTAGTATAAATAATTAAATAAACATTACATTTTATTCTTATATACTGTGGTGTTTTACCTTTGTGTTAATTGATGACTATATGGAGCAAAAGGCACACAGATTAGTTTTAAGTCTCTATAATGCTCTGCATTTTTCATCAATATCAGGGCCGGCGTCAGCACCCGGCGTACCCGGGCAAGTGCCGGGGCCCGACGGCTTGGAGGGGGCCCACCGGGCCCCTGAGGGCTAGGGTCACACTTGTGTTGTGACCCTAGCCTGACGCAAGTATTGTCTGCTGCAGCGCAGAGCGTTTAACGCTATGCGCTGCCAGCAACTGAGCCCATAGAAACCCGCAGTTTACATTGACAACCAGGGGTTGTCAAGGTAAACGTCGGGTTTCTATGGGCTGCCTCCAGCGCATAGCAGCGTTGCAACATACAATACTTGCATAAGGCTAGGGTCACAATGCAAGTGTGACCCTAGCCTCAGGGGCCCCTGAGCACTGCCCCCACAGCCAGAGCCATATCCAGGGGCAGCTGGGGGGTCATTTTCAGGCTCCTGCAGGCTGCAGCACCGGAGGTCTCCCTCCTCCCCCCTCCACGGGAGCCGACAGAGCTGCACACTCTGTGCTAGTGTGCTTACAGGACCTGTGATGATGTCAATGGATGGGGAGGAGTCAGGGGTCACATGATCAGCTCCTCAGTGTATCCAGGACTGTGCTGGCCATCAATGATGCTCAAATAAGGTGAAGTTTGTGTGTGGTCAGGAGGCATTTACAGTGTGAATGTAGCAGAGGTGAGTGTGTACTAGGTGTATGGCAATTAGGTGAAGGTTATGTGTGGGGTCAGGAGGGATTTACAGTGTGAATGTAGCAGAGGTGAGTGTGTACTAGGTGTATGGCAATTAGGTGAAGGTTATGTGTGGGGTCAGGAGGGATTTACAGTGTGAATGTAGCAGAGGCGAGTGTGTACTAGGTGTATGAAGCAGAGCTGTGTGTGTACGAGGTGTACGGAGCAGAGCCGTGTGTGTACAAGGTGTACGGATCAGAGCCGAGTGTGTACAAGGTGTACGGAGCAGAGCCGTGTGTGTACGAGGTGTACGGAGCAGAGCCGTGTGTGTACGAGGTGTACGGATCAGAGCCGTGTGTGTACGAGGTGTACGGAGCAGAGCCGTGTGCGTACGAGGTGTACGGAGCAGAGCCGTGTGTGTACGAGGTGTACGGAGAGGAGCCGTGTGTGTACAAGGTGTACGGATCAGAGCCGTGTGTGTACGAGGTGTACGGAGCAGAGCCGTGTGTGTACGAGGTGTACGGAGAGGAGCCGTGTGTGTACAAGGTGTACGGATCAGAGCCGAGTGTGTATGAGGTGTACGGAGCAGAGCCGTGTGTGTACGAGGTGTACGGAGAAGAGCCGTGTGTGTACGAGGTGTACGGAGCAGAGCCGTGTGTGTACGAGGTGTACGGAGAGGAGCCGTGTGTGTACAAGGTGTACGGATCAGAGCCGAGTGTGTACGAGGTGTACGGAGCAGAGCCGTGTGTGTACGAGGTGTACGGAGAGGAGCCGTGTGTGTACGAGGTGTACGGAGAGGAGCCGTGTGTGTACGAGGTGTACGGAGAGGAGCCGTGTGTGTACGAGGTGTACGGAGAGGAGCCGTGTGTGTACGAGGTGTACGGAGAGAGCCGTGTGTGTACGAGGTGTACGGAGAAGAGCCGTGTGTGTACGAGGTGTACGGAGCAGAGCCAAGTGTGTACGAGGTGTACAGAGCAGAGCCATGTGTGTATGAGGTGTACGGAGCAGAGCCATGTGTGTACGAGGTGTACGGAGCAGAGCCATGTGTGTACGAGGTGTACGGAGCAGAGCCATGTGTGTACGAGGTGTATGGAGCAGAGCCATGTGTGTACGAGGTGTATGGAGCAGAGCCACGTGTGTACGAGGTGTACGGAGCAGAGCTGAGTGTGTACGAGGTGTACGGAGAGGAGCCGTGTGTGTAAGAGGTGTACGGAGAAGAGCCGTGTGTGTACGAGGTGTACGGAGCAGAGTGTGTACGAGGTGTACAGAGCTGAGCCACGTGTGTACGAGGTGTACAGAGCTGAGCCATGTGTGTACGAGGTGTATGGAGCAGAGCCACGTGTGTACGAGGTGTACGGAGCAGAGCCGTGTGTGTACGAGGTGTACAGAGAGGAGCCATGTGTGTAAGAGGTGTACGGAGAAGAGCCGTGTGTGTACGAGGTGTACGGAGCAGAGCCAAGTGTGTACGAGGTGTACGGAGCAGAGCCAAGTGTGTACGAGGTGTACAGAGCTGAGCCACGTGTGTACGAGGTGTACAGAGCTGAGCCATGTGTGTACGAGGTGTACGGAGCAGAGCCGAGTGTGTACGAGGTGTACGGAGCAGAGCCGTGTGTGTACGAGGTGTACAGAGAGGAGCCGTTGTGTGTAAGAGGTGTACGGAGAAGAGCCGTGTGTGTACGAGGTGTACGGAGCAGAGCCAAGTGTGTACGAGGTGTACGGAGCAGAGCCAAGTGTGTACGAGGTGTACAGAGCTGAGCCACGTGTGTACGAGGTGTACAGAGCTGAGCCATGTGTGTACGAGGTGTACGGAGCAGAGCCGAGTGTGTACGAGGTGTACGGAGCAGAGCCGAGTGTGTACGAGGTGTACGAGCAGAGCCGCGTGCGTACGAGGTGTATGGAGCAGAGCCGCATGTGTATGAGGTGTACGTAGCAGAGCCGCGTGTGTACGAGGTATGTGTACCAGTGGTAGCCCCCCGCGGATTCCGCTCCTATAGTCTCAGCCACCTTTGCCAGCAGCATTCTTCTCCATAGACTCTTCTGCCGCTGTCTGCATTCTGCAGCTCAGCATGGAGGGGCACGATGTCATCACTGTGCTGATATGTGCAGAGCGACCGGAGGAGACCGGAGCGGCAAGAAGAAAGGTGAGGGGAAAGAGAGATCCGGACGCCCAGACACTCCGCTTGGCTGCGGTGCCACCATATGGCAGTGCGGCTCCATTGAGCTGCTTGCATTATTGGTGCGCTCCAGGACACTTGTGTATATACCAAGCATCCTCAGACGCACAAAAATGCAACATTTTGCATTTGAAGGGTATTTTTAAAAGGCGCAAGGGAATGCAATCGCATTTTAGCCCGCTCCTAACAATGTGTAATATACTCACTGTCAGAAACAGCTCTTGCTGGATTCGGCAGTCACTGTTCCTGTAAGGCTGCCTTCACATAGGAGTTTTTTTTAAAAATGTGGCAGTTGCGGTAAAAAAAAAACCTGCATCTGCCGCATTTTCCGTTTAGCAGCTGCAGTTGCTGCACGTTTGCGGCAAGCCCCATGCATTGTCTATGGGGCTTGCGGTAAGTGTGCGGCAATATATATATATATATATATATATATATATATACTAGCTGTGAGCCCGATGCAAATGCATCGGGTGTCTAGAATACTATACTTTGTATGAGGATTACCGCAAGCGCGCCGCAAGTGTTACGACTCGCTGGCGCCGACCAATTAGAAGCGCGGCTCAGGCAGCGACTCGCAATGGCCTCGCGGCCATTGCTCGCGCTACCTGACCGGTAAATCGTTAACTTTGAGGCCGAGCCTCTGGTTCAATTTTCGGCCAGCGACTCGCAATGGCCGCTTCGCGGCCATTGCTCGTACTCAGCCTGCGCGAGCAATGGCCTCGCGGCCATTGCTTGCGCAGGCCAGCGACTCGCATTGCTCGTACTCAGCCTGCGCGAGCAATGGCCTCGCGGCCATTGCTCGCGCAGGCCAGCGACTCGCATTGACCGCTACGCGGCCAATGCTTCGCCGTGCTGACGTCACAGAGTGACATAGCCACGGTCTTTTCAGGGACCGACACTGAAGTGCCTACGGCAATTATATAGTAGATACTGTACATTGCATATGGAGGGGTGAGGAGAGCGGAGGCTGGAGGGGAGAGCGGAGGCTGGAGGGGAGGGCAGAGGCTAGAGGGCAGAGCAGAGGCTGGAGGGCAGAGGCTGGAGGGGAGGGCAGAGGCTGGAGGGGAGAGCGAAGGCTGGAAGGGAGAGCAGAGGCTGGAAGGGAGAGCGGAGGCTGGAGGGGAGAGCAGAGGCTGGAGGGGAGAGCGGAGGCTGGAGGGGATTGGCTGGAGGCTGGAAAGGAGAGGCTGGAGGGGAAAGGCTGGAGGGGAGAGGCTGGAGGGCAGAGGCTTTAGGGCAGAGGCTGGAGGGGAGAACGGAGGCTGAAGGGCAGAGCGGAGGCTGGAGAGGAGAGCGGAGGCTGGAGGGGAGAGCGGAGGCTGGAGGGGAGAGGCTGGAGGGGAGAGCGGAGGCTGGAGGGCAGAGGCTGGAGGGGAGAGCGGAGGCTGGAGGGCAGAGGCTGGAGGCTGGAGGGCAGAGGCTGGGGATGGGCAGAGGCTGGAGGGGAAAGGCTGGAGGGAGAGAGCGAAGGCTGGAGGGCAGAGGCTGGAGGGGAAAGGCTGGAGGGGAGAGCGAAGGCTGGAGGGCAGAGGCAGGAGGGGAGAGCGGAGGCTGGAGGGCAGAGGCTGGAGGGGAGAACAGAGGCTAGAGGGGAGAGCGGAGGCTGAGGGGAGAGCGGAGGCTCGAGGGGAAGGCGGAGGCTGGAGGGGAGAGCGGAGGCTGAAGGGCAGAGGCTGGAGGGGAGAGCGGAGGCTGGAGGGCAGAGGCTGGAGGCTGGAGGCAGAAGCTGGAGGGGAGAGCGGAGGCTGGAGGGGAAAGGCTGGAGGGGAGAGTGAAAGCTGGAGGGCAGAGGCTGGAGGGGAGAGCGGAGGCTGGAGGGCAGAGGCTGGAAGGAGAGCGGAGGCTGGAGGGGAGAGCGGAGGCTGGAGGGGAGAGGCTGGAGGGGAGAGCGGAGGCTGGAGGGCAGAGGCTGGAGGGCAGAGGCTGGAGGGGAGAGCGGAGGCTGGAGGGGAGAGGCTAAAGGGGAGAGCGGAGGTTGGAGGGCAGAGGCTGGAGGGAGAGGCTGGAGGGGAGAGGCTGGAGGGGAGAGGCTGGAGGGCAGAGGCTGGAGGGCAGAGGCTGGAGGGGAGAGGGGAGGCTGGAGGGGAAAGGCTGGAGGGGAGAGCGGATGCTGGAGGGCAGAGGCTGTAGGGGAGAGCGGAGGCTGGAGGGGAGAGCGGAGGCTGGAGGGGAGAGCGGAGGCTGGAGGGGAGAGCGGAGGCTGGAGGGGAAAGCGGAGGCTGGAGGGCAGAGCGGAGGCTGGAGGGCAGAGCGGAGGCTGGAAGGGAGAGCGGAGGCTGGAAGGGAGAGTAGAGGCTGGAGGGGAGAGCGGAGGCTGGAGGGCAGAGCAGAGGCTGGAGGGGAGAGGCTGGAGGGGAGAGGCTGGAGGGGAGAGGCTGGAGGGGAGAGGCTGGAGGGGAGAGCGGAGGTTGGAGGGGAGAGGCTGGAGGGAGAGGCTGGAGGGGAGAGGCTGGAGGGGAGAGCGGAGGCTGGAGGGGAGAGGCTGGAGGGAGAGGCTGGAGGGGAGAGGGGAGAGCGGAGGCTGGAGGGGAGAGCGGAGGCTGGAGGGGAGAGCGGAGTCTGGAGGGGAGAGCGGAGTCTGGAGGGAGAGCGGAGCCTGGAGGGGAAAGCGAAGGCTGGAGGGCAGAGCGGAGGCTGGAGGGGAGAGCGGAGGCTGGAAGGGAGTGCGGAGGCTGGAGGGGAGGGCAGAGGCTGGAGGGGAGAGCGGAGGCTGGAAGGGAGAGCAGAGGCTGGAGGGGAGAGCGGAGGCTGGAGGGGATTGGCTGGAGGCTGGAGGGGATTGGCTGGAGGCTGGAAAGGAGAGGCTGGAGGGGAAAGGCTGGAGGGGAGAGGCTGGAGGGCAGAGGCTTTAGGGCAGAGGCTGGAGGGGAGAACGGAGGCTGAAGGGCAGAGCGGAGGCTGGAGGGGAGAGCGGAGGCTGGTGGGGAGAGCGGAGGCTGGAGGGCAGAGCGGAGGCTGGAGGGCAGAGCGGAGGCTGGAGGGCAGAGCGGAGGCTGGAGGGGATAGGCTGGAGGGGAGAGCGGAGGCTGGATGGCAGAGGCTGGAGGGCATAAGGGAGGCTGGAGAGGAGAACGGAGGCTGGAGGGGAGAGCGGAGGCTGGAGGGGAGAGCGGAGGCTGGAGGGCAGAGGCTGGAGGGGAGAGCGGAGGCTGGAGGGGAGAGGGGAGGCTGGAGGGGAGAGTGGAGGCTGGAGGGGAGAGGGGAGGCTGGAGGGGAGAGGCTGGAGGGGAGAGCGGAGGCTGGAGGGCAGAGGGGAGAGCGGAGGGCAGAGGCTGGAGGGGAGAGCAGAGGCTGGAGGGCAGAGGCTGGAGGGGAGAGCGGAGGCTGGAGGGGAGAGGCTGGAGGGGAGAGCGGAGGCTGGAGGGGAGAGGCTGGAGGGGAGAGCGGAGGCTGGAGGGGAGAGGCTGGAGGGGAGAGCGGAGGCTGGAGGGCAGAGGCTGGAGGGGAGAGCGGAGGCTGGAGGGGAGAGCGGAGGCTGGAGGGGAGAGCGGAGGCTGGAGGGGAGAGCGGAGGCTGGAAAGGAGAGCGGAGGCTGGAGCGCAGAGGCGTAGCTGGCATGCTCCGGGCCCTGGGGCAAGATTAGCACCCAGGACCCCCATGTGAGGACCGGGGGGGGTGCTGTCAGACAGATGTGAGGGCCGGGGGAGATGCAGACTCACCGCGCCGCGGCCCGTGCGTGTGCTGTAGGAGGAGAGGAGGGGCGGGCAGAGCTGCCGGACAGGAAGTTCCGTCCTCCCTCCTCTCCGGGCGGACGGCGGGCGGCTGGTGTCAGCACGGGGCCCCCCAGGGGGTGGAGGCAATGGGCCCCTCATGCCGAGTGGCACGATGTGCTAGGCCCCCCTGCCCACCCGCTAGGGGTCGCAATGCCCGCTACGCGGGCAATGCCTCGCACGACGTGGTGACGTCACAGTGTGACATAGCCACGGCGTGCCGGGGGCCGACCTAAACGTGCCTACGGCAATTATATAGTAGATATATATATATATATAGTCCGCGATATGTACTTAAAGGGGGCCCACTGAGACCTTTTCGCCCGGGGCCCACAGAAACCTGGAGCCGGCCCTGATCAATATGTTGGCTGTATTTTGTCCTTAACAGGATTTCCTGATCTAATCAACCAATATCTGACTAGGTTATATGGAAGTTATGCACCATACACACCTTCTATGGACAGGAGAAGAGTTTTTAAAGGAGTGTCATGTAATGCATCCTATTTCTGTTAGATTCATTTTGGTGGCTATGATAGCTAGCAGGCTGCTTCCAAGTTGATAACAAAACAATGTTAAAAAAGCAGATATCAGATATGTGAAAGCACCCTTAGGACAATTTTTACCTAACGATTTCTTTCCCTGGCCGTGGGATCCTACTCTTTGTAGGATCCCACGGACAGGAAAGGACACCACAGGGTAACCTATTCTGTCTCCGGGTCCGTGATTATCACGGATCCAGACACAGCGGGACACTTTCACTTCTGCAATGTATAATATACAGAAGTGAAATATAAGAAAGAGTTAAAAATAAAAAAATCACTATATGCTCACCTATCCTCGACCTAATGCTGCCTCCCAGCAAGGTCCGTGTGCTTACAGGACCTGTGATGATGTCACAGAGCATCATTGGGTCACATGACCGCGGTAACTGCGGTCATGTGACCCGATGATGCTCTGTGACATCATCACAGGTCCTGTAAGCACACGGACCTTGCTGGGAGGCAGCGGTGGATCGAGGATAGGTGAGCATCTAGTGATTTTTTATTTTTAACTCTGTCTTATATTTCACTTCTGCAATGTATATTATACATTGCAGAAGTGTAATTAGAAGGGTTGGAGCAATTTTAGTGTACTGAGCATGCTCAGTACACAAAAATTGGGTCCGAGGAACGATCAGCTGTTTCCTCAGACCCACACTCATAGGCCCCCATGTTAAAGGACACAGATCGGATCGGATTTGGCCTAATTGCCATCCGATTTTGTGGGATCCGATTTTGGGTGCAGCAAAAAATCGGACACAAATCGGATCCCACAAAATCGGATGCCAATTAGGCCAAATCTGATCCGATCCCATAGGATAACAGGGGGGCCAAATCGGATGCACAAAAATCGTTATGTGAAAGCACCCTAACTAGACAACCCCATAAAAATGCTAATTGTTTTACTGTTTATCTATTTGTATTGTCATTTGCATTCTCAGGAGTTTCTGCCTCATTCAGATAAAAATGTGGATGACATGAATAGAAATACATCATATTAATTTTATTATTATTTATTTATATAGTGCCATTGGTTCCATGGCGTTTTACAAGTGTAAGGGCAGAACAAGGACGAGAACATAAATAACGACAAATAAATCATTCAGGTACATTAGGGCAGAGATCCTGTCCACAAGGGGTCACAGTCTATATGGGTGGGAGACAGTAGGAGGGGGAGAGGTGAGATGGTGCAGCAGATTAGGTCTCAGTGTGGGTTATAGGCTTAAAGGAAGAGGTGGGTCTTCAGGTTTTTCTTGAAGGTTCCCATGGTAGGGGAGTGTCTGATGTGGTGTGGAAGAGAGTTCCAGAGTATGGCGGATGCGGGAGACCAGGTCGGAGATGTATGGAGGGGACAGGTTGTGGATGGCCTTGTATGTGAGGGTTAGGGTTTTGAACTGAGATCTCTATGAAGTATAAATACAAAAAGGGGGGAGACAAGAGGCGCAATAGTGCCCTATCACTAGTGACACACTGAGTATACCAATAGGTGTACACTCACCTGGTACAGTTGTGTGACCCACAACTGGTTTATAAGCCTTTGGTTTATAGCTGCTGCAGGACCTCCACCAGCCACTCGTACGTGGAAAAACGCTCCTATATAGGGAAGATGGTGTGTCACGGTCCACGCTGCTGCCTCAATTGAATCCCAAGGAATGGATGTCTCCAAGAAGTCACAAGGAACTGGAAACCCTGATGAAGGTGCCAGGATAGGCGCCGAAACGCGTTGGTGAATAAAGGAGATCTTTGCTTTGGAACCTTGCCTTCCTTGTGACTTCTTGCAGACATCCATTCCTTGGGATTCCATTGAGGCAGGAGCGCGGACCGTGACACACCATCTTCCCTATATAGGATCACTATGAAGTAGGGAGCCAGTGAAGGGCTTGGCAGAGGGGGTAGACAGGGGAGTAACGGGGCGACAGGTGGATGAGTCGAGCAGCGGAATTGAAGATGGTTCGGAGGGGTGCAAGGGAGGAAGCGGGGAGGCTGGTGAACAGGAGGTTGCAGTAGTCGAGGCGGGAGATAATGAGGGGTGGACAAGCGTTTTGGCTCTATCATGGTCAAGGAAGGAGCGGATCCGTGAGATGTTTTTAAACTGGAGGTTGTAGGAGGTGGCGAGAGCCTGGATGTGTGGCTTGAAGGAGAGGTAGAGTCAAGGATTACACTGAGAAACTTGGCGTGGGGGACAGTGAGAGTGTGCAGTCATTGACAGTGATGGTTAGGTCGGGTAGGGGGGGAAGAGCGACTTTGGGGAAGAAGAACTCGGTTTTATCCATGTTGAGTTTGAGGAAATGAGCGGAGAAGAAGGATGAAATGGCGGACAGGCAGTGTGGGATTTTGGATAGTAGGGAGGTGATGTCAGGGCCAGAGAGGTAGAGTTGGGTGTCGTCGGCGTAGAGGTGGTATTGGAGGCTGTGGGACTCGATGAGTTGGCCTAGACCGAGGGTGTAGATGGAGAAGAGTAAGGGTCCCAGGACTGAGCCTTGGGGAACTCCAACAGATAGGGGGTAGGGTGAGGAGGAGGTGTGGGAGTGGGTGACGCTGAAGGTCCGGTCTGTTAGGTACGAGGAGATCCAGGAGAGGGCTAGGTCAGTGATGCCAAGGGATTCTAGAATTTGAAGCAGGATGGAGTGGTCGACTGTGTCGAAGGCAGCAGAGAGGTAGAGGAGGTGAAGGATGGAGTAGTGTCGCTTGCTCTTGGCGGTCAGTAGTTGGGTGTGGAGGAAGAGTTCAGAGGAGTGGGTGAGATGGCTAGGTAGGATGGAGGGGGAGAGTGTTATTGTGTTGTCGGGAGGAGAGACAGAGGGGGTTGTAGGAAGTGGAGTAGGATAGGAGTGAGTGTGAAGAGAAGGGAAAACATTTCATGGGGGTATAGGATTCAGTGGGAGTGAGAGGTGGAGCAGGGGGTGAGGTGCAGATGTGGAGTGGTGGTGGCGGGGGGCAACAGCAGCTGAGAGGAGGAGGTGCAGCTGGGGTTGGGATAGAGGCAGGGGACAGGAGGACAAGAGCAGTAGGAGGGGTGAGATAGAGGCAGGGGTCTGGAGCGACAGGGAACAGGTGCAGCAGGAAGGGTGTGCAAAGCAGGTGAGTGCCAATCAAGTCCAGGCAATCGCAAAGCAAATGGAGACATACAGAGTCCAGCAGGTGAAGCAGGGTGATGCGATGCAGTCAGAGAACAGATGTAGGTACAATAGTGGGGATGAGATGCAGCCAGGGATGAGATGCAGATGCAGCGGTGGATGCGATCAGGTGCTGCTGGGGGCGAGATGCTGAGGTGCAGTCAGGATCCGATGCACCTGGGGGTCAGATGTAGCCGGGGGGGGGGTCCATGCAGCAGAGGAGTCACTCAGAGACAGATGAGATGATAAATATATATAATTTGTCAACGGTGGATGGATAATCCAGGAGAAAAAAATGAAATAAAATTTTGATTATTTGTTTCTATTTGGATAACACAGCAATAATATTGTGACCCACAAAGCTTGTTATATATTTCTAAATATTGAGAGCAATATATGTAAAGGCGGTTAATAGAAAACAAGTAAGAGTGAAGCGCTATATAAGCCAATAAATATAATTGTATTATTATTACTTGTTTAAGGCCTTATATATGTAACCATCAAATCGTTCAAAAGAAAACGGCACCCACCCGTGGAAATCTTGGCTTTAGTGCTTTATTTCCAGGATTCCTTGTACTTAAATGTGAATACAAATACAGGAGGCGGAGGACGGACAACGGTCCACCGTTTTGTACCAGGTAGGTACTTCTGCGTTGTCCTCCCACCCTTCCTGCACTTGTATTCACACTCATGTACATGGAACCCTGGAAATAAAGCACTAAAGCCAAGATTTCCACAGGTGGGTGCCGTTTTCTTCTGAACGATTGATTTTTACAATATCTTCCTAAGGCGGCCGTCACACGCACAGATATCTTTAGCGATATTGTAAGCGATCACGTGCACGCGCAATCGCTTACAATATCGCTCACATCGCTGGTGAGATGTCACACAGACAGACTCACCAGCGATGCGGAGCCGCGATCTCGCTCGTTACTATGGTACACATCGGGTAACTAGGGCCGCGCGTCGCTTAGTTACCCGACGTGTACCATAGTTACCATCTCCCAGCATAGGCTCTGCCGCTGGGAGATCGCTCATCGTGGTGTTATACACCACGATGAGACAGATCGTCAAATCGCTCATCGCTAGATCTGAGAACCGGAGCTCAGATCAGCGATGCCACGATCAAGCGATTTCAAATCGTAAATCGCTTGATTACATGCAACGATTTCTTGCCAGATATCGCTTAAGCGATCAAAAAGGAGATCGCTTAAACGATATCGGGCAAGAAATCGTTGCGTGTGACGGCCGCCTAAAACAGTGCAACACTCTTTCTCTGGCATTTCTCTGGCATTTGTCCTACTCCACCATTACTGACGAGCTTGCCGTTGACCGATGTCCGGTCTGAATGTGTAGTACCCGGCTTTTCTATATTTGAACCTTATACAAGTTCTGGAACGTCATTCATTTTTTTAACTTGCAAAAAATGAATGTCTGAATGTAGAAAAGCTCTGTTTTTAATAACATTCACATTTATATCAAATAATTATTTTCAAATATGAAATATAAAACTAAATTCATTCGCCATAAATGGACTATAAAGATATAACCATGGCTCAGCTGGAAGCTGTGTCTGTGCCACAATCTTACAACAAGAAAAAAAACCTTTTCTTTTACTGTACATGCTGTTGTAAGACCTAAGAGAGGGGGCAGAGGGTCAAGAAGTTGTGACCAGGTTACAACACAGGGAACAGAAGGACAAGACAAAGCAACAGAAAGTGGAAATGGGTAAGTGAATAGAAGACCATGTTTCTTTCCTCAAAGAGAATAGCCACTACATCAAGTCATACTGAGATCTAAGGGACAAGAAAACTGCTAATGGCTTGGACTACACAGTGGGGGTCTTAGGTCATGAGTCACATCTAGAATCATTGCTAGTTATGTGCATATTACGTAGGACAATACGGCATAAACAAAGTCATTTAACCTTATTTTGATGTGAGTACAATAAACAATGAGTCTATGAGTGATGGTTAATGACTTGTGGGCTATTTTTATCAGACTTACAGTAGCCATACAGAAGTACACAGAGAACAATGGCAATTATATCGTGGACATATTATGATGCTAGGGGAATATTCTGTTAATAAAAAGATAAAGGAATAAAATGTAATGTGGGAATGTTCTATAATTGTATTCATTGCACAGAGAAGGAGGGAAGGGGACCATGCACACACCTTTGTGTTTCCGCAATGTTTACAAGCAGCCATGCTCAGTTTAGTAATAGGAAGACAATGTTTTTTTAAATGTACTTTCTAATTGCTCTTTCTAATTTACTCTTCATGAACACTCTGCAAAAAGACAGCACTTTAGAGACACTGTGCCTGGCTGAATACAGGGTGGGCCATTTATATGGATACACCTAAATAAAATGGGAATGGTTGGTGATATCAACTTACTGTTTGTGGCACATTAGTAATGTGTCAGGAGGAAAACGTTTCCAGATGGGCGGTGACCATGGCGGCCATTTTGAAGTTGGCCATTTTGGATCAACTTTATTTTTTTCAATGCGAAGAGAGTCATGTGACACATTAAACCTATTGACAATTTCATAAGAAAAACAATGGCGGCCCATTGTGTTGGATTGTCAATGCAACCCTCTTCTCCCACTCTTGACACATTGATAGCAACACTGCAGAATAAATGCTAGCACTGGCTTCCAGTATCCATTGTTTTAGATGCTGCACATCTTGTATCTTCACAGCATAGACAATTGCCTTCAGATGACCCAAAGATAAAAGACTAAAGGTAGTGTCACACCAGGCGATGTCGCCCGCGACATCGCCGAAAAGTGACGTAACAGCGATGTTCATAAACCTGTCAACCTGCGACGAGCGATTAGGCTGGATCACGCCGTCTGACACTGTTGGCAGCGCGATCCAGCCTATATCGCAGCATTCCTGAGCCATCGCTCGCTGGGCTGAGCCCAGCCAAGCGAGCGATGGCTCCGCCCACATCGCCGCCGCGTCACGGCAACGTCGTGCCGTGTGACAGCTGGCCTGCGATGTCGGAAGCGAGCGTGCACCTGCACATCGCTTCCGACATCGCAGGCCAGATCGCCTAGTGTGACACTACCTTAAGGGAGTCAGATCGGGAGACCTTGGTGACCCATTCAACTGGCTTATGATCACCAATCCACTTTCCAGGAAACTGTTCATGTAGGAATGCTCATACCTGACTCCTATAATGTGGTGGTGCACCATCTTGTTGGAAAAACTCAGGGAAGATGCCAGCTTCAGTGCATAAAGAGGGCAACACATCATCATGTAGCAATTTCAGATATCCAGTAGCAGTGAGGTTCCATTGATGAAAAATGGCCCCACTATCTTTGTACCTCATATACCAAACCATACTATCAATTTTTGTGTTCCAACAGTCTTGGAGGGTCTATCCACTGTGGGTTAGTGTAGATCAATAGCGGTGGTTTTGTTTGTTAACTTCACCATTTACAAAAAAGTTTGCATCATCACTGAAATTTTTTGTAATGTGTCAATGTGCGGGTCATTCTCCGTTGAGATGCTGCAGCAGCTGGATTTTGCAGTGCCATTTGTGAGTAGCTAATATCCACCAAAGGGATGTTCGGGCTGATGCCACTCTCCAGTGACATGCGGTGAGTGCTACGCTGTGGGCTCTTGCTGAATGAAGCTAGGAATAGCCACTGATGTTTCTTCATTAGGACAGTTTTCTTGCATCCAATTTTGGCAAATCCAACACTGAACCTGTTTCACGAAATTTGGCAAGCAGTTTGCTAACTGTAGCATGGGAGATGGATAGTCTCGTAGGGTGTCTTGCATTGAAATCTTTTGCAATGACCTGGGTACTGGGTTCACCAGACATCAACACAATTTCTATCTGCTTCTCTCGTGTTAACCTCTGCGACATGTCAATGGCTGTAAACAAAGAGGAACTTGTAAATAACTCATGAAAGAATAGTAATGTTAAAACCAAGCACACCATTGTTTTTCTTATGAAATTCTCAATATGTTTGATGTGTCACATGACCCTCTTCCCATTGAAAAAAATAAACTTGGATCCAAAATGGCCAACATCAAAATAGCCACCATGGTCACCACCCTACTGGAAATGTTTTCCCATCCCATATACTAATATGCCACAAACAGGAAGTTGATATCACCACTTCCCATTTTATTTAGGTGTATTCATATAAATGGCCCACCCTGTGTACAACATGATTATTTTATGGTCACTGTATCATCAAAGAATGTACAATACTAAAGTTAGTAGGCAAATGATTACTGTGCTCACATCACTAGTATTCATAAATCATGGATAAATGGAGTATGGAGTATATGTGTAGGTAATTTATTGCACTAATGTAATAATGGTAGTCAACTGAAAGCACTGCAATTTTAACTGATTTGCTCACAAAGTATGATATGGGGCATATTTAGTCTCTTTTTTTAAAAATTATAAAAGCTGGAAGGTGTTTTCTATGAGGAATCCGAATAATCATAACAATCAAAGACTGCTTTAACCCCCCATTAACCAGCTGTAATTGTAGACAGAATTCTAACTACATGCCATTATATTAGCATTACATAGCAACTATGATTATACCATATTTTCTGGATTGGAAGCTGCTCATTTGCCATGGTTGTCTGCTAGCAGAGGTGGACACATAGACTCACACCTGAAACTTCCCTAAAGGCCCCTTTACACGCTGAGACTTTCCAGCGATCCCACCAGCGATCCGACCTGGCCGGGATCGCTGGAAAGTCTCTATGCAGTCGCTGGTGAGCTGTCAAACAGGCAGACTCACCAGCGACCAGTCAGCAGTGACATCGCTGGTAACCAGGGTAAATTGGGGTTCTAAGCAGTGCGCTCTGCTTAGTTACCCGTTGTTTACCCTGGTTACCAGCATCCTCCCGCTTACAGGCTGGGCTAAACCGGAGGACGCTGGTAGCAAAGGTAAACAACAGTTAACTAGCAGAGCGTGCTGCTCAGCTACCTAATATTTACCCTGGTTATTAGTGCCCAGCATCTAATGTGCGGCGCTGGACATTGGCTGGGAGGTGCTGATCTTGGTCTCTCGCTGTCACACAGAGCGATGCGTGCTGACCAGCGGGAGACCAAGGACCAAAAAATGGTCCTGAATGATTTGTGCAATCAGCGACCTCACAGCAGGGGCCAGGTCGCTGATGTGTCACACACTGCAACATTGCTGGAGAGGTCGCTGTTACATCAAAAACCTGTGACGTTTCAGCGACATCGCTAGCGATGTTGCAGTGTGTGAAGTACCCTTAAGTAATGAATGGAAAAACCTTTGACTATTGTAATTTCAGCAAAAATGCAACAAATGGATTCATTAGTTCCTCGCATAATGCATTTGCTGCTGACATCTCACATGTAGAGGTGATCAAATTCGATTTATGTAGAATCTATCCGAATAGTATTTTATTTAAATTGGTTAGTCCAGATGAATTCTAACAATTTGTGATTCAATTTGTGTGATAAAAAAAAATGCTGATCCATTTTACACTTTGCAGCAGACTGCATCAGCAACATAAGGCAAATATGAGTTCAGGCGCAACTGCGTGGGCATTCCCATAATGCCTTGTAGTACATGGTATAACACAGACAATCAGAAGACTGTCATAGTTTGTATAAAACCCGAAACCATAGGAAAAGAATGCAGAAGCCATTTTAGTGATTTTAGGAAACTGACCATGTCAGAGCTTATAGCACAACTGTAGAGATAGGAAGAGAAATCCCTAACACATTGGACAGTAATAAACTGAAATAATGGACAAAATCAGAAAAATAGTCTACAAATTAGGGCACATTCAAACATCTGTTAATCAGATTTTCATCACTTTGGCCTGAGTTTTATCAGTTTTTTCCAGATGAGGATAAAAATGCTGATCTACCTTGTGCTATCAGTACAAGAAAAATGGATAACATTCGGATGGCATCTGAATGTTGATAGATTTTCTCACCGACCCAAAGACTTAAATTTCAGATTTTTATACAACTCTTAAATAAATATTAGGCTTGCCTTCATGTGTTCGCACAAACCTGTAGGTCTGCAAAAAAAATGTATGTGTGAATAACTCTTTATATTGTACTAGGTACTGTAAAGGCCCTGTCTCACATAACGATATCGTTAGAGAGATCGTTGTAACTGTGACGTTACAACGATCTCTCCAGCGATGTCATTCTGTGTGACACTTTGCAGTGATCAGCGACCTCACAGCAGGGGCCTGATCGCTGCAAAGTGCTGCAGGTCATTTTTTGTGACTCACCGTGGCCGGGACTCCGGTTTAGACAGGCAGTAGCTTCTTCCTCCTTGTCACGGGTGGACTGCGCCTGCCGGTAGTGGGGCCCGGTTGAGTGCAGATCAAAAAGAAGAGATTTCTTGTGGGAACAGATTAAGGGGTTAATTGTTTCGTGACGCCACCTATGAGTAGTTCGGTAACTATACCGACGCTGCGAGGCCTCCAGGGGATGGATAGCAGCAAGATGGAACGCTCCTCACAGGCTGAGCGGTGATCCCCAGAGCCTGGAGCTGCTTAAGATGTTGTGCGGCAGCTGCGGTTACTTTGAGTGCAGACGGACGTAGTCATAAGGAAGCACGGACACTGTAAGTCTCTGTAACGGGTCCTTTACTGTAGCCAGCAAGCAGTACATGGTATACAGTTGTAGGTAGCAGACCGGGTGGACTCAGCAGTGATAGGTGTCCCTCAGAGATCCGCGGTGTTCCTCCATTCTAACTAAGTAGGTTGCCGTTGTCGCCCAGGAATACCAAGTCGGGTACAGGGAGGCTGCTTGAATGCCCTATCCAAAGTATACGTGATGGATGTTTTGGGGAGCCTTGGGTCCCTTGGTGGGTACACCGCTGGTTAGACGACTGGATTTGGCGATGGTGGGGTGCTCCTGTAGAGCTGCTCCTCCACTCTTCTGGTTCGCATAGCAGAGCTGAACTGCTGCTAGCTTCGGTACCAACAAACCGGCTGTATAAGGGCGCAGGGTGGTTTTGGACCCGCATGTTGATGCCCAAGTTCGGTTGGTAATGCACTGGGAGTAATGGTGCTCAACCGTGGTGAAAGTGAGGAGATGGCCGGTAGAAGGTGGCCAGGGGCTGCACTGACTGTGCAACCCCCTCTCCTAGTTTGCAGAGCTGGGAATCTGCAGAGGTCTTCTAAGTTGCTGTTACTTCCCCAGACCCGAGACTAGAACTCTTTAAGCTGGACTAAACTTCCACTACACACTACCCTTGCACTCCGCCCACCAGGACCTTGATTGGCCCTCTATGCTAAGTGAGGCATGCAGGGTATGGATCTCTGATTTAACCACATAACTGCTGGGTCAGAGAATATTGCTGCTGCATTTATGGCTGCAATACCCTCCTGTGACGCACTCGTTGCGGGGCGCCACACTCCCCCTTGGTGAAATACGCTTGTCCCCAAGTGTCATACTACCCAACATTACAGAGAATTTTTTATATTTTTATAACAGACATGAAAATTACACTTTTATTAAAGAAACAGGTAAACATTCGCCTTGTTGTTGTTTGTTTGTTGTTGGGTCAGAGAATATTGCTGCTGCATTTATGGCTGCAATACCCTCCTGTGACGCACTCGTTGCGGGGCGCCACATTTGATTGTTGGTTTCCTGCTGGTCAGCGCGTGCTGCCTGGATACCCGCTGTTTATCATAGTTACCAGCGTTCTCCCTGCTTACAGGGCAGTGCTAAGCAGGGAGGACGCTGACATCGCTTTCAGCGATGTGGGAGTTGGCTCCCATGGCCCTGAACGCTGGGGAGACCTGCCTGTTTGATAGCTCAACAGCGATCAGGTAACGACGCTCCAGAGATCCCGGCAGGTCGTTATCGCTGTCGGGATCGCTGGAGTGGTCGTTATGTGTGACTGGGCCTTAACAGACGTGGATAACACTTGTACACCAAAAAGGATGTTTGAATGAGCCCTATTACAGAGATTTAAGCGAGAAAGAGATGTAGGAGGAGTATAGCACTGGCAGACAATAAGGTGTTGGGATCTGTCCTGCTGCATTGGAATTACAATTATACATTTTTTTTCTTAATTTTTCATGCAATACAAAGCAGAATCAAGGCAGCACAGGAAATAAAAACTAAGATCAGTGTCTGATGTACTTTCTTGTCATAAGCGACTGTTGCGAGTTTTTGCATTACATATGCAATCTTAATTTTTAATGGGAGGGAATTTAAAAAAAATAACATTGCATGCAACGTTTTTGGATCCGGCAGAAAAATCCCACTTCTCCCGGTTTCATCCAGCGAGATGGCAACCGGATGGCAGATAACTGCCATCCGACTCCATCCGGCCCCATAGTATCCTATGGGTCAAAATCCGGTCCGGGGCTGTCACTCCTGACAGCCCCGAACCGGATCACGCCGCAGTGTGAAGCCAGCCTTAGTTGGCTGGTGTAAGTATGCGAGTAAATGAGCACTGATTTACTTGCATATACTCAGTTTAACTAATTGAAACAATATGAACCGTCTATTTTAAATTGTTTTTATTTGTCCTCTCCTGGATTTTTTTTTTTAAGTTTGTCACTGTAGTAGGGAGAGTTTATGGTTTCTGGATGTTTTTGCCTTATTCATCATTTGTTACTTTTCAAAAACTCCATTATGCCCCTGAAATGATTTTATGCATGCTAGATTTTGGGGCGCAATTTATGCGCCTTTTGGTAAAATGTACAACTTTTTTTTTTTAAATCACAAAAATGTTAAAAACAAATATTAAATGCATTTTTGAGCAACATTCATGAGCTCAATGTTTCAATTGGAATAATTTGGCAAAAAACGAAAACTAAAAGACAAAAAAGAGAAACGATTTTAAAAATGTAAATCATGAATCATGGGCCAAGTTTTTATTTTTTAAGATATTGTTATTATATTGCCACTGTACCTGTATAGACTGGTCATTTATTTGATGTTTAGTTTATTTATCAACAAAATACCGCACATGACACTAAATAGAAATTGGTGCCCATTGTGTTACTAAGAAACTTGTTTTGTCTGGTAAGGTAATGGACCCATTGCTATAGGCAATAAAGTAATGTAACGTTCAGCGTCACTTATCTCCCTAGGATATCATTTACAATTAATCAGCTGTCTTCCTGAGGCTTAGGCATCAATATGGCAAACATCAGAGTGTAACAGTTTTATAGCTCATGTGATGGCAGGAGGCATGCAAATTAATAGGGTTACATGAAAAGAATTGTGCAGATTTATTTGTAACCTCTATCTTAGACTAAAATGAATATTAAATGCCCATTAAAAAATGTGACATTGTACCCTGCCCTTCCTAATGTATACCTTATTTCTGGTGTTTGCAGAAAACAATGTAAAAATAAGATGTTTATTTCTCTTTTAAATTCTCTGAAACTGAGTTTCTAAAGGTACTGTCACACACAGAGATATATTGCTTGCAACTCACTGGTTGCAGTGAAATCATGAATACATTGTTCCATTTTGTTGCCGTGTACAAAATGGAACAATCTCTGTAGGGGACAGCTCATGGTGCTGAAGTTTAGCAGCACTCGCTGTTAAACTCCAGCACCTGGTGTCCGGTTCCAGCATCCGATTTTATGTCGGATCCAGAGCGATCTGGCGCCATAGACCCCAATGTTAGGGGGCGCCAGATCGCGCCAGATCTGGGAGGATCCGATTTTGTCCAATTTTTCCCCCGGACACAAAAACGTTGCTTGCAACGGTCCGGTTTGCAGCTGGATGTAGCCGATAGCAGATGCAGTTGCTGAAATTTCTGGCTAGCATATTTTTTTGTCAAAATTTCTTTTAGTGTTTCTTCAAGTAAATACAGAATTTTGATTAAACTAGAAGTGTGGAGCCTTGTGTAGGTTCCCACTTCAGAGCTACTCAAATACAGTATAGAACAGTGAAAAACTGAGGCAGAGAGTTGCCATTTGAAATGACTTTAGTTTTGTGCCATGTCTCTGATCTCCTTTTTTTCTACAACATTAAACAACTGAATGAACATCCTCCGAGCCAGGTGATGCCATTGTGTAGCCCTACGGAGCATCACGGATCCATCATGGATCCGTGGTGTCCGATTTTAGTCACGGATCCAAAATCGCAGCAGGTTGCGATTTTGGATCCATGACTATATCGGAAGGATACGGATTGTGTTTAAATCGGATGGCCAAAAGGACACATCCGAGCACATTCCGAAAACATAGGGATACATGGGAGGCCAAATCGCATCCGAGTATATCCGATTTGACACACTCGGATGCCTCAAAATCGTGACGTGAAACCAGCCTTAGTATTTCTTCAAGGCAGAGAGTTGCCATTTGAAATGACTTTAGTTTTGTGCCATGTCTGTGATCTGCTTTTTATCTACAAAATTAAACAACTGAATGGACATCCTCCGAGCCAGGTGATGCCATAATTTTTGCCAGGGGTTGTATTTGTGCCACATGGTAAAAAAGCTACATGTGTGTGGAGATGGCTAAATCTCCTGAAAGTCTGGGAAGCTCCTGAGGAGTCATTACAGGTGCCGATACAGAGCAAGTCCAAGGACCTGGTGGGTGATCCCAGTGAGTGACTTCCTGGATGGCGAGACAGGCCAAAGCCAGTCTGGATTCTGCTAAAGATTCTGAGCAGGTAAATCCAGAGTGGGACATTGTGGGTGCTGACTTAACTCAGCAAATAAACATTGTGGATATATCTGCAGAGGAAAATGATTGGAGATCATTTACATTTCTGTAAAGCGTGCGGGCGTTACCGCTGAAGATTAATGGGCAGTGCGTTGGATTTGTGTTGTTTACTTTGACACGTGGTGTATGTGTGACAATAAACCGGAATACACTTATTTATCCAAAAACTGTGGCTGTGTCTCTGAATTGCACATCTAAGCGAGTGTACCCGAATATGTTCCATATGTGTTGCCTCACTATCTATCTATCTATCTATCTATCTATCTATCTATCTATCTATCTATCTATATATATATATATATATATATATATATATACATAATATATATATATATACATATATATATAGTGTGTGTGCCAGGCTTCATTCAATCTGAAGGTTACCAAAGAAATTTGGGTCGCAATGTAGTTTCAAGTGTCAGAAATCTGGGTTTGCATCCAAGATCATGGGCTTTCCAGCAGGACAATGACCCCATATATACTGAAACAAAGCGCTGAAAAGTAGAAATGAGTAAACCTTTTGAAGTTCGGTTCTGTTCAGTTCGCTGAATTGACATATGTTTGGCGACTTGATCGATGAACAGTTCGCACAACTTCTGAACTCCATTCTAATCAATGGGATGAAAAATTAAGGGCCTATAAAACACCTTCAAAGGGGCCCAAAAGCTGCCAAACGCATCTCAAACTGTTTTAATAATAATAATAATAATAATAATCTTTATTTATATAGCGCCAACGTAGTGGAGCCCCGCTGTTTTGGCACAGACATTATAGTCCTATACTATTACTTAGCAGGCTTCAGTGCCAGTGTCACCATGCCTTCTGATATGCTCATGAACCTCAGACATATTAATGGCTTCACCCCTTGATTGCTTAAAGAGAAACCTACCCCACTCCCACCCTCTCTGATGGCGTCTGTCGGTATGGCAACCAAACTGACGTCAGATTACTGTAAAAATATATAAATAAATGAAAAATATTGTCATGCAATCTCCTCAAATTTTGATAACAGCTAAGATAAAGCCACCAGCTGTGGTCTGTAGGCTGCAGCTGGCTGCTGTACCATAGCTGGCGAAGAAAAATAGGGCATACCCTACGCCTTTTTATTTACTAATTTTAAAGCTAAATACAAAGCTAAAACACCCTTTAATGCAACATGAAAGGCAATAAAGGGTGCAAGCTTATAATATATAAGGAAGTGGGACATTATATACTGTAGTTGTTTGAAATCTATCTATCTATCTGTAAATCTATGTATCAAAAAAGATAGCAGCACTCCAAATAGATGAAAAGACAAACCTTTAATCTGGCCCTGGGTACTTCTGGCAACATTTCGGGCACACATGTCCTTTGACTCAAAGGGTGTGTGTGCCTGAAACGTCGCCAGATGTACCCAGGGTCGGATTAAAGGCTTTCATCTATTTGGAGTGCTGCTATCTTTTTTGATACGTATGTATGAGGAGTTTTGAAGAGGACTCGGTAGATTTGCACCCTAAGTTGTAACAGTGCTGCTCTGTTTTTATACATATTTGTAAATCTATTTTTGTTCCATCTATCTATAAATCTATCTATACTTTACATACATCTACCTATCTATCCACTTGAACAGCCGAAAAGTTGAGAAATCTTTAAAATCTTAAAAGATTTTAAAATATTGAAAAAAAATTAGCAGGCTGCAGCTTCCCTAGGAGTAGCACCCCCATTAGATGAGCCACGCCTGGCTCTTTGCCTTGGCTTACTCACTATTGAAATGTGTTGGCAAACAGGGTAATGGTATTTGAGTTGATGCCAGCTGGGTAATGTCAGCTGGCAGCAAGACCAGAGGTTAGTAATGTTGAGACATCAAACAGATACCCGATATTACTAACCAAGTCAGTAAGACAAAATAACTTCCCAAAAATGTTTTTATTTAAAAAATTTCCCCAAATACGTTCCTCTTTCACCTTTTTTTTAAATTAAAGTCCATTTGTTTAAAATCTCCTATTCCACCCAACGCCTTGAACCAAAAAAGGGTGTAAAAAATAATTGGAAACCCCCCAAAAAATAATGAAACCCAAATAAATGCTGAAGTAGTCCCAGCATAGAGGGGGAAAGATCAGTTACTGCATCACACATATGGTGGGAAATCAGGCACTGCACGGCTCCAGGCAGCGTGACAAGCAATTACTTCCCTTAGGTTGTCTCAGGTTACTCAGCAGGCATCACGTAGTGGTGACAGCACTTGTAACAGATGCTGTCTCTCAAGAGCCATATCTTGCAAGACATTGGGTGGGTGTAAGGAGCGATGACTGCAGGGAGTGTAGTGCAAAGTTGAGGGATAGGCCCTGTGTGTCCGCTCTTGTCTGAACTTCAGTAATGTTTGTGATGGCACTGCTTGTCACACTCTCACCAGTGCCTGGTCGCCTGCTCTCACAGCATTTGGTGGATGCTTTCTGTGTACATGATCCCATCATATTGTTGTAAGGCCCAGTGCCTAAGATACATTGCTTGATGCTTCTTCTGAAGCAGATTTTGAGAATCTACATGTCTGTCCTGAAGCAAGAAAAGGCTATGACAGTTCTGAAGTGCTCTGCCAATTTGTTTTTTTTCTTGTAGATTTGTTGCAGATTTTGGGGCACATGTGCAAGGAAATAATTTCATTACCTGCAGAGGTGATGATTCCAGCACCTTGTGCACTGCTAATGAAGCCCTGAAAACATGCACTGTGTGTGGCCCTCAAGGACTGCAATTGGTCAGCCCTGTTCTAAAGGAGTGTGTTTTGTGTCTTGCATCTCAATACCTCAAACCGTTAGGCCAGAGGCCTGTTGCTTTTTTGCCAGCATCTGTTGGGAAGTATCAAAACAAAACCCCTGTTTGCAGAAATAGTTGAGCACACGAGGAGTGATCTAAAAAAACTTTACTGTAGCAACTTTTCGAAAAAAGACCATTGTGGTATATGATGTAATTTGTAACATTTATCATACCCAAACATCATAGTCTGTGCTAAGTGCCTATGTTAAAATTATGACTTTGTCTAATGATATATTATCTTTTAGACTCAGTATATAAGGAAAGTCCCACAGGGATTAGCAGACTCCATTACAATGGGGCAAAGTCCATTAAGGGCACAGTCTATTAAGGACTTTAAAGGGAACCTGTCACCTGATTCTAAGTCCCTACATTATCACTAGCTGTCCCTACACCTTCCTAGCTGCTCCCTATCTATCCCTTTCTCATCTAACGTGGCCCTATGAAACATCTCAAAAATTAGTTTAAACTTACTGCAGTCCTCGAGTTTGGGGGACTGGGAAGGCATGGCCATGTTCCATTCACCACTCCTCCGTGGTGTAGTGCATGCTCCGCTGGGCGGCATTATTCTTTGTCCTCTCTGCCCCCAGTATTTGGAATCTCCAGCCCTCTGTGTCATTCTATACACCGGCCAGACGTCACATCCGGCGCGGTGCATTATGGTGCCGGTCACGTGATCGGCCTCAGTGCATTATGGGCTTGATCACGTGATCGGCCCGGCTTCAGTAAGCGCATTGCGCATGCGCAGATGGTCTCGAGTGTCGCAGGAGCTACTCCTCCAGGGGCCCTTCTCCTCCACCACCTGCTCCCAGTACACCCCATCATGGCCTTTGCTGGAGAAGAGGATGGAGGAATGAGGGGATGCCCACCCTCTCTAAGAGAGAAGGGAGGAACTTGAACAGCAGCGGCAGGCCCTTCAGGATCATTGGCCTCTGTGGGATTGTTTGCAGCTGGTTTGCTAACCAAAAGAGGCCTGGCCTCCAGCTGCAACATCCTCTCCATTTTGGCCTCCTGCTGCAAATTTTCAAATTTGTCTGTGGTTGTGACCTGACTAATGCCTACAGCGAGCCACCTCTTGCTGCCCTTCACAGTCATGAAGGTGACCTCCTCTCCAACATCGAGTGTGCAGAGTCTATTGGGAAGATGGTCATGCAGCAGGATAGACCGGTTGATGTAGCACCTATGACCAAGTCCCTTCTTCAGCAATGAAACCAAACCCCTTCTCCTGGATGTATTTTACCACAATGCCTCAGACACCTTGGTCATCAAAGTCATTGGCATTAATCCCATGCAACCAATTTCAGGTGATGCATCCATGAGCCTAATCTCTTCAAGAAAGGAGACAGGCCTGGGTGGTTCATTTCATATAGTTGCTTGGAGGGGGTAAGGGTCCTGCATGACATCTCACAGGCCTCTTGCAAGGGTACTGCACAATAGGCCTTCTGCCTATACTACCTCTTCCTCCTCTTTCTCCTCATCCCCCTAATCCTCCTCAGCCTCCTCATGCATCTCCTGTATTTGGTGAACCACTGGCTGCAGGTGTTATAACACCAGGCATGCTGCAAGACCCTCCTGACTGTGACATCTGCATGGGGAATGGCTGACCTCCTGACTGTGAACTCCTCAGAACTTTCTCAGGCATGCGAGACCAGTCCTGGTTTCTGACCTTGCTGCATATCAGGCCCAATGTGGGCAGTGCGGTGGAACTCCAGATCACATATGTGTCCATGTAATATGCAGGCTTCTCAGGTTCTGGTGGTGAAGCACCCTCTGCCCCTGGGGGGGTTAGGAAGATCACATTCTCCAGACCTGGCATGTCTTGCATTGGGTCCATCACGTATCCAAACTGCGTACTGCACTCACACAGTAGCACAGTGTAGCTGCATTGTACTGCACTGCCAAGATGGCGTCAGGCTTCATGGTGATGCCGCTTTTATTTGCCTAGGGGCCCACCTCTTTTAATGCCAGGGCACAATCACAGGATATTATTGTTTGCACAATCTTGTTGCCTAGCATCTCATTAACTCCTTCATGGGTTGGGCTGCAGATGGCACCTGATTTACAAATCCCTTTCCCCACGCCACAGGTAAAACCTGGGCTTGTGGTTGGGTTGAGTGATTATTGAAACCTGACATATTTGGAGGAGAAATAAGAAAAAGAAAATTGATTTGTTCATTATTGATGAGCTGAAAAAACTAAGTTTATTAAGGTCACTAGTTCATTTGGATAATTGAATAAGGCTAGTAGGCAGCAATGCATGGAAAGAGCTAATATTAATGATACATATAAAACACTTGTGCAAATGCCAAAAATCTGCATTCTAAATGTATGGAATGAAATTAAATAAAGTGATTGCACATTTTCAAGAAGCAATATCCATAGTTTTGGGGTTTCATGAGTGTAAACAGACCTATAAGACCATGTAAGTGAAGCAAATCATGGCCATATGCTATATTTATATTTACTCCTATCACATAAGTGTAGAAGAGATGGCTTCACAAGCTGCTGACCCTCTGCAATAGTAAAGATTTGCTCTACAAAAACAAAGAAAAAAAAAGTAAAAATAATAATAAAAAAGATGATAAAATTTAAACCCCCCCCCCCAAAAAATATATATATAAATTAAGCTTTCTTAAACAGATGCTTAAAGGACATTGTAAGGTTCTTTGACTTCCCAGCTGCTGCTACATCCGGACTGTTTCCAAAATACACACCCTGCAGGTATCAAAAAACCTGCAAACTCCAGGAAGCTTAAAAATATTATTTTATAGCTACAAAAAATTCTACAGGTTTGAAAGAAAATGGCAGACCCGCTGCCTGGGAACACTCCTAACCATAAGGTTAGGTGTTGTTCCCAGCCATCGGGTCTTACGTGGGGTGTGTTGGCTCCAATCAAGGAAAGTTTTAGGGCCATTTTAAATTTCAAACTTTTTTCCCCAAACAAAGCCAATTTTTTGGTAAATTGCTTGGGTTTATGATCACAGGCCAAATCATCATAGTGGCACTATGCGGACAGAATTTGGCAAAACCTATAGGCTTTGCTGGGAAAACACACTGCTGCAGATTTGGTGAAACAGATCCACTGCAAAATACGCCTTGTGCAAATGGGCTCTTAGTGTATGTGTACAGGTTGAGTATTTAGTTGCAGAATTTTCTGCACCATTTCTGCATCAATAGGCAGAAAAACTCAACAACAAAACCACACATTTTGCAGCATTTTGATGTATTTTTCTAATGTTTTTGGACACCAATGAATGCCATATCATTCATTTTTCTCCAAAAATGCTATAAAAACACAGGTGCAAAATTCAAGGAAAATGTGGCAATAGTATGGTAAAACGTATGTTTTTGCCCCAGCATTTTTACTGCAAAGAGACGCAGAAATGGTGCAATAATTTCTGCAACCAAATACTCAGCGTGGGCACATACCCAAAGAATTTACATGTTGCAATTATTTTCTGGATCAAAATCTGAAGTTCACAACATGTGCATGATACCTATGGATTCTCACTAACTTTGCTGACATCAGGATTCCCTTAATATTTGTGACAAATCTCCACTAAAAAAAATGCATAAAAACTCAATAAAAGCATGTGTACAAAGCCTAAAGGTATCGTCACACGGGCAACATCTCCGGCCACATCGTCGGCAACTAAGGGGCCAAGTTGTGGCGACATCGCTGGAGAATTGTCCCGTGTAACTGGGTGATATCAACGGCGATAGTTGCTTCAGCAACATGTCAATGTCCTGAAACCTGGCGATGTTGCTCAGGCGATCTGCCTGCATCGCCCTGTGTGACGCCGCAACTGTGATGTTGCCGACAACTTCCCCCATAGACTCCCATGTTATGGATCATTGCCAGGGTAGAGTTTAACCCTGGCAGCGATAGTTGCCGGCAAGATCGCAGATGCATTGCCGGCGATATCGCTGTGTGTGACATCACAACAGCAACCATGGCAGCGCGCCAAAAAAGTGCACGCTTCCGTGAATTGCCAGCGATGTTGCCATCGATATCGTCCCGTGTGACGGTACCTTAATACTTTGACAACACTGTTACCAGCAGCGACCTGGGAGTCAGAGAAACATCCAGGCGTCTTCTCCATGCTG
Source organism: Allobates femoralis (assembly GCA_033576535.1). Lineage (NCBI taxonomy): Eukaryota > Metazoa > Chordata > Amphibia > Anura > Aromobatidae > Allobates > Allobates femoralis. The sequence continues at coordinate 286,366,461 of JARQOC010000002.1, read as the reverse complement.
TTCCTCTGCCATTTGAGAAACTTTACCATCCATTTCAGTGATTTTACTTTCCCCTTCCTGAAAAATGCTTAATTTTCCCTTTGACTTCCATTATAATCTTTACTCGAATCAAGCACATCAGAGTCCAACCTGCTCAATTCGAGTACCAAGCACTCAAGCATTTTAGTGCTCTCTCATCACTAGTGTATAACAAGGAAATACTTCATTTTCTGGAACAATTTCAAGGGTGCCAACACTTTCTGCCATGACAGTATATGTTCTCTCCATGTTTGTGTGGGTTTCCTCTTGGTACTCTGTTTTTCCCTCTTTCTGCAAAAACATACACATGGGGAATTTAGACTGCAAATCTTAATATATAAAGTGATGATATAATCTGTAAAGAGCTGTGTAGGCGAGTAAAATAAATAATTAAATGAACAGTTACATACAAGTCAATGGAGATTGACACTGCCATACAATCTTTTTATTGACTTAAAAATACCAAACTGATATTTAAAAATAGTCTTATAATATGATGACTATACCTTAACTGGTAGTACGGTATGTATCATACTAGAAAAATATTGTCCAACATAGGCACTCAGCAACTTAAGGAAGCAAGTACATTTTACACACTGACTACACATAGCCTTAGAAAAAAAGCTTGATAGATGACTTCAATACAGTTTTCATCCCAGCAGAAATTCCCATGTGAAGCCTTGTAAAGTGATTGATAGGAAAGGGGCTGGAGTGTAGCACAGTATTGAGGACTAATTATACTGTAAATCATGCAAATGTAGACATGTGTGAACAAAAGTTGTTTGTGGGGTTTTGTCTTCTTATTTCACCGAAAGGGTCAGCTTTTTTCTCATGAAATTAGTTAGCTCTTGTAATTACTTTCTCATTACAATTATTGTTAAGATGAAAATGTAGAAATGACCCTATAAAGATGTATCACAGCTTTATTGTTACAATAAATTATGGAATTTTGTAAAGGTTTGATGACTTGGATTACACCTAACTTGTCAACCGCTAAACACCACGGACAATTAGATTAGGCATAGTCAATACAACAGTTTTATAAATCCAATGTAAGATTATATTTGTAATGTATGAAACCTATTCAATACATCAATTTCTGTTAGCTGTGGTTTAAAATGTAACATGTTCTTTTGTACAAATAGAACATTATAACCACTCAGCTTTCTAAACCGCAATAAAACAAAAATCTTGCACAAAGTGCCACAGAATATTTCTTTGCCCAGAAGCATAACTGTAGTCAGAAAAATGAATTCATGATCTCTATAAACAACACAAAGATTAAAGAATAAATAACACTGGTCAACAGCATTTTTGGTGCCAAAGATATTTCATTGAATTTAGGGTAACTTTGGGGTGCTGATTCTGAATATGTCATCAGTTTTGCCAGATTGGCTCAAGTTTTTGAGATTTTTCGTAAAATGTGTAAAAAAAAAAAAGACGTTTTTTGCTACACGCGCATTAACTTTATTGATATTGTCATGAATACAATAAATTTAACAAAGTAAATGTTGATTTTAGTTTATTTTAACTAGTTTTAGAAAGTAATCTTCAAAAATGAACAAGACATGAAAGATAGACATTTAATCGCTGGAAAAGCGCTTTTTATATGATTTCCTTCTATGTGAGCTATTGGGGCAGTCACGCTGTAGATTCCAGCAGTAATCAGCCATCATATGTCTGTCCCATCTGCCTTGGTACCTTTCCTCCATCACCATAATATCCTGATGAAATCTCTCCCCTTGTTCTTCGCTAAAATCTCCAAGGTTTTCTGGAAATCTGTCCAAGTGACTGTGAAGATAATGCAATTTAATGCTCATGTGTACACCCAGATTTCTAAATCTCAATAGCATGTTTTGTACCAGTTCTTCATAATTGTCTGCCTTTTGATTTCCCAAGAAGTTCTTCACTACCAACACAAAACTACACCATGCAGCAGCTTCAATGTCATTCATTTCCTTAGGAAAATTTGAATCTTTAATGAGTTTCCGAATTTGAGGACCATCAAAGATTCCTGCCTTCAGTTTTTCGCTACTAAGACCAGGGAAAGATCTGCAGATGTACATGAAGCAATTACCATCTTTGTCTAATGCCTTGACGAACTGCTTCATTAATCCTAACTTTATGTGAAGTGGTGGTAGAATGATTTTTTCCCTGTCCACCAAAGGTTCGTTCACTATGTTTGATGCTCCTACTGTCAAGGTGTCACTTGGAGGCCAATTCAGTTTCTCCCAGTGCTGATGTTTTGCTCTACTATCCCACATGCAGATGAAGCAAGGATACTTTGTGTATCCACTTTGCTGTCCAAGTAAAAAGTTGACCATTTTTAAATCAACACATATCAGCCACGAATGTTCATGGTAGCACAGTTTCTCCAAGACCATTTTGACATTTTGGTATTGTTCTGCAAGTTTAGTTGAGTGAGCTACTGGAAGAGATGTACACTGATTGCCATTGTTCAACAAAACACATTTCAAACTCCTTTTAGAACTATCTATGAAAAGCCTCCAGTCTACAGGACGATATACTTGTAAACCCATTTGCAGCATCAGGCCAGGAATATCCTTACAATATACAAGTAGGTCATCTTCACAGAAAAATGGAAGAAGTGCTTCTTCTCTGGTCCTGTAAGATGTCATTTTAGTTCCAGGCGTCAGACAATTTTTTTCACTTAGCCTTGAAGCTAAAAGTTCGGATGCACTTTTTGAGAGGTTGAGGTCTCTTATTAGATCGTTGAGCTCTCCTTGGGTAAATTGCGTAGGTGTTCTGAAACTCCCTTCATATTCTAGTTCACTTCCAGAACTAATGCTTAGCTCCATACCCTGCATTTCATCATCATCATCAGGTGGGGGAAGGTCAGGTAACATGGTAAACACAGGTACAGGCACATCTTCACAATGAGGGACAGGCCTTCTTGCAGATTCCATGTTAGGATACTCCCATTTTCGTTTCTTATGCTTATTGAATCCTTGTACTTGCACTGCACAGAAATAACAGTCATCATGATGATTGTTTTGCTCTCTCCACACCATTGGAACACCAAATTTGAAGCTTGTTCTTTGTCCTTTGCTCCATTTTCGTAATAATTCGATACATGCTTTGCACACTATGTGTGGTGCCCAAAACTCGTCTTGGTCCCCAAGCATAACCCCAAAATAGGCAAAATACACTTTTTTAACGAAGTCTGTTATGTTTCTTCTATGTTTTGTCAGTGTATATTCACCACAAATGTAACAGAATGAGTCTGGATCGTTAAGACAACTTCTTCTTGATGAGTTCATGCTTTTCACTGGAAAACAGACAACAACATAAAGTTAGTGCAAAAATCAAGCTATGAACAAACTTTTAGAACACTAATTAACACAAAACTATATTGAGAACTGCTCAGTTCAAGTACTAATCCAAAGAAATTAATGAGATGATGCGTCGCATTTACCAACAAGTGCTATAAATAAGATACCAAAAATCTCAAAAACTTGAGCCAATCTGGCAAAACTGATGGCATATTCAGAATCAGCACCCCAAAAATACCCCAAATTCATTAAAATATTTTGGGCACCAGAAAAAAAAAATTTTTTTTGTTGACCTGTGTAATTAAGATGGGGGACATAGATATAAATGAATAACATTATTGAATGAATCTATTATAATAAAACCCTAAGGCTACTTCCGGCAGGATGTAATGGTATGGTACGTCACATTCTGGCAGAAGTAGCCTCTACACCCACTCTGGGTGTTCCAATATGGCCGCCTGTTTCCGGGAGCGGGGCTTCCAAAGCCATCGGTACAAGCGCCAGCAGAACACCCCGGCCCCCGGCCCCCTCATCACTACAGGGCCCCCGATCATGGGAGTGCCATTGCTGTCTGGCCCGGCTCCTCCTCAACTCCGCACTGCTGACACCGGGGAACACCGCGCTCAGCACCGGGGACATGAGGTGCAGCAGCACCGACACCGGGGACGCAGAGGTGAGAGCTGGGCTGCAAGGGGTTAAAGGGTGTGCAACAGTAATGTGTACGTGCGGCCGGGTATGGAAACTGTCTGTGTATATATATATATAGTGTGTGTACTATGTGTATTGTGAGGCACCGCCGGCATGATCCGCATGGCCGGGGTACATCACATGTAGTATCAGAGGATGATCCTGTGCACACTGGCCGGTTTTCCTGTGAGGATAATACTGTGTGAACCAACCTGAACACAATGAGGTGTCATGAGCCTAATGAGCGGCAGTGAGAGTGGGATGAGATCGAGGAGTCCATGAGGAATAGGATGTAATAAGTGAGTGCTGACAACCCGGAACACAGGGAGTTAACCTGAGCTGTGTGACAGGCTGATTACCAGCAGCTGAGGGGGTGTGTCCATGTGGGAGTGGCTGGCACGATAAGAGGCCGGCCACCTGAGTGATTGAGATGGATGCTGGAAGCTCAGATTGATCCTGGAAGATTAGATCCATTTTCAGCCAGACATCAGCCTTAGAGGATGTGGGCTGATTACCAGCCTGAGAGCTGAGCAGAGCCAGTCTGTGTGAGGGACTGGTGAATGCAAGTACATGCCGCCATGATTGAGATGGTGAAGGGAGCATGCTAGCTCCATGCCGGTGCCGAGGGCTGGGGTCGTGAGCACCTGGTGGGGAAGCCGTGGCTGAACCCGGTGGAGACTGGTCCGGGCGTGGAGGGAACCACGTCCGGGAAAGGAGCCTTGGGGGACGCTTGGTGGACCCGTTATACAGGTAGCGAGACCCGGATCCGTGCCCGGTAAGACAGCGGTTCCCGTGTAACGGAGTGAGCCGTGTGTGAGCAATGCCAGGCGGGCATAGACCGCCTTTGGGTCCGAGTCAGAGTACTCCGTTAAGGGACCCGAGGAACTATGTGTATGAGGGCGTAAGTAATGGCCCTGAATGAGAGATGATGACCTATGCAAGACCCATGTATAATAATGTGGAGAGACAGTGACCCAGCTGGTATGGATGATGTTGGAGGCGTTCCGTCCTTGGGACGAGAGGGAGGCTTGCCCTGCTGCTTGCAGAGGGTACCCGTCCCTCAACCACGACCTCTAATGGTGTGGGTGTGCCTGTGGTGCCAGAGACAGGGGTAATAGGGCTCCTAGTAGGTAACGGATGTAGAGGTTCCCGTGCACTATGGTTTGCCAGTCCCTGTAATGGGCCATGGAGGGGCCACAGTCCATGGATGTGGGCTGTGAGCAGGTGTGTGATCCATGGACGTTTGAATGATGGATCACATACGGTGTGTAAGGTCCCGGTCAGGCAGGATTCCTGACTACGGGTGAATGTATGTCATCATGCTGGGGTGACTGAAGCCAGGCGGCAGGTACCGCCATTGGGACCCACAGGGCCCGTTGAGGCGTATGTAACGAAGGTCAGAAGCAGGGGTTAGAAGGGCTCCCGTACTGGGTAACGCGTGGTTAGGCCTGAGGCCGCAGCCACAGGTTACTAGGGTTTGCCAATCCCTGTTATGAACCCGGAAGGGTCATCATCGAAGAATATCAAATGTATTTATTATAAAGGTACTGTAAGATGTGTAAGTAGGCCGGAGGCCGTAGCCACCACGGGAGCTGTTAGTAGAGCTCCAATGGGGACAGAGAGTCGTGGTTACAGGTCCCGGGTTACTGTGAATGTATATGTACAATGTTTTATGTAATGTATGATGTGTTTATGTAAAGTGTTTATATGCAATGTGATATGTGTCCAACATGCTACCCGGGTTATATTCTTATATGTGAAAAATAAACGGGTACACATTGGTCAAACTTATAAACACGTGTTTGTTGTCGTTTGCAAGCGGGTTCCCCGGTTGCTACCTCACAGTATATATACTGTGTGTGTGTGTGTATATATATATATATGTATATATATACTGTGTGTATATACTGTGTGTGTGTGTGTGTATATATATGTATATATATATATATATATATATATATATATATATATATATATATATATATATATATATATATATATATATTGTGTGTGTGTGTATATATATATATATACATACTGTGTGTACCCCCGCGCTGCTGCGCTGACCACACTGCCCACTGCGCTGCTGCGCTGACCACTCTGCCCACCGTGCTGCTGCACTGACCACTCTGCCCACCGCGCTGCTGAGCTGACCACTCTGCCCACCGCGCTGCTGCGCTGACCACTCTGCCCACCACGCTGCTGCGCTGACCACTCTGCCCACCGCGCTGCTGCGCTGACCACTCTGCTCACCGCGCTGCTGCGCTGACCACTCTGCTCACCGTGCTACTGCGCTGACCACTCTGCCCACCGCGCTGCTGCGCTGACCACTCTGCCCACCGCACTCACTGCTAACCACTGAGCCACCGTACAGTGCAAAACACTGAGCCACCGTACAGTGCTAACCACTGAGCGACCATACTTTGCTAACCACTGAGCCACCTCACAGTGCTAACCACTGAGCCACCGCACAGTGCTAACCACTGAGCCACCGCGCAGTGCTAACCACTGAGCCACCGCGCAGTGCTAACCACTGAGCCACCGCGCAGTGCTAACCACTGAGCCACCGCGCAGTGCTAACCACTGAGCCACCGCGCAGTGCTAACCACTGAGCCACCGCGCAGTGCTAACCACTGAGCCACCGCGCAGTGCTAACCACTGAGCCACCGCGCAGTGCTAACCACTGAGCCACCGCGCAGTGCTAACCACTGAGCCACCGCGCAGTGCTAACCACTGAGCCACCGCGCAGTGCTAACCACTGAGCCACCGCGCAGTGCTAACCACTGAGCCACCGCGCAGTGCTAACCACTGAGCCACCGCGCAGTGCTAACCACTGAGCCACCGCCAGTGCTAACCACTCAGCCACTGCGCAGTGCTAACCACTGAGCCACCGTGCAGTGCTAACCACTGAGCCATCGCGCAGTGCTAACCACTGAGCCACCGCGCAGTGCTAACCATTGAGCCACCGCACAGTGCTAACCACTGAGCCACTGCCCAGTGCTAACCACTCAGCCACTACGCAGTGCTAACCACTCAGCCACTGCGCAGTGCTAACCACTCAGCCACTGCGCAGTGCTAACCACTCAGCCACTGCGCAGTGCTAACCACTCAGCCACTGCGCAGTGCTAACCACTCAGCCACTGCGCAGTGCTAACCACTCAGCCACTGCGCAGTGCTAACCACTCAGCCACTGCGCAGTGCTAACCACTCAGCCACTGCGCAGTGCTAACCACTCAGCCACTGCGCAGTGCTAACCACTCAGCCACTGCGCAGTGCTAACCACTCAGCCACTGCGCAGTGCTAACCACTCAGCCACCGCGCAGTGCTAACCACTCAGCCACCGTATACTCTGCTAACCACTGAGCCCCTGTATACTCTGCTAACCACTGACCTGCCATACAGTGCTCCATCCTCCCTCACCCCGCCACTTTGTTCTCCATCCTCCTCCTCCCACCGCTCTGTGCTCCGTCCTCCCCCTGCCTATGCCATTCCATCCTCCTCCACCGCTTCTTCCTCCTTCCTTTGTCCTCCTCCTCTCCGTCACTCCATCCTCCATCCTCCCCCTGCCTGTGCTGCTTCGTCCTCCCCCACCCCACTGCTTTGTCCTCCGTCCTCCGCCCCCCATACCACTCTGTGCTCCATCCTCCCCCTGCCGCTCTGTCCTCCTCCACCCCACCACTTCCTCTTCCATCCTTTGTCCGCCTCCCCTCCGACACTCCATCGTCCGTCCTCCCCCTGCCTCTGCTGCTCCGGCCTCCCCCACCCCGCCGCTTTGTCCTCCATCCTCCTCTCCCCCACGGCTCTGTGCTCCGGCCTCCCCCTGCCGCTGCATCCTCCCCCACCCCACCGCTTCCTCCTCCTTCCTTTGTCCTCCTCCCGTCCGCCACTCCATACTCCATTCTCCCTCTACCTGTGCTGCTCCATCCTCCCCCACCCCACCGCTTCGTCCGCTGTCCTCCTCCCCCCCGCCGCTCTGTGCTCCGTCCTCTCCCTGCTGCTCTGTCCTCCCCCTTCCTGTGCCGCTCCATCCTCCTTCCTTTATCCTCCTCCCCCCGCCACTCCATCCTCCGTTCTCCCCCTGCTGTGCTGCTCCATCCTCCCCCACCCGCCGCTTTGTCCTCTGTCCTCCTCCCCCCTGCCGCTCTGTGTTCCATCCTCCCCCTGCTTGTGCCGCTCCATCCACCCCCACCCCACCGCTTCCTCCTCCTTCCTTTGTCCTTCTCCCTTCTGCCACTCCATCCTCCGTCCTCCCCCTGCCCGTGCTGCTCTGGCCTCCCCCACCCCGCTGCTTCATCCTCCATCCTCCTCTCCCCCGCTTCTCTGTGCTCTGTCCTCCCCCTGCCGGTCTGTCCTCCCCCTGCCGCTCTGTCCTCCCGCTGTTGCTCTGTCCTTCCCCTGCCGCTCTGTCCTTCCCCTGCCGCTCCGTCCTCCCCCTGCCGCTCCGTCCTCCCCCTGCCGCTCCGTCCTCCCCCTGCCTATGACGCTCCATCCTCCCCCACCGCTTCCTCCTCCTTCCTTTGTCCTCCTCCCGTCCGCCACTCCATCCTCTGTCCTCCCCTGCCTGTGCTGCTCCGTCCTCCCCCACCCCGCCGCTTCATCCTACATCCTCCTCCCCCCACCGCTCTGTGCTTCATCCTCCCCCTGCCGCTCCATCCTCCCCCTGCCTGTGCCGCTCCATCCTCCCCCACCCCACCGCTTCCTCCTCCTTCCTTTGTCCTCCTCCCCTCTGCCACTCCATCCTCTGTCCTCCCCCTGCCTGTGCTGCTCTGTCCTCTCCCACCCCGCTGCTTCGTCCTTCATCCTCCTCCCCCCTGACGCTCTGTGTTCCATCCTCCCCCTGCCGCTCCTTCCACCCCCTGCCTGTGCTGCTACATCCTCCCACACCCCGCCGCTACCTCCTCTGTCCTCCATCCTCCTCCCCCCTGCTGCTCTGTCCTCCCTCCTCCCCCTGCCACGTCGTCTTTTCCCCACCGCTCCTTCTTCAAAGTTCCTCCCAATTCAGCCCTCACCGCCTTCCCCATGGAATCTCTATTTCTATATTCTAGAATACCCGATGCATTAGAATCGGGCCACCATCTAGTTAATTAAATAAATATTATATCACTTGAAGTGCATTTACACCTTAAGATATCATGTCTAATTAGGTATATTGTTGAAGGGCACTGGAAATATATTTTAAAATATAAAGCAGGTAATTTAGTCTTTAGATTTGCTTCTTCTTAACGCACATTGACTTGTCAGCATGTGCAGCGACTGTACATTTAGGTTGGGGGTGGGGATCGTTTTCTTCTGCCAAGGGCCATTTGGAAATTTCTACCATAATTTGGGGACCACACAAAATTATCACCTTAAAAATTACCCTGCTATGTTTGGTCAAACAATAATTTTACTGACCCCTAATGCAGCGGCTGGAATTGCTTCTCTTTAGTTGTGAGAAGCAGCAAGATCAATATCACTTAACATCACAGCCGCACCAGTTTTCCAGGTTTGTTTTGGTCTGGAGTGCAGTCAATTCTATGATATTACATTTTTTAAATCATAAACATCACATAAGAGATGCTGAGACTACGGTATATACATCACTGAGGAGACACTGAAACTGCTGTATATACATAATATAGAAGGCACTGAGACTGCTGTATCTAATACGTCACGTAGTAGATACTGGGACTGTGATCCCCATGAATCTGCCGGGGAAGGGGGGAGCACAGAAAAGGCCTGCAGGTTCCCCACCCCTGCTTTAGGTGAATGAAACTAAGACTCCATGTGCACAGACTAACCAGTGGCATGATATCAATCAGCTCTGGGGATGGTGGGGTGCACAGACAGTGCTGGGGGAACAGACAGCCCTGAGGATGGTGAGGAGCACAGACAGCCCTGGGGACGCTGGGGGGCACAGACAGTCCTGGGGATGCTAGGGTGCAGACAGACCTGGGGATACTGGGGGGGGGGGGCAAAGACAGACTTGGGGGTGTTGGGAGGTACAGTTTACCCCTGGGGATGCTGAGGAAGCACAGACAGCTTTGGGGATGCTGGAGGCACAGATAGCCTTGGCGACTCTGGGGAGCACAGACAGCCCCGGGGGAGTTTGGATAGCCCTCGGGATGCTGGGGACCTCAGACAGCAGCAACATGGGGTTAAGTGTAATAATGAGAAAAGACACAGGGAAAAATTATTGAACATATGAAGAAAGAGGGGTGTGAAAATCCATGGAAAGTAATGACACCAACTGAAATTTCTCAGTAATTAGAATGCAATGTTGCCACTTGGTAAAAAATATTATCAATTGGTTCAACTGATGGCTTATAAAAAGATGTCTCATTACCATGGGGGCATACAGGAAACATCTCATAATGGGTAAAATCAGTGAGTTGTCGCTCAAGACCTTGACAACCTTAATGTTGCAAACCATACTGATGGCATTGGTTACAGAAGAATTTCTAAACTACTGAAGGGTCTATTGAGTACTGTTGGGGTCATAATTCAGAAGGGAAAAGAACATTATTTCACCATAAACCTGCTACAACCAGGTAGTCCCTGCAAGATTTCACACAGAAAAAGTGAATTATTAGAAGAGTTATTCAAGAGCCTAGGACCACAGTAGAGAGCTACAGAAATGCCTGGAATCAGCAGGTATGATTATTTCAAAGAAAACAATAAGTAAAGCACCCAACCTCCATTTCCTTTATGCACTCTCACCGCGCAAGACTCCATTGCTGAATCAAAAGCATGTTCAAACTTTGCAGGTTTATAGTTTATCAACACTTAGAAAAGCCTGTGTAGTACTGGGAGAATATACTATGGTCAGATGTGTCACGAGTATGACTCACTCAGGGGCAACCGATTGGAAGTCCGAAACCAGAAGGTCACAGAGGCTTATTGACTATTGTAATTCAGACAGTATTTAAATGCATTTTACTTTCTTTTGGCATTGCAGGAGTTAAACACTTTTCCTTTGCTAGCTGCTTCTTGGAGCCTCCATTTTTAGATGTAGCTCTTTTGCTATAAGTAGTCACATGTCTGATCATCTGATGACATTGATAAATTAATTTCAATATAGTCTGCTTTGGAAGGAGCCAGTCTCTGAAAGAAGTCTTTAAGTCGGGGTTGTTGCAGCATTGGAGTCTTGCTGCATCTGAAGATTTTGGAGTGCCTCTCTGTGTCTGTTCTCTTCTGTTTGTCTATCTTATCCCAGAGTTGTATTATCTGTAGAGCGGAGGCTAGCATCCTTGCAGACCAGTGCACTAACCAGGGTAAGTCCAGGGCCTAGGCATGTGATGGTAATTGGGGGAAAGACTCGTATAAGGTTGATAGGGCAGCTATGGGTAAGGCACACGTGAGTGTGAGAAGGTGACCCATTTCCCTATTCCTTATCGCTAAGGCCTCACCTTCTTGCTACACCCATGGTCTATCAATTCGTGGCTGCGTATGTCAAAAGTATTTTGGCATGTGCTAACAGAGATAGTATTTAGAATTTCCTTTTTTCAAGGGGAATGTGGTAAAATTTTCTACTTGGCTGATAATATTCAGATATCACTAGGAAGTCACTTACAATCCAGCTACCAATTTGTGGCTTTGTATGTCAGCAGTATTTACACGAGACTTTTTATCACATTTTATTCCACTTTTTTGTCCATTCAGTTAAAAAACATAGTGTTTTTGCCTTTTTTTTTTTTTATTTTTTAATGGTGTTCACTGAAGGGGTTAACTAGTGTGACAGTTTTACAGAGTGGATCATTCCACACATGGCGATTATTGATGAGCAAGCATATTTGTTACTATTCGCTATTCACACTGATAGTACGGTATTCGTGTCACTTGTTATTCTGCGAGTATTTGTGTACTTGCCCGCTATATTCAGGTGTCCCGCCTTGCAGTTTTGGTGCCTCATTTGCAGCTACTAAACATGCTGGGCTTCTAAATCAATCACAGTAATACCACAGACATCTTGGTTGTGGCATTACTGTGATTGGCTGGCCACCCAGCATCATAGGATCTATTTAAGCCCTGCCGTCGCCATTTTGCCTGCATTGCATCCAGAGCCAGCATTGGAGATGCATAGGGAGAGATTGCTGAGCTGCTAGGGAGAGTGTTTAGGCCTCTTCATAACACAAAAGCCCTTGTGAGGGCTACCTCTAGTGTATACTACAAAAAGATGGAAGCTTGAATAATTGCAGTTATAATTATTCAAGCTTAAGGCTCTCAAAACCCACGATGCATTTCGACGTGCACACACGTCTTTCTCAAGTGAAACGTGTGTGCACGTCGAAATGCATCGTGGGTTTTGAGAGCCTTAAGCTTGAATAATTATAACTGCAATTATTTTAATAAAGTCCGGAAAAGAAGCCAGCATCAGAGATCTTCCTTACCTCAGCGCCCAAACATACATCACGCTTCCATCTTTTTGTATCATTTTGACTCCCTATGGGGAGGTGGTGGAGTGAGCTGCAGAGGAGGGAGAGGACCTGAAAAGACGCCAGCTGGATCGGCCCCTTTACTAGACACGTGACGCCGCCCGGCACTAGTGTTTCCCCGGAGAAGACCTCGTAGGAAGCACGAGGACGGAACCGGAGGATTCTGCTGCTTCAAATTAATAAGCTTATCTATGGGCTGTGGTTTATAACCAGACCAGGTGAGTTTAAATGCAAAAGAACCGCCCGCTAACAGCCCCATGTGTATAGGCGCACTACAAGCTGTTGTTGTTTTTTCTTTTTCATCTAGTGTATACTACGTCACTGTAGAGTAGGGAGGGAGAGATAATCCAGCAGTGACAGTTTAAAAGAGCTGTTCAGTAGCTCCATAACACCATCAAAACAATAGCTCTTTTGAGAGCTGAAGACACAGAACACACAGAACAGAGTCAGACTAGAGGGGGGAGAGATACTCCAGCAGGGACAATTTAAAGGAGCCATTTACTAGCTCCATAATACCACCCAAAAATAGCCTGCCTTCTGCTGTCCACATTGCTACACTTGAAAAGGCTGTTATTGCCCAACGCAAAGCAGTAGTCCAAACATTTTCTACTGCCTGCTACCAAGTACACACCAGCCCATTTTCCCCGCTGTTTTTGTGGTCACAGTCTGCCTTCTGCTGTCCACATTACTACATTTAAAAAGGCGGTTATTGCCCAACACAAATCAGTAGTCCAAACATTTCCTACTGCCTGCTACCAAGCACACACCAGGCCATTTCCCTCACTATTTTGGCTCTGCCTGTGACAGCTAGTTTGGCTTGTGCAATTCACATCAGAAAATCTGTCAACAAAACCCAAAATAGCCAAAAGCCTGTTGTTAGGGACAGGGATATGGAATGTGGACGTGGTGTTGTCAGTGGTGTGCGAGAGGATTGAGTCTGTTCAGGTCAGAAAATCTTTATGCGGGCGTGGCTAGCGCTGGATGACGATGGCCGCCTAATCCGGGAGCTCCCGAACCCAGGAGAAATAAGCGGCTTCTCAGCATTCCGGACCAGTGCAACCCATTTGAAATTCTCCCCGGTACCGCCTGGACCACTTCTGCCGATGGTAAGGTTAAATCCGGTCCATCAGCCCTTCCAAAGCCGGTCTTGACTACTTCCGCCGGGCCGTCCTGACGCTGCTCCTCTATCCAAAATGGCGCCTCTTCACCCAGGGCAGCCCGGCTTCTCGCCGTGAAACCAGGCGCAAGGAGCTGCACTAGCGGATCTCTCCCTGACTCCCCGGTCACCTATTCTCGATGAGGGATCTGATGACTGACCTCCTGGCGGGCTGCGTTCCTCCCTGCAGGATGACATGCGGGAGATGGTGGCGGATCTGCGGGGTGAGGTGTCGGAGCTTGGCGCCAGAACGGATCACTTGGAGGGCAAAATACTGAACTCGTGCGCTCTCACAATGACCTGATTGCCTGGACGCCAGCACTGTATCTTGAAGCGGTCATGCTCATCAAAGAACTATGATATGGAGGATCGCAGTCGTCAAAACAATGCTCGCCTGAGAGGCGTTCCCCGAAGCAGTCATCATGGTCTCGAGGATTCCTGGGGGATTTTCTCGCCCAGGTGCTACCTGATTTGACGCTCGTGACTTGAAGATCGACCGAATTCATAGGACTCCTAAGCCCTCCGGCATTCGTCCTGAGCTCCCGCGAGACGTAATAGCGCGGATCCACTTCTTTGAAACGAAGGAGGACTTCTCCGAGTTCTGAGACGTGCACCGACGCTTTGATCGTTTCTCAGCCCTGAGGTCTTCCCGGACTTGTCTCCCGGAACATTGTGCGCTTCAAGTCGTACACCTCTATCCCTGCGACAAAGAAATCCAATATCGTTGGGGCCGACCAACTCGCCTGATCGTGCGACGGAATGACGTCTCCCATGTGTGCCTACTCCCGTCGAGGCGCCGAAGCATTCATGACGAATGTTGGGACTTGCTCCCGCCGTTGGACTTGATTGAAGATCGCAACGAAGACTCCAAGCCCGGCTTTCCGAAGTCACACACGTTGAGGAGGATCGACTCTTGACGAGGGGCCACCGGCTGAGACGCTTCTGCCCGGCGGCTGACAGTTTCTTTTTCTTCCCGGGCTTGCTTCCTTGGGTACGTTAAGTGACACCTCTTCCTGCGACGTATTCAATTCTTCCCCACTCCTCTATGTTGCCTTCTCTCCATGTGTGCCTCTCTCCACGCACCTTCTGAAAAAGTGGGACTTGCTCCCGCCGGACTTTGTTGAACCACCCCAACGGGACCTCCAGGACCGGCTTCCGAAATCACACACCCGTTGCAGGAGGATCGACCCGGAGTGGGCCACGGCCTGAGACCCTTCCTGCCCGGCCGGGCTGAAGTTCTTTTTTCTCCTCTCCTGGGGCTTGCCTTCCTGGGTACTGTAAGACACCTTCAGGTCGTTTGACTTCTTCCTCCTCTCTCTCTTTTTCCTTCTCTCTTACCCTCTTCCTCGCACTCTTATTGCTCCTTTCTTTCCACTCGGCTTTCTTACCCTCCTCCTTTCTTGCTCGCTCTCTTCTCCTCCGGAGTTCTCTTTTGATCGCCCCTACCATTCTCCCGACTTTCCTTGATCTCCTTTTCTACTGCATTCCCTTCTCAGCTACGACCTCTCCTGCTCTTGAAGTCTTGCGACCGAAGGAAAGGTGTCTCCCCGGCGAGCGAATTTTTGCGCTCTGATTACGACTTTTTTTTTTGTTTTTTCTCATTTTTTCGTCTTTCTTATGACTCTGGACCCACCTGCTTTTTCTATGGTGGCCCACTCTTCTTCTCTGTGGTTTCTCATTCCTTTTCTCCTGATTTTTTTTCATTTTTGCCTTTTGTTATTCCATTTACAAATTGGTCCTGTCAACTCCCTGCCCTGGCCATATTGGGCACCAGGAGGGAGTGACTGTTCATGGACTGATGGTTTTCTCCCCTTCTCCCCATTCTCCTCTCCCTCCCTGGACTTCTTCGAGGCAATTGATAGCGTGCTTATGTCATTGCACCCCTGTTTGTACTGCTGGACTCCAGATTAATGCCCATTAATGTACTAGCACTTAATGTAAATGGGCTTAACTCGCCCCAGAAAAGGTCACTGCTACGAACTCAACTGTTGAAAGCTCGGGCAGAGGTGGTGTTCCTACAGGAGACACATCTCCGAGCAGAAGATAACAAGCTTTTGGCCTCACTCTGCTTCCCACACCAGTTTTTCTCCAATAATCCTGAGAAGAAAGCGGGTATAGCGATCTTTATAGGTGCCTCCTTAGCGTTTGAATTGGTGTCCACCACCTCTGACCCTGAGGGCAGGTACCTCCTGGTTACTGCTAATTTTGACGGAGTCCTCTTCTCCCTGCTGGCCGTGTATGCTCCTAATAAAGGCCAATATAGGTTCCTTAGGAAAATACTTGAGGACCTGACCCCTAATATGGTGGGTCATGGGTTGGTTGCAGGTGACCTGAACGCCCCGCTGTGCAAGAGATTCGACTGTTCGACCCCCGCTTCTTTCAGGACTGACCTGGCCCCGCTGGTTGCTACGGCCGGCTTGCATGATATTTGGCGCTATCTACATGGGAATGAGCGTGATTTCACCTTTTTTTCCCCCAGACATGGTTCATTTAGTCGAATAGATTACATCCTAGTTAATGACTCCCTCCTTCCTTTTTGTCTGTAGGCGGACATAGACATCATAACATGGTCAGATCATGCCCCTCTCTCTCTCCTCCTCTCTGACTCCACGCCATGCTCTCCCCGGGCCCCCTGGAGACTTAATGATTACCTGCTTGCTTCCCCAAAAAAACTGCGACTTCCTATCTTCCCAATTAACTGAATTCTTTCTTATCAACTCTACGCCTGATATTGCTCCAGAGGGTTTATGGCTGGCCCATAAAGCGGTCATTCGAGGACATTGCCTGAAATTGGCGGCCCAATCTAAAAAGGCGCGAGTTGAGGCTTTGAACCTTCTTCTGACTGAGGTGAAGTCTCTTGAGAGGGCCTACTTGGTTAAGGCTGATCCCAGCACGTTGTCCGCCCTCTCCCAGGCGCGTGCTCGACTCTGGGCCCTCCTCTTATCCAAAGTTGAGCACCAATTGAAGAAGGTCCGCTCGATGTACTATGGTATGGGCGACAGGGTGGGAGCCTTATTGGCGCGCAGGGTTAAAAAATTTGAGATGCGCTCTAGAATCTCTTCCCTTACTACCTCCACCGGTGCCCAGATTCGCAACCCTATCCAGATTGCTGAGCAGTTTAGGGAATACTATCATTCACTCTATAATCTCTCTGACTCCGCTTATACCCCTTAGCCTTCTCCTGCTGCTATCTCTACATTTCTCTCTAACTTGAGCCTTCCGACCCTATCCGTTGACCAACTGGCATTCTTGAATAGACCATTTTCCATTGAAGAAATACTTGGAGTAATCCGTTCCTCCAAAAAGCGATCGGCGTCGGGTCCGGACGACTTCTCCTACCTATATTACTCAACTTTTGCCCCTTTGTTGGCTCCCCACCTCTTGGAGCTGTTCGGGTTCTGGCAGAGAGAGGGACGTGTGAGGCCAGAGGCCCTAACGGCAGCTATCTCCACCATCCCCATCCCCGTCTCTTCCAGGCAACTATCGCCCGATAGAACTCCTGAACTGTGATATCAAACTGTATGCTAAGCTGCTGGCGGACCGTCTCGGGACCGATGTCACCTCCCTGATCGCCTTGGATCAAGTGGGTTTTATCCCTGATAGACAGGCGAGAGATGCGACTCGGAGGGTAGCTAACCTATTGAAGGTTCTTAAGCAGAGAGGGACCCCAGGTGTTCTCTTGTCGCTTGATGCTGAAAAGGCTTTCGACCGAGTGCACTGGGGGTATTTGGCATCTGTTTTGGACAAATTTGGTTTCCGGGGTGATATTCAATCTGGAATATTATCCCTATACTCCTCCCCATGTGCCTATGTGAAAGCTGGGGGATTTGCCTCCTCCACTTTTGGTATATCTAATGGGACGAGACAAGGCTGCCCCCTCTCTCCTCTGATATTCGCTCTTGCGATGGAACCACTAGCGGCCACAATTCGCGCCCATCCAGATGTTTCCGGGGTGCTGTCGGGACAGATGGAACATAAAATTACCCTGCAAGCCGACGATGTCCTCCTCTCCTGTGTGAACCCAACCACCTCCGTTCTGGCTCTTATCTCTATCCTCTCTGAATTTTCACGTTTCCTACTATAAGCTGAACCTCTCTAAATCTTCTCTACTTCCGGTGAACCTTTCCCCCTCTGCTCAGTCCTATCTACGTTCGGAGTTCTTCTTTCTCTGGGCCCCTCAGGGATTCCAATACTTGGGTATCCACATCGCCCCTACCCGAACCCTACTCAGCGTGAATTGTGAGGCCCTCCTGGCCTCCCTGAAAACCTTATGTGCTGACTACGCCAAACTACAACTTTCTTGGATTGCCAGGGTTAACCTAGTAAAAATGATGCTACTGCCCAAGCTCTTATATGCCTTCCGTTGTATACCCCTCCTGTTTACTAGACGTTACCTGAACCTATTTCAGTCCCTTCTGGGAGGCTTCATTTGGGGTGGGAAGCCTCACAGAGTAGCCCTCGCAACACTGACCCTTCCGATCTCATTGGGGGACTGGGGGTGCCAGACATTCTAGCTTATTATCGTGCGGTTAGCCTGGATATAGCAAGGATATGGTGGGCCGAGGCTCCCGCCTCGCGATGGCTTCAGATGGAACTGGCGCACTCTCCCAATAACTCCACTAGGCTCCTTCTGGAGATGTCCTACCTAAACCCTTCACCTCCTTCCTCGCCTTTGAAGTCTATGCAAGCCTTACTGGCGGTGTGGCACAAATTGGTAAAACAACATTTACCCTTCCTCAGTAAATACATCTCTATCCGAGCTCTGGAGGCGAGTATGACTGAAATTTCTCTTGCACGGTGGAGGGAGGTGGGGATCTCGTTATTGTCGAACATTCTCTCTGGGAGATCCGTGAAACCATTCCCGGACCTAACCCAACAATTCTCTATCCCTAGCTCGACCCTCTTTACCTACCTGCGGGTTCGCCATTTTCTTGCTACCTGCTCGTTACCAACATGGGACCCTCTCGAGGTTGATATGTCTCTTCAGTCTCTCAACGTGGAGTATCTATTGCCTACAAAGCCCTAACTACGGCCCGTGCTAAATCTAAGCTCCCGTATATGCTCAAATGGGAAGCTGGCCTAGGGTTCTCTGCACCCCTAGAAGACTGTCAGGAGGCCTCGGGTCATGCCGTACGGTTCACCCGATGCATAAACCACCTGGAGCAATCCAAAAAACTCGCGTTACAATGGTATCTCACCCCCGTTCGTATTGCAAAGTTTAGGCCCACAGACCCCTCCGTGTCTCCTCTGTGCTGGAGGTCCTGCGGAATGGACGGCTTAGATGCCCATATTTGGTGGGACTGCCCGGTGATTCTACCTTTCTGGCGGTCTGTGGAGGCTTTATTGCTGACCTTAACAGGCCTTCCAGTTCCTCTGTCTCCTCAAATGGCCTTACTTGGCATTGGCTTGAACGCCCTACCAAGCCCTCTGAAGCCTACAGTCACTAACACCCTGATCGCAGCACGTTTGACTTTGGCAGCTCGCTGGAAGTCTACTCTCCCCCCGACGATAGCTGACATAATGACACGACTTAACTCCCATCTGACTCATGAAATTATCCTTGCACATGACCTGCGCCGCAGGACTAAGGTTCTTAATTGGTGGGATCCCTGGATTGCTTCAACCCATAACTCAGTTTCCATCCCGAGTTGATGCCCCCTCCCTAGTGCAGTCCATAATGCTTGGATAGCTGAGTGCCTCTGACCTAGTGTACTATTGAATTGTGCCTTACCTTGATGTATCAATCTTAAAAGTTGATGTGTCTGATGTTTGCTGCTTCTCTTTGCCTCCCCCCCCCCCTCCCGCCCCCTCCTTTCTGTACCATCCCCTACCTGGTTATTGGCTGTCTTATTATTGTCTCTACTGCTGTATGGATATTATGATTAACTTCATTAAAAACTATTGGTTTAAAAAAAAAGAAGAAGCTTTATGCATCCTCTATGTTCCTGGATAAATTTCTTGGTCTGGAACAGAAACGTGCATGGAAGCCAGAAGAGCAAGAGCAGATTATGGGCAGGATCACACTTGAGCCTTGGATCAGATTTTTGCATCATTTTGTGCACTTTTTTTTCTAAGTCCAAAACCTGATGCCAAAAACTGATGCTGCACTCAAGAGTGACTGCAATGGTGTCAGTTTCTTAACTGGACCCCAAAAAGCTGCTAGCAGCGTTTTTGGGTGCAGTAAAAAAATTGATCAGGTTTTTTTTTACACAAAAAACCTAATCAGTTTTTTCTAACATTTTTTGGGAAAAAAAGACAAAGTCCAAAAAAAGCAGAGCAGCACAGGAGGGTCAAAAACCAGCCAAAAAACACCCAGTATTTGAGCTTTTTGCAAAAACTGATGCCCAAGTGTGAACCCAGGCTATGTCTTGGATAGCAGACAACGCCTCTACGCATTGTTTCAGGTAGAGGATCTTTGTCCAGTAAGGTGGCCATATTTTTAGACCACTTATTGAGACGCTTTGCGGTGAGAGCTCCGTCATATACTCGTGATACCACGGACTTCATTAAATCTTTTGAGGGTGTGCAGGTGGAAGATTCCACACTATTGGTGTCCTTTGATGTGATATCGTTATATACCTTAATAGAACATTCAAGAGGTTTAGATGCCGTGGATGTGACGCTTGCCTCCTCTGACATGGCGCCGGAATGTGCACGTTTTGCCCTGGTGCTACTGGAGTTCGTACTCGAGAGGAATTTTTGCCGCGGGACAGCAATGGGGTCCAATGTGGCCCCGACATATGCTAACATCTATATGGCTGTCCTGGAGGGCGAATACGTGTACAATTCTATCTACTGGCACCATGTCAGGGGATGGCGACGTTATATCGACGACATCTTCTTTGTGTGGGATGGTGGGAGGGATGAATTGAATATGTTCCTTGAAACTATTAATAACATTCATCCTGGATTGGGCTTCACCATGGTTTGCTCCCTGGAGGAGATGCAGTATTTGGATACAAGAGTATACAAGGAGAATGGAAGATTATGTACTGATCTTCATATTAAAGAGACAGATCGGAACAGTATGCTGCATCACTCCAGTGAGCATCCGAGATCAATGGTGGAGTCGCTCCCGTGGAGCCAGATGATTCATGTGAGGCGGGTGGTATCTGATGATAATGTTGTCAATCAAAGGTTGGAGGAGATGTGTGAGAGGTTCCTCAAGAGAGGATACCCAAGGGATAACCTCACAGAGTTTAAGAAACGTGCATTATCTCTGAATCGAGATGAATTACTGACGACCAGGGATAAAATAGCCAAGGAGAATCGGATACCTTTAGTCACCACATATAACAGGATGAGTGGTAAAATTTCAGGTATTATTAAAAGGTATTGGCCTCTTCTTGGTAAGGGCCATACAGGTATCAAGGAGTTTGAATCACCACCTCTTTTCTCATATAGGAGGGGACGGAATCTTCGCGATAATTTAGTGAAATTAGATGTTGGGAGCTCAAGGAGGGATTTACAACTCACCCTGAGTAAGCCAAGTCTGGGAAATTTCCCCTGCTTGGGATGCGCAAGTTGCAGTAACATGATCAAGGGCAGGGAGTTTCACCACCCATATTCTGGGAAGAGATCTACCATCCGAAAAAGATATACATGCAATAGCAGCTATGTGGTATATGCAATCAGCTGCCCTTGTGGTCTCCTCTATGTGGGGGAGACCACAATGGAGGCAAAAGCACGTATTAGTAAACACAAAAGTACTATAAGAAATGGGAAAGTGGAGCTCCCTGTCCCTAGACATTTTGTGGAAACTGGTCACAGTGTGAACCAGTTAAAATATAGAATAATAGATGACGTTCCCCCGTTGAGAAGAGGTGGTGATAGGGTGGCAATATTGAAGAAAAAGGAATTGAGATGGATATTTGAACTCGATACATTGCACCCCAAGGGTTTAAACCTGGAATATGATCAACGGGGATGTCTCCTTAAATGATGTGGCTATATCCGTTTACTGCATCTTCCTGTACATTCTGTTTTTAATAGTATTTTTAATTTACCCTAGATCCATAACACTTACCGATGGCTCTTACTAATTCCTGAGGGATATATATAGGAGTTGGACTAAGGCTGGTAATGTATATTTATGGGTTGATATGATACGAGTTCCTGGAATACATGACATATTCTATCATCCTTATAGAATGAGTACATTGGATAAAGTGTAATATACGAGTCCTAATATTGCATTATAAAATGGGTTCCCTTTCTCTCCTTATATTTTGGTTGTAATCTTGAGTGGTGAAGTATATATAGGTTGGAGGGGTTAATAAGAACCAGAATGTTCCCCCGATTTATTAAGTGGATATGATTACTAAGAAGGATATGTGAGTTCTGCCTATGATGTAAGATTGGACAACAATATAGAGCATATCTTTCTTTTTTTCTCATATGTTTATGTATAATGAGTGGATTCTGTTTTTGAGGATCTATGCACAAACTGAGTGGGTAAAGAGTTCTACCTATGATATAAGATTGGATAATAAGGTAGAGCATATCTTTCTCTTTTTTTCCTATATGTTTAAGTATAATGAGTGGATCCTGATTATGAGGATCTATGAACAAACTGGGCAGGTAAAGTGCATTGGATGTGGATTGTGTGTATAAGAAACTGCCCTATATAAGACACACCATATTGGCATAATGGGTGACTCCCTGCCTGCCAGATGATGATATGATGTGATATGAGATAGAAGAGAAAGCTGTGCCGCAAATATAAAATGAAGTGGAACTTATGTGTATAGCACTAGGTTTCTGGGGGAGTAATGTTAAAGGATGCACTGGAGGAGGAAAGGAGCTGATAAACTGGTGCACGGCGAGCTCAGGAGGAAGTGTGCTTTGTGGATTAATGTAATGGGGACGCCGGAGAACGCGCAATAGGACCAGACCAGGTGACCAATCAGCGCTCGAAGATTAGCGCATGCATTATACGGGACATCCTCCATTGGATGTGGGGCTGAGGAAGTCGTATGATATGACGCTTAATGAGACTGTTACTATGACAACATACCTAAGCGCCGACCCGGATTGGTGGATGAAAAACAAGGAAGGAACTATATGAACTGAACCATTAAGGTCTAATGTGGACACTATCTGGATTAGTTATATATCGATCATGGACATTATGGACATCGGCATATAATAAGGATTGAAGTGTGAAGGACGGGGTAATTTTATCTTTATATCTCTTTATATATCTTAATGGAAAGTGTTAATTGTTTTGTATACTGCACGATTGGTGAAATGTGATTAAGGGGTGGAGTCTTATACTATATAAAGCGGATTGTTTCAGTGTATGTTGTTGCTTGAAAAAGGACACAGTCCGAAACGTCGCTTGCACTGGGGTGCTGGAATAAAGAAGTTTTGGTATGTGGTGCTGTCTTTTTCTATTTTACTTTACTTAACGCCTCTACGCATTTGTCAAGCAGCAACAAATCTTCCACAACCACTTAGTCTACTGTCGATACACAGAAGGCTGACCCATGCAAACCTGATGCTGGTTCTCCTTGCTCCTGCCATTATGTTTGATACATATCCTTTGGTTGGCTCTAACCTATCAATGTGCAGCATTGAAGAGGGACGTGAGGAGATGGCGTACGTTGATGCTAAATTATTTGAGGACCTACGGCCAGAAGAAATACACTTGGAGGAAAGCCATTTACTGTCTCCAGAGGTGGAGACTGATGATGATGAGACACAGTTGCCATCAGGTCAGCCTACAATGTCAACTGGGAAGGAGGAGATGGAAGACGAGGTGATTGATGATGAGTCCACTGATCCGAACATTGGCACACATATCCATGACAGCAACACAGAGGAAGATGGATATGTAGCACCAACACAGGCACCAAGGGCTTGTGCTTTGCCCAGAGTGAGAACTGGATCAGTTGTCCCCAAGAGCAACCTTGCTGTGGGCGAAGTCAGGGCAAAGGGGAATTCAGCCGCTGTGTGGAATTTTTTCTATGAAAGTCCTTCAGAGAAAAACATTGTAGTCTGTAGCATCTCCTATACCAAGTTGAGCAGAGGCCAAGGCAAAGGCAACCTGAGTAACACCAGTATGCAAAACCACATGACCACATGGCAGCCAAGCAACCCAGTAAGTGGGCGGAACACCAAGTTACCAAATCTGCATCTGCGGGTTTAACCACTGCCATGTTGCCTGGGCTATGTCTTTCTGAATCTGCAGTTCAGGAAGCAGGAGCTCATACCTCCTGCCCACAAGCTGCAGTTGCTCACACACAACAAACATCATCCACAACCGCTTTCTTGTCCTAGCAAAGCGTCCAATTTTCTGTGCCTGAGAGCTTGGAAAGAAAGTGTAAATACACAGCCACGCACTCACAGGCACAAATACTAAATTTGCACATTGCCAAATTGCTAGCTGTGGAGATGTTGCCATTTAGGCTTGTTGGAACACAGTCTTTCAGTGATATCTTCGCTGTGGCTGTCCAACGATACAGTGTTCCCAGCTTCCACTATTTTGCTTGGTGTGCCGTCCCTGTGTTACACAAGCATGTGTTAAACAATCTTAACCATGCTCTTACCAATGCGGTAACTGGGAAGGTCCACCTAACAACTGAAACCTGGAAAAGTTGTTATGGACAGGGGCGATACATTTCTGTCACGGCACACTGGGTGAACCTGGTGGAGGGTGGGACAAAGGCGCAAAGTAGAACATCGCACATCCTACCCAGGGAAACACTAGCCGGCCCAACATCTGTCAGTGTTTCCGCCTCTTCATATTCCACTTCTTTTCTCCCCTCCTCCTGCTCCTCATCCTCTGCAAAATTACCCTCCCCATCACTGCACAGCTGGGAGCTGTGCAGTAGTGATGGGCGAGTCCTAAATTACTCGGAATCGCTTGACTCTAGCGAGTCCGAGCCCGGGACTCGCTACTCGTTGCGAGTCTAGCGAGTCCAATGTTAATGAATGGGGAAGCGAGTAATAGCGAGTAATGTGCGATTTACAAATTGCAGATGTGTCTCGGAAGCTTCAGGCTCTATCTGCTACTCTGCGAGTTTCCCAGCGTTTCCTCCACAGTAACCAGCCCAATGCAAATCAACTTGCATTGGATTCCCTACTGTGCCAGTGATAGCAGGGAAACTCGCAGAGTAAGAGCTGTCTGCTCTGTGCAGCTCCAGGGTCCTAGAGCCCGCCTGCTGCCTGATGTAGCAGAGCTGAGATTGTTCTCAGTCTGCTCATTCCCTGTGCATAGACATCTATATCTATGCACAGGGAATGTAGCAGAGAGGACATCGCGTTTTGGACTACGTCGGACGGAAGAGGATTTTTTTAATTAAAGATGGAGTCCCTAATGGCTTTTTTTTTTTATTTCTAATAAAAAATTTTCTCTGTGTGGTGTTTTTTTTAACCCTTTATTGGAGATTCTTAGTGGCTGAGTCAAACCTGGCCTGACATTAAGAATCTCGGGCTTAATACCAGTTTGTATAACAAAGCTTTATTACCTTTATTACCCAGCGTGCCACCACCACCAGGGCCGCTGGAAGAGCGGGTTCAGCGCCAGAGGATGGCGCTTCAATGAACGCGCCATCTTCTGGGGCGGCTGCGGGCTGCAATTTGCAGCGGGGGGGTGCCCAGAAAGCTTGGGCCTCCCTGCGCTGCGGATTCCAGCCTGCGCGGAGCCCCATGCATTTTTTTTTTTATTATCGCCTATATTCTTGTGTCCGGCCAGGTACAAATAGGCACCTGCGGGTTGGGGGCAGCCCGTCGCTGCCTGCTGGATCCGGCTGGTTCCAAAAATACGGCGAAGCCCACGTCAAATTTTTTTCTGACAAATCCATAAAACAATGTAAATAAAAGGGACTGCATCTTTATTAACCCCTGGACCATGGGCGAGGGGTTAATAAAGAGGCAGTCCCTTTTTTAGGATTGGTTTATTGATTTTTCAGAAAAAAAATGACGTAGGCTTCGCCGTATTTCTGGAACCAGCCAGATCCAGCAGGCAGCGACGGGCTGCCCCCAACCCCCAGGTGCCTATTTGTACCTGGCCGGACACAAGAATATAGGCGAGCCCTCTTTTTTTATTATTTCATGAATTTCATGAAATAATAAAAAAAAAATGCATGGGGCTCATTGAATCCTCTGGCGCTGAACCCCGCTCTTCCAGCGGCCCTGATGGCGGTGGCACGCTGGGTAATAAAGGGGTTAATACCAGCTTTGTTATACAAGCTGGTATTAAGCCCGAGATTCTTAATGTCAGGCCAGGTTTGACCCAGCCACTAAGAATCTCCAATAAAGGGTTAAAAAAAGCACAACACAGAGAAATTTTTTTATTAGAAATAAAAAAAAAAAGCCATTAGGGACTCCATCTTTAATTAAAAAAAATCCTCTTCCGTCCGACGTAGTCCAAAACGCGATGTCCTCTTTGCTACATCCCCTGTGCATAGATATAGATGTCTATGCACAGGGAATGAGCAGACTGAGAACAATCTCAGCTCTGCTACATCATCTCTGTGCACAGACATTCATGTCTGTACACAGGGAGAGCAGGCGGGCTCTAGGACCCTGGAGCTACGGCAGCCTGCACAGATCAGACAGCCTGACTCAGCTCGCAAAGTAACAGCAGTTACTTTGCGAGTTTCCCAGTGATTACTTTAAAGTCTCTGACAAAACTAGGATTGCCATTGATTTGCATTGGACTCGTTGCTGTGCGAGTAATCGCTGGGAAACTCGCAGAGTACCGAGTCCTGCGAGTCCCTTACTACTCGCCGAGTAACGAGTCCTAGCGAGTAGATTCGCCCATTCCTACTGTGCAGCAGTGCATTGACAAAGTGGCAATACGCTCTGCTGGTGCTGATCTGTTTAGGTCAGAAACCACACACTGCAGCACAGCTTTTGCAAGCTTTAAAACAACAGAGCGATCAGTGGCTCTCCCTGCTGTACCTCCAACCTGGTCTGGTTGTCTGCGATAATGGACGTAACCTGTTGGCGGCTTTAAAGGTCAGCAAACTGGTACACATACCATGCATGGCTCACATGCTGAACCTAGTTGTTCAGACATTTCTGAAAACTCACCCTGTCTTGCTGAACTTCCTTGAGAAGGTGGGCCGTATTAGCGCCCATTTCCAACATTCCTCTAGTGCTTTTTCTGCTCTTACAGCACTGCAAATGCGCTTGAATTTGCCAAGTCACTGACTCATTTGCAACCTGCTCACTCTACCTGTCATATGTTGGTGAGAATTAGTGAGCAGCATAGGGCAGTAGCTTAATACCAGCTTCAACATGCCCATCAGATTGACAGTCAGCCACCACACATAACAACTGTCAAATGGGTGTGGATCACTAACATTTCTGAGGTTCTTGAGAACTTTGACTACTGCACCAACCTCGTGAGCAGTGATTAATCTATTTCAGAGTAGCCATCCTGCTGCTGTGTCTCTTGAAACAATCACTGCATAATCTCAAAGAGGAAGCTTTGAGTGGCCAGCATGTTGGTATGGAGACAGATTTCACAATAGGTGATAGCATTAATCAGCCACAAAGCAGTCCACCATGGCTGTGGGAGACAGTACCTCAAGCTGCAACCACTTCTGTATCAGTTGCAGCAAGTCATAACATTGAAACTTGAAAGGTTTGGAAGGGTTAAACTACCACTGATGCACTCAACAGGTGCGAACAAACCCATTTACACTAAGTCATGCCAGGATCTCACCGTGACGATGTCTGTCACTTGCTCAACCAGCAAGTCACAATAGACTTTCTGGGGTCCTGACTCCAGAAACAGAGCAATGACTTCCATTTATTGGTCGCACAGTAGATCCTACTTCTCAGCCACTCTCTCGAACATGTCCAGATAGGTCTTGACATCAGAGTTCTCCATTTTGGGCATCGCTGTAAGGACTTCTTTTCCGGGTATTGTGAACCACCTGTGGAGTTCCTGCAGTGTGCACCATCGTCATATGTTGTACCAGCATCTGGTTAGTCTTCTGCTGCTGCTGAATAAATACATACTGCTGCCAGGTTGCCTCCTGCTACTGCGGAAATATTTGCTTCTGCCTAGTGGCCTTCTGCTGCTGCTGCTGTTGCAGAGCAGCCTCCAAAAAAGCTTGTACTAAAGCCTTCATCGCTGCATATATCCCAGACTGGGTTTGGACCAGACTATTCACCCCGGACATACACTGGTGTCCAGCCAGAAGCGTAAAAGATTTAGTGCCGTCCTTACTCTGTATGTCTAGCATCCCTCCTTTTAGAATTGTTTAACCCCAAAAATACCCTTAAACAATAATCCACAACAGTGTCTTTTGTCTAATCTCGGCTCTGCTGCATTGGAGGTCACAGTGAAGAATAAGCATCCTATCAGCGCAACCTCAGGGCACACAATGGGTGCACCGAGAGCTGCGATCTTGTCAGCAGTGCAGTGGGTGAGGTCACTATGCTAACTGGATCAGATGACCATGGTTAGAGGTTACCATGGTACCTCAGCTGTGTCCTCAGATGACATCACTGATTGCACCACGGACAAGGCCGCAGCTCTCAGAGCACTCATTGTGTGCTAGGAGGTCTTGTTGATAGGATGTAGGATGCTTCTTCTTCACCTCCGATGCACCAGAGATGAAATGCGCTGAGGGAAGTCATTGTGGATTAACTTGGGAAGGTATGTATGGGGTTAATAACTGGGAAAATTAGGGTTGTCATTGTGTTTTATTTCTAACTAGCTGTACTACCCGGCTACGCCCAGGTTAATAAATAACTGATGTTACCTATAACAAAATAGAATTTGAATATGTCATATTAGTGACTTGTAGGAAAATAGAAGCTGAGCTGTGATTGGTTGCTATAGGCAGCCTGATAAATCTCCAGCCAACAGTAAACCCTCCCCCCGCCGGGCAGTATATATTACCTCACACATACACATACTAGACAGCTCAGGTGACTGACATCTGCCTTTATTCCCTATATGGCACATGTGTTGCACATTGGCTGTTTTTAATCAGACGTTTATTTTTGGAAATTAAAGATAGCACACATATGAGGCGAGTTGTGTGAGGCGATTTGTGCACATCTGTGTCTGTCTGTGTGGTGTGTGTGTCCCTGAGATGTGTGTGTCCCCGGGGTGTGCGCGTGTGTGTCCCTGTGGTGTGTGTTCTTGTGGGGGGGAGTGGTGTCCCTGTGGTGTGTGTCCTTGTTGGGGGGAGGGGTGTCCCTGTGGTGTGTGTCCATCCCTGTGGGGTCTGTGTGTTCCTGTGGGGTGGGTGTGTGTGTGTCTCTGTGTCCCTGTGGGGTGTGTATGTGTGTGTCCCTGTGTGTGTCCCCCTGTGGTGTGTGTGTGTGTGTGCCTGTGGGGTCAGTGCATGTGTCCCTATAGGGTGTGTATGTGTGTGTCCCTGTGGTGGGGTCTGTGTGGTGTGTGTGTTTCTCTGTGTTGTATGTTTCTCTTTGTGGTGTGTGTGTGTGTGTTTGTTCGGGTGCGTGGCGAGTATCCAATGTTGGGGCTGCACCTTACTGTCTATACACTTGCTGTTACTCTTTGTGTGTGTGTGGTGTGTATAGATGTCCCCGTGCGTGGTGAATATCCCATGTTGGGGCCCCACCTTTGTGACTATATATATGCCTTTATAATTTTGTGTGTAATTTGATTTTGATATTCCATCTAATAAAAATTTTATATTTTTCTACTATACGTTGTCCATATTTTTGTAGGTTATGCAAGATAAAAGGAGGTCGGATGAAAGGCATCCAAAGAGGCAGTAGTTAGACCAACAGACAACACCAGTAAAGGAAGGGTATGGGACTTAAGGGACACAATCTGGATTTAAAAAGGGTGGTTTCCTCCAGAAATACTTTGATCACTGTATGCCTCCACCTATTATGGGTTTTATTAAGGCTAAGAATTCATTTTATCTTGTTGAATTTATTGAACTTTGGATTTTCTACCATAAAGAATATGATTTATTCGTGGAGCAGGATTTTCTTTTACATTTATTTTCAAGTTCTAGATTTTACATGAATCACAAAGCACATGAATAAGTGTGGCTATCACAATTAAATGACGTTTTCGGTGATGGTTTTGGTACATCTCTGATGGTACCTTTACACGCCGCGACGGCAGGCTGGATACAGCCCGCTACAGGCTACAAATGTAGCTTGTAGCGTCAATGTAGCCCGTCGTAGCGGCGTCTGAAGACGCGACGCTACAGCCGGCGACAGATACATCTGTTTATGGGCTCTGCTCGAAAACTGATGGCTACATCGCCGATGGTAGCGAGCTGTATCGGCGTGTAAAGAAGCAACGGAAGGGAACTCCGGACACCCGGGGCTGTAGCTGCAATGTAGCTAAGGCGTGTCCCAGGCTCCGGGTTACCACGCCCCATCACCGATCATTGGAGGAAGCTCCTGCATGACGATTGGTAGTCGCTGCCTAGGGCGGCATATTTAAGGAGCTGACCAGTCACACTACACAATCGCTCGAGCGTGCTGTATTTCTCAGCCTCCTGCGATGCCTGGCCAATCATGATGATATTGCGCTGTCCTATCAGCGTACGGATGGCTCGTAATCCACGATTGTGGCACGCCTATGTGCTGTCCCTGCTGTACCAGGTCCGCCCATAGTAGCTTATTGTAGCGCTGTGTAAACGTGGTACGCTAAGCTACAGCTGGCTACTTGAGACACCCGGCGATGTAGCTAGCTACAGATGTAGCGTGGCGTAGCGCACCTTATGGCGGCGTGTAAAGAGGGTGCGTTGACCGTTTGTAGCCGTTTGAGCGTGCTCGTGCACGTGAAGTAGCGCGATGTATCCAGCCTGCCGTCGCGGCGTGTAAAGGTACCATTATAGATGGTGGCAAAGATATTTTTGTTTCTGTAACAAAATTAAGAATTGCTCAATAAACACATTCTTGAAAAAGTATCTAGTAAAAGGCCTAATACCAAAAGGACTTGGGGCTCAAGTGCTCAAATATTTTGAAGTAAAAGATGAATGTTTCAGAAATGATTGGAAGAATTGGATTTGTTCCAGGTGATTCATGGAACTACTAATAATCAGAAAACATTACATGCTGTGGAGGCGGCAATTGAGGAGTTGCAAACTAAATTGAAACAAACTATCCAATGAGATATAAGCAAATTTAAATCGAGAAATAGATTGTGAATTTTTAAAATAGGAAAAAATATTCGTGAGACTAAAGTAAAACAAAAACACAATCCACAGTACAACTCTATCTGTGTAAACAGAATAGCAAATCTGATCAATTAGGATTACCATCACGGTCAAGATCCATATCCACAGTGTCAAATACATCTAGTGACGATTTTTCAATATTTACACCTAAAAATGCAGAGTTCAATGACTTGAGATTGAATAAAGGAAAACAAGTAGTCTAATGCAAAATACCACAAAAATGACATCAGGAAAAGAGAAAGAAAACAATTGAAGGTACTAAATATTTCTAATAATGTTCTCTCAAAAATCCAAAACAAAAGCCCTTAAACAAAGGCCTAACTTTTTCTTTAATAATTTGATCTGTTTACAACAATAAAGGATTTACCGTATATACTCGTGTATAAGCCGACCCGTGTATAAGCCGACCCCCCTACTTTTGCCCCCAAAACCTGGGAAAACCTATTGACTCGTGTATAAGCCGAGGGTGGACCCCAGCACAGGTATACAGCCCCCAGCAGTGTGGTATACAGGCCTCCCCAGTGGTAGTATACAGCAGCCTCCCCAGTGGTAGTATACAGCAGCCTCCCCAGTGGTAGTATACAGCAGCCCTAAAAGGTATATACAGCAGCCCTAAAAGGTATATACAGCAGCCCTAAAAGGTATATACAGCAGCCCTAAAGGGTATATACAGCAGCCCTAAAGGTATATACAGCAGGCCCCAGAGGTATATACAGCAGGCCCCAGAGGTATATACAGCAGCCCCCAGAGGTATACAGCAGGCCCCAGAGGTATACAGCAGCCCTCAGAGGTATACAGCAGCCCCCAGAGGTATACAGCAGGCCCCAGAGGTATACAGCAGCCCCCAGAGATATACAGCAGGCCCCAGAGGTATACAGCAGCCCCCAGAGGTATACAGCAGGCCCCAGAGGTATACAGCAGCCCCCAGAGGTATACAGCAGCCCCCAGAGGTATACAGCAGGCCCAGAGGTATACAGCAGCCCCCAGAGATATACAGCAGGCCCCAGAGGTATACAGCAGGCCCAGAGGTATACAGCAGCCCCAGAGGTATACAGCAGGCCCCAGAGGTATACAGCAGGCCCCAGAGGTATACAGCAGCCACAAGAGGTATACAGCAGCCCCCAGAGGTATACAGCAGGCCCCAGAGGTATACAGCAACCCCAGAGGTATACAGCAGGCCCCAGAGGTTATACAGCAGCCCCCAGAGGTATACAGCAGCCCCCAGAGGTATACAACAGGCCCCAGAGGTTATACAGCAGCCCCCAGAGGTATACAGCAGCACCCAGATGTATACAGCAGGCCCCAGAGGTTATACAGCAGCCCCCAGAGGTATACAGCAGGCCCAGAGGTTATACAGCAGCCCCCAGAGGTATACAGCAGCCCCCAGATGTATACAGCAGGCCCCAGAGGTTATACAGCAGCCCCCAGAGGTATACAGCAGGCCCCAGAGGTTATACAGCAGGCCCCAGTGGCACTCACCCCCCATCATGGGAAGAGCCCCCCACACTTTGCAGAGCCCCCCCGCCGCTTTATCTTACCATCCAAGGTCGTCTTCACCGCGGGTCCTGCAGTCCATCCTCGCGCGCTGTGTTCCCGGTCTCATGTGACCCGGCTGTCGCAGTGGAATGACGTCATCACGCCGGGTCACGTGAGACCGGAACACAGCGCGCAGGACCGCGGCGAAGACCCTGGATGGTAAGATAAAGCAGCGGGGGGGCTCTGCAAAGTTTGGGGGCTCTTTCCATGATGGGGGGCTAATGCCACTTGGGGGGGGGTCACTGTATACATTGGGGGCTGTATGCACGGCTCCCCCTGCCGCTGTGATGGCGGGGGAGCCGTGCATATCTAATGAGCGGCCCCACGTGATGGGCCGCTCACTCATCAGCCTCCTCCCGCCTCCTCCAGCCTCCCACCATAAGGATTACCGTATTGACCCGTGTATAAGCGAGGGGTGACTTTTCAGCCCAATTTTTGGGCTGAAAAACTCGGCTTATACACGAGTATATACGGTATATCTTTTTTTCACAAAAAATTATTCTTGAAGGGAACCTGTCAGGTCCCCTGGACACCCTCAACCAAGAGCAGTTCTGTCTGCATACCTCTAATCCCTGCCTAACAGTCCCAGCACATGTAAACAGATCGGTAGAAAAAGTATTTCTAAAGATAATTTATTTGATGCTAAATAAGGCTTTGATATATAGAGGGGGCGTTATTTCCTTCGACTAGTTGGCCCACTTAGCTCCATATCATGCCCCCTGTGGGCGTCATAACATAGCCGCATCATTCACATCACCATCATCTGCAACCCTCACCATTGAACTTCTCAGATGTCAGGTGTATTCCTGCCTAACAGTCCCAGCATATACTAGCATACATAAACTAATTTTTAGAAAAATAATTTATATAGATAATAGGACAAAACAGAGCTAATGATAAACATTATCATGGGCTGCGCTAAAGAGAAACGGGTCTGAAGACAAAATAGTTTTTTTTCAACATATAATGCACAATGGTGTACCATGAGAACTTTACAACAACATTGAAATGTTTTTATAATAGAACCAGGTCCAGTAAGATGCCATCCAGATTATCCTCTAATGACATCTAGAAGAATTAAAAATGTGAAGGATTCATTATAAAGATCCAGATGAAAAACCTTTTAATTCTTTTGGACCACTTTGTGGTTGCCATCCGTGTGGTAATTGCATAGCCTCCAGTAGTATTTGCAATACTTACACCTTTGAATCAGTTTATGGGCAAAAATCTTTTGCTATTTATCATTAACTGTGATTGGCAAACTCAAACTGTAAAGTTTGGGGTCCGTACCAAACACCTAGTGTTCGATCATGGACCCTGAACATGTACTTCCCGGAGAAATCAGTGTTAATGTTCAGATTCAGCTGTGGGCTGTGAAAATAAGGAACATGATGAATAAACAGGAGCAGTATACTCACCGAGTCTCCTGCGGCTGTATTCACTCCACTTCCACGTTCCGCTCATTAACTCCATCTTTATTCACTGCACTAGCTCCAACAGCCAATCACAGATGCTCACTCTCCATGACGACATCTGTGCACGAATGTTGCGCATTGTGCCAGCATCTGTGATTGGTTGTCATGCTAACGAAACTGACGTCAAATAGGTTTAAAAACATATAAATAAATATAAAAAATTTGCTGAGGGCCCCATCATATTTTTTATTTTCAGCACAGATAAAGTGAACAGCTACAGGCTGCTACCTCCAGCTGCCTAGTTTTATCTTGGCTGGCAATCAAAAATTCAGGGAAGCCCATTATTTTTTAAAATTTTATTATTTAAATTAATAAGAAAAATGTGGCACCCAAGAGTCTGGTTGCCACATTGACCTTGCCTCCCTTGGGGGGTAGGGTCATGCTTAGAAGCAAGATAGGGTATCCTCACCAGGAGCGCCATCAGCACACAATACCTTTCCTGACTCCAGACCAAAAGGGGGAGCTCTGAAACCCAAGTTCAGGGGAGCTCCCCTATATATTCAGGCCTGGGGGTGAGGTTAGGGAATTCTGTTCCTAGGAGGACTGTGAAGACATCCTGCGGACTGGAGCAGTATAAGCCAGTGTAAGGGACCCGTAGGAGGGGGTCTGAGGAAGTAGAGGAGTGGGTCTGTGGAGTGGAGCCAGTTATCCGGTTCACCCGAGAGCAGAGCGCCAGAAATGGACTCCGGAGTCTGAGGTTGCGAGGGTGCTCTAGACCCAGCAGCCAAAACCAGAGAACGGGAGACTGCACTTCTCCCGGCCACACCAAGGCACCTGGAGGCACAGCAGCATTGAAAAGCTCAGGGACAGAGGCCAGAGAAGAGGTACCCAGAAAGGGCTCCAGCTGCCTGCCGTACTGATGATAGACTTTCACAGCTTAGCTACAGGCAGCCAGGACCAGCAGAGAGGAGCACAGAAGTGAGGCCTCAGAACTCACCGGGTGAGGAAACCCCTAACTTGCTTCCAGGCCACTCGAATTCCTAACAACACCAGCGGACTGTACCCTGGCTTCTACTTCTACTACTACAGTAAAGGTAAAGGAAACTACTCCTGCATGTCTGTCAGTTATTCTTCGCCCTCATTTCTGCACCCCAACGGCCTACCATGGCCTTAGACTATACCGGTTGCCCTGGGGAACCGCTCCACCCGTGGGGAGCAGCATTATGCATCATCCCCAGAGGTTCTGCATCGCAGCGTCAGCCAATACTAGCCGAACACCACGGGTAGCGTCAATGCACCTGTCCCCTAAATCCTATTTCCCGAACCTTTAAGTTGATCCCCAGGGTCACGGAGCCGGGTCTTGACCCTTGTGACTCCCTGGAAGTAGCAAAGCCCGATTCTGAGTATCCCACAGCCCTGGGGGTCGTCAACTTCCTGGCTTCACGAACAAGATTTCGTGCCCGATGCCATTAACTTTATTGTACTGTGTACTGTCACCATTGTTACCCCACGAGGTGCGCGGGAAGACAAAGGGGTGTGCCGTCATGGGCAGAACGATAGAACGGGCACAAAGAGAAACCCAGCCCCCATCATTCTGACGTCAGCACCGGAAACTCCTTGCATGCTAAACTCCTCACCTGAGAAGCAGTAGACTGATCAGCCAAAAAAGAACCTGGCTGTGTTTCACTAGGGGGGGGGAAATGTCTGACCCGGAGGAGAGCCCGCGTTGGGCCCGCTACCGCCCAAGTCAAGGCCGCAGCCCAAGCCGAGCCCGCAGCCCAAGCTGATGCGGAGGCCCTAGTCGATAACACAGCCCCAGTTGAGCCCCTGGTCGCAGCCGCAGCCGTGGCACCCGCAGAAGTGCCAGTCATGCCGTTTATGATGCCATATATCCCAGGGGTGACCTGGTTGCCGCAGTACTGAGGGGAAGCGGACACCTTGAACGATTTCAAAGAGAGACTGAAAAGCTTGTTTGGAGTATCCTCCATGACTGAGGAGCAGCGAAAGACTATGTTGATAGAACAGTTGACTGGTGTGGCCCATTGAGAGGTGAAATCCTGGCTAGATACCAACAAATGGACTGTTAAACAAATATTCACCAGGTTGAAGGAAGCCTTTGACACTCATACTGCAGCGGAAATGAAATGAGATTTTATGGGTGCAAACAACAGGGGCAGGACGATATACGGGACTATGTGTTAAATCTCCAAGTGGCGCTGAGGGCCATGAAACAGATTGATCCCGACAGTGCATGAGATGAAAACAAGCTGTTGACTGAGCAGTTTATTGAGGGGCTCCTGTCTCATGCCCACTGGACTCAACTACGTATATTGTGCCCTGCAAAACCCTGACCTGAACTTTATCCAATTTAAAGACTGGGCCATTCGTGTGCTGCGAGAACCTACAGCCAGTAGCCCAGCACTCCCCCAGCGACTGGCTTTAACGTACCAACCGGAGGTGGTGCCTTCTTCCTTGGCCACAGTGGGGGCCAGTACACAGACTTTAGAAACTGCAACCCCTGATGCCTTACAACTACAAGTGCAGCAGTTGAACAAGGATATGACTGAGCTAACCAAAGTGGTACAGTCTATGCATGGATCCAAACTATCGGAGAAGATACTGTTGGCCTCCGGTCCTGATGACGCCTCGTGGATGCGCCAGAGGAGGAATCTATTGACCAGAGGATGAACCAGCGATCGCTACGATTCTGCAGGACACCCCATCTGCCGCCGCTGCAACAAGGTGTGTCACATCGCAAAGTTTTGTTCCTTAAATGAGCAACCCCTGGGGCAGTGGACTGCCCCCCCCAGGAATGAGGAGCCTGGCCCATCGAACTGGTGCGACAGTTATGTGGGAAAAAAAAAAACTCACCAAATTTGGTCTCTTACAAATAACATTGCATTTAGCAGGATACTACCGTATCAGCCACCTCAGAAGCAACCCATATCTCTCAACACCGATGCTCCATCCCTACAACCCTGACACGGGGCGATTGTGGCATCTGTGTCCAGCCGTGCCACAAGGAGGAGACAGGTGGTATCACTGGACATGAGATCACTACAGGCAGCAGCCACTCAAAGAGTGAAGCATAAAGTCAGAAAGCAGCCTATTAATGACGCCCAGCTGTTAGACAAGGCGGGCTGCCCTGCAACAAAATATGCAACACAAGTGACTGACGCCCCCTAGAGGACACAGCTGTAGACTGCAGAAGGATAAAAAAATGTAATATAACTCTATAGATGATAGTGAGGAGTTAGTTTATTATTTTGGACCAAAATAGCGTAAGCTCGTAGCCCCCGTCATGGACCCTCACGCCTACGAGTACCTAGCCACATGTATAACACATAACTAACAAAGAAAATAGAGCAATAGCTAATTCAATTGAAGTGCTTTTTATTTGCTTGATCTGGAAGGGTAAGAGAAGGCGGATCTAGACTCCAGAGAGAGGAAGGTACATATCCATATTGTTACATGGTCAAACAAGACCTATGACACATATTGTGGCTGTAAATACATTCTTTTCTTGGTAAAAGTAGACAGGCATCAACACTGAATAATCACAATATTGCACTATTATTTTACACCATTGGCAGTAGTTTCACAGCATTCTTACATAGTCACTGTGTATATTACAATTGTACTCACACCCTGGTCAAGGATCTATCAGTATTAAATCAATACAGTAACCTGAAAGCTTTCTATCTCATAAAGTGCATTAGTAGTGCAGTAACTAGAGAGGGGAGGATACTGCACCCAGCAGACCCCTAACATATTAAGCATAGAGCCCAGCTTATATTCAGACAAAGCATATTACAGCCATTATAATTACCACTACCGCAGATTCTCAGGGCTTAGACGGAGGAGGAGAAGGAAAAGTCAGGGCTGCAACCCGACGCCGTTTCGTGGCTAGGGAAGCCCTTACAGCCACTTCATCAGGGGGGATGGTGAGGCATTATTGCGGTCTCCATTTTATACTGGCCGCCTGTGATCCCGTCACCCGAAACCGGAAGTGACGCCTATGGCCAAAATCACATGACCGAAGTGACGCCGCGCAGATCCGCTCCAATCAGAGCGGAGTCGCCGGCACCACCCGCAGCCACATGACCCCAGCCCTGGGTATCCCAGGAAACCCGCTCGACTCCGCCCCCAAATGCAGACCATGCCAGCCCCAATCTAGGGACGCGTCACCAGGATCAGACTGTGCAAGGGGGAGGCTGCATCAGGGAGCGGAGGAGCAGGCACCAGGAACACAGAGCCGGTAAAGGCCACATAATACAAGCCGTACTATTGAACATAGCGATTCAATGCACCACAAATACATATATCATAAGACTCAGGAACATAAATATAAATCAACAGTAGTTTTCCATGTTGTAATGTTCATTATTCCACATTTAGTTTGTTGAGTCTCTTGTGCTGCTTGTAAGTCTTGCGATCGATGATCCATCACCATGTCCATGTATAGTCCATAAGAGAACACAGGAGGCCACATATCCCCTTTCAGAAGATAACACAACTGCCTGTAAACTACAGATAAAAACCCATGATAGAATATATAAAACCAAGGGTCCGAAATGGACCTTTTACATTCAAAAATGGGTATAACCCAACTTATCAGGCGATGATAGCTAAAGGAACGAGGCAAAAGAGAGTTTTTCATTTAACCCCCGCGGTGACATAGTGTCTAAAGTCACTATCCACCGCGTCTTAGATTGTAGCAGCAATTTCCTCAAATCACCACCACGATCCCACCGTGGATCACATCAATCCCTCTAAAGAGGAGAGATGTGGGGTCACAATTGTGGTGTTCGAGGAAGTGCCTAGGTAATGTATTGAGGGTTGCTTTATCTTCAACCTGTGCCGCCGCCAGAACGCCACACACGTGTTCCCTGACCCTCCTCCGCAGCTCCCTAGAAGTAATGCCAACATATATCAGTCGGCAGGGGCACGTGGCGTAATAGACCACGTGACTCGACCCACACGATATATATATTCTTTGATATCATAATCTCTAGAGCCATCGGAGGAAGAGAAAGAACCCACGCGCTGAATGTTCGGGCAGGCGACACAGTGACCACAAGGTGTACTGCCCCTTCTTCGGGGACCAGTGTACCCAAATGGGTTAGGCGGAACTGGAACGTAGTGACTATTAACCAATATGTCACGTAAGTTCCTTGAGCGTCGGGCTGTCACAAGAGGTCTTTCAGGTATCACCTCCCTCAAGATTGGATCGGATTGAAGGATTGGCCAGTGCCTATTCAGTATATCACGAATAGAGCCCCAACTCTGATTGAATGTAGAAATAAATCTGGGAGGCTGCATGTCCACCCTCTCCACATTTCTTTGTTTGTAAAGGAGCTCATGTCGTGATATGTGCTTCGCTCTCAAATATGCCCTCTTAACCGACCTATTACTGTAGCCCCTTTCTCTAAAACGTTGTTTCAAATCAATTGCTTGTGTTTCAAATGCTTCCTCAGATGAACAAATACGCCGCGTTCTAAGAAATTGACCAGTGGGGATGGCATTAATAGTAGATGTCACATGAGCCGAACTCGCGTGAAGTAAAGCATTTACAGAAGTTGACTTACGATAGACGTCTGTATTTAATATGTTATCATGACCTATGGTCATGCTGATATCCAAAAAGTCAATCTGTTTAATGTCAGATTTATATGTTAACCTGACATTAATGCTATTCATAGCGAGGCGGCCCATGAAGACTTCCAGCTGCCCCGCAGTGCCCCCCCACAAAATCAGCAAGTCGTCAATATACCTCCACCAGCACTGCACATGGCCATCGGCCGGCCCGCACCCCTCGCACAGCAAACCCCTCTCCCAGTATCCCAGGAAGAGATTTGCGTACGAGGGGGCACAGGCCGCGCCCATGGCAGTGCCGCGCGTTTGGAGGTAAAACTGATCTTTAAATACAAAAAAGTTGTGGGTGAGGGCAAAGCGGAGCAGCTCTAAAATCAAATTACATAAAGCAACATCACGACCACTGGCCAACAGGAAGTATTTGACTGCCTCCAGGCCATCATCATGTTTTATACAGGTGTAGAGGGACTCAACATCCGCAGTCACCAACAGGGTTCCTGGCTCCACAATGACCCTCGTCAATCCGTTTCAGGACATCCAACGTATCACGAACATAGGAGGGCAAATCTTCAACCAGAGGTTTTAGATAATAGTCAATAAATTGACATACCGGATTACAAAGCCCCCCTATGCCGGACACTATGGGTTGTCCCGGAGGAGTGACGGGGTCCTTGTGGATCTTGGGTAGCCCAGTACCGTTTGTAAAAGGGTATAAGGCATCGTCATCACCTGGGAACTGGTGTCCAGCAAAGCATTCATGGGGATGCCATCCAGCACAATAGGCAGGATCGGTGTTCCTCCCACATAACTGTCGCAAAAATCAATCGCCCCCGTGTCAGGGTTGTAGGGGATGGAGCATCGGTGTTGAAAGATATGGGTTGCTTCTGAGGTGGCTGATAGTATCCTGCTAAATGCAATGTTATTTGTAAGAGACCAAATTTGGTGAGTTTTTATTTTCTTTCTATGTATTTTCTATGTACCAATTCGGTGATTTTTGCTTAAAGCTAAATTATACATGTGTTATACATGTTGCTAGGTACTCGTAGGCGTGAGGGTCCGTGACGGGGGCTACGAGCTTACGCTATTTTGGTCCAAAATAACAAACTAACTCCTCACTATCATCTATAGAGTTATATTGCATTTTTTTTATCCTTCTGCAGTCTACAGCTGTGTCCTCTAAGGGGCGTTAGTCACTTGTGTTGCATATTTTGTTGCAGGGCAGCCCGCCTTGTCTAACAGCTGGGCGTCATTAATAGGCTGCTTTCTGACTTTATGCTTCACTCTTTGAGTGGCTGCCGCCCTGTAGTGATCTCTTGTCCAGTGATACCACCTGTCTCCTCCTTGTGGCACGGCTGGACGCAGATGCCACAATCGCCCCCGTGTCAAGGTTGTAGGGGATGGAGCATCGGTGTTGAGAGATATGGGTTGCTTCTGAGGTGGCTGATAGTATCCTGCTAAATGCAATGTTATTTGTAAGAGACCAAATTTGGTGAGTTTTTTTTTTTTTTTCTATGTATTTTCTATGTACCAATTCGGTGATTTTTGCGACAGTTATGTGGGAGGAACACCGATCCTGCCTGTTGTGCTGGATGCCATCACCATGAATACTTTGCTAGACACCAGTTCCCAGGTGATGACGATGCCTTATACCCTTTACAAACGGTACTGGGCTGATTCAGACACTGCCCAGATGATAGCTTTACAATATATGTTTCAGATGGTCTGCCTTTACCACAGATGGGCTTCAAGGAAGTCACCATTAAGGTGGGGCGTGTAGAACTAGCCACCCAGGGTATGATGATTGTGGATGTAGTCCGGTGAGAAAGTAACCCAATGCTTACTCTAGGCACTAATGTGATTGAGAATTGTCTAGGAGAGAGTATTGTTTTGTTACAACAGGGTGCCGAAACTGCCAACCTCGAGCAGCAGAGAGTCCTGCAGAAAGAGATAAAGGCCCTGATGCAGAAGCAGCTGGTGGAGCTGTCTGGAGGAGAAGTCAGCAGTGTAAGAGTAAGTGACCCAGTCCCCATTGCAATACCCCCAAAAAGTGAAATGTTAATCTGGTGTAGGGCAGCAATAGGCCTTAGAGGGAAAATTACCAAGCCTTGGTGGAGCCTGTGTACTCAGACAGTAGGCCCATTGCCCTGCCAGCCGGGTGGTGGTTGATGTCCACAAGGGGAGGGTACCCGTATGCATCCTAAACTGTGGCGAAGAAGAGGTCAAACTGCCTAGGTATGCTACCATTGCTAAGTTGTACACTGTCAATAACAACGCCATCACGGCAGTGGAGCCCTTGAACCCGTCTGACCAGGCGGAGGATAATGGCTCTGAGGGGAACCTGGAGGACTCGTGGCAGAAGCTACATGTAGGCACTGACTCCACCCCTTCACACCAAAAGCATGGAGTTTACCGGGTAGTACAAGAATATGAACGGGTCTTTAGTAAACATCCTTTAGACTTTGGGCAGGTAAAAGGGGTACAACCACTGGTGACCATCCGCCCATTAAAGAGAGGTACCAGCCTCTACCACCAGCTCACTATCAATGTGCCAAAGAGATTTTATGGGAAATGAAGGAGGCTGGGGTGATCAGAGATAGTTGTAGCCCCTGGGAAGTTCCACTAGTCCTGGTAAAGAAGACAGATGGTACCATAAGAATGTGTGTTGATTACAGGCAGATAAATAGCATTACACATAAGGATGTTTACCCATTAGCCAGAATCGAAGAGTCATTAGCTGCACTGAGAACTGCTAACTATTTTTCCACCTTAGGTCTCACCAATAGTTATTGGCAGGTTGTTGTGGCAGAAAGGGACAGAGAGAAGACCGCATTTGACTCACCGTAGCCGGGGGTACACGTAGTGGGCGTTGTCTCTCCTCCAGTCACGGAACCGCGCCTGCGGTGGTGTAGGCCCGGTGGTCCAGATCAATAGGGGGAATGGCGGAACAGTAGGGGTGATTTGTCTTCGTGACGCCACCTGCGGGTGTTCTGGTAACTTTACCAGCGCTGCTCGGGTCTCCGGGGGATGTTATACAGCGAGATGGCATGCTCCCCACAGGACGAGCGGGAGTCCCCGGAGCCGGGAGCTGCGCAAGATGTTGTGAGGCAGCTGCGGGGTGCTGCGCGCTGAATCCAGGAGTAACGTACAACCACACAAAGTCTCTTTTAGGTACCTTTACTGGTGGTAATCAGGTACACTCGGACCGGGATAGTGAAGTCGGCACTTCTGGAGGTTCACAGCAAGCAGTGTTAGGCTTCCTTTCTCTAGTTCTGGTGCTAAGGTCGGGTGGATGTGGAATCCAGCCGGACCGGGCAGTGTGTTCAATGGAACTTGCTTCACCTGGTTAACAGCACTGAGGGCACTGTAAAAGGGTCTGAGCAGGATCAGTACTCTTCCCTGGGCTCTCGTGGATGGGTGCATCAGGTGGAACAGGTGGCTAAACCTCCTGTTGATGGTGCTGGTTCTCTGTGGTGGCTGGGTAGCTCTCACAGCTTTGGTTCCAGTAACCGGTGACTAAGGAAAGAGTCAGATTAACTCTGTGTTCCTGAGAGGTGCTTCTCCTTTCCTATTACCCCAATTGCAAGGGTTTCCTCACTGGCAAGTGTGCTGGTTCTGGCCTGGTATGGCTCCAGAACTGGCAGATGCACACACTCTTCACAGTTCTAAAGTGACTGCACACTCTGAAGTTTCTCCCTCCAAGACTCTATTTATAGGGGGAACTGGTTCAAAGTGACCAGTGGAGCTCCCCCTAGAGGCTCGGGGTGAAACCAGGTGTTCTAAGGTGTTGTTGTGTTTGTGGGTTTTGCTTTGCTGTTACTTACTCCATTTGTGCCCTAAGGATTTCTGTGGTGCCCAACAGGTGCCAGGGTGCCACACATTCATGACACCGATGGGCCTCTGTGAGTTTAACTGCATGGTGTTTGGACTCTTTAATGCACCGGGAATGTTCCAGAGACTGATGTAGTGTTGCCTGGGGCACAGGAACTTTGAAACCGTTCTACTGTACCTGGATGACGTCATAGTCTACTCGAAGATGTATTAAGACCACTTGAAGCACCTGGCTGAGGTATTTGAGGCATTGTCCATGTTTGGCATGAAGGTGAAGCCGTCCAAGTTCCACTTACTGAAGCCCAAGGTACAGTACCTAGGACACGTGCTCAGTGCCGAAGGTTTGGCACCAGACCCTAACAAAG
Source organism: Allobates femoralis (assembly GCA_033576535.1). Classification (NCBI taxonomy): domain Eukaryota; kingdom Metazoa; phylum Chordata; class Amphibia; order Anura; family Aromobatidae; genus Allobates; species Allobates femoralis. The sequence continues at coordinate 286,323,013 of JARQOC010000002.1, read as the reverse complement.
TCACAGTAATCAAGGACTGGCCGAGGCCCACGACCATCAAAGAGGTACAGCAGCAAGCCAATCGCTGGGTTCTGGCATGGCTGGACGTGCATGATACCTGCTCCTGCTCCCAGGCCAAGAAAAGCATCCAAAAATCCAGCCAAAAGCAAGATATAGCACCTCTGACCCTCTGTAACCCCTTTCTAACACCCAAGGGGGTCTTTTGGGCCGCACTTACCCTGGTGACGGTCAAGAGGAGCAGTGCAGAGGAGCTTGGAGCATCCTGCCCGAACTGCTCAGCCGGGAGGTCCTCCGGGCATAGTGACAGCAGTGAGAATCCGGAGATGCCTGGAGGAGTGCATCGCCAGCATCACCGGCAGGAGAGAGGACACAAGTGGAAGGTGGATGCGGGAGCCGGGCTGACTGGTGAGCGCATGTGATCGGGAGGCTGCTGCGGTGCCTGCAGTGCCGCACACACAGGGAAGAGAGCAGCCAGCAGGCACGGGGACAGCGGGGCACACACCGGACAGGTGAGGAGACTACAGGACACTCCGGTAGTGGATCATCTAGCCACAATCAGGAAGCGGGGACTGGCTCCTTTTTGCCCACTGTAGCTCCGCCCACAAAGCCCTTGGCGCGAAGCGGGTACCATTATACAGCAGCCCCCACTTCTTCTTCTACAGCATATACTGTGCCAATTAACCCCTCATTACCCAGAGTGAAGGCAGTGAGCCAGTGTAGCGCCCAGGGTGTGGGGTACTCAGGTGTCAGGCGGCAAAAGGGTTAACTGTGTCACGGGGAATGGTGGCCACGCCTGACCCCGTGTCCTGCGGTATCTTTTATAAAAGGGTTAATATTTACAGGGCATTATATACAGTTTGTCATCGTGACGCCACCTGTACTTTCTGGTGATTTGCACCAGCGCCACCACAGTCCGCCGGAAGTGGATGGTATCGCGGCTAGGATGGTGTAGTCCTCCACAGGTAGGACGGGAACCTCCGGGGCAGCGTTCCTGCAAAGGAATAAGTTCATGCAAAACAAATGCAGGCTGAGTCCAAAGTCACTGTTCTTCCGGGTACTTTCCTGCCATTTGTATTAGTTGCATACAAAAGTTACAGCATAGTATTCCTGATGGTGTGAGGACAGATAGCTGGGCGGGTGACTGCAGGCAGATCCTAGGTGGTATGGTGGACCCTTGGTGTGTGCCTTCTTTCCAATCTGTTCCTTTCCTGCTTCCCAGTGGTGGTGAAGTCTGGTTCCATAAAGCTAACCTGACCTCTCTCTTTCGCTCCCGTTGGGTTACCCTTTGCTGGCTGACCGCCAAACCATCAAGCGGTGCCTGGTGCCCTCTTCTGGTCGCTTAAGAGCCTGGGAGCAGTGTATACTCCACAGGTCTCCGGTTTTTATGTGGTCCTTGGAGGATCCCACAGGTGCGGGTTCCGGTACCCGGTAACTAACTGCGCCTGGGATTTTTCCTTCCTTAACTCCTGGTCCTCCCTCTCTCTGGTCCTTCAGCCGAGAGACGCTTCAGCTTCCTAGTTTGCCTCAAGGTCTTTGAGCAGAATGGCAAAGACCCGAGACCCAAAAGGCCTCTGGCAAAAGACCTCCTTGTTCCACCTAGAGGAGGTTTTATTCCCTCCCAGGTATCCTCCCACCGTGTGATCTAATGTGGTAGTGCTGTGTATGGGTTCAACCTACCATATTATGATCCACCTGCAGCTGGAGTATCTGCACATCCTTTACGGGTGCAGTACCCCTCTGTGACGCCTGCATAGCGGGGCGCCACACCAGCTGGTCTGCTGGAACACAAGGGAAAACAACATCTGGAGAACATTGACAATTATATAGTAGCCCACAAGGATTTAGTGGTACAACTTTGAATACCCTTTCATTGGTTGTTTGAGGAAAATCAGTTGTGGCGTCTGACTCCATCTCACAGACTTTCCTGTTCATCCTCTGTTCCTGCCTGTAGTGTTTCAACGTTTATGAACTAAGAGCTCCACCTGCTGGAAGTTTTAAAACACAACACCTTTTTTGCTGCAAGTTTGTGCTACTCTGTCCAAAGCTATATGAACATGCTGTTATATTAAGCCCTCTGATGTAACCAAGTAGTGTTTAGAGCAGCCCGTAATTAGCAGCTTCATTATGGTTCGCACAAATCATAAAGTACGGGCTAAAAGTCTCACAAGGCAGTCCCCTCTAACCCTGTCTACCACAA